>JAKSZT010020074.1:3680390-3769242 GCA_026826555.1 Tolypeutes matacus | reverse complement strand
TTTTTTGGAAGAGCTTGAGCAAGATTGGTATTAGATCGTCTTTTAATGATTGGTAGAATTCACCTGTGAAGCCATTAGGTCTTGGGCTTTTTATCTTTGGGAGGTTTTTGGTGACTGTTTCAATCTCTTCACTTGTGATTGGTTTGATGAGGTCTTCTATTTATTCTAGGCTCAGTGTAGGTGGTTCGTGTGTTTCTAGGAATATGTCCATCTCATCTATATTGTCTAGCTTGTTGGCGTACAGTTATTCATAGTATCGTCTCATGAGCTCTCTTATTTCTGTAGGGTCAGTAGTAATGTCCCCCCTCTTATTTGTCCCCCCCTCTCATTTCTGATTTTATTTATTTGCATCTTCTCTATTTTTTTCTTTGTCAGTTTAGCTAAGGGTTTGTTGATTTTTTTGATCTTCTCAAAGAACCAACCTTTGGTTTTATTGATTCTATTGTTTTTTTCTCACTTTCATTTATTTCTGCTCTGATTTTGACTATTTCTTTCCTTCAGCTTGGTTTGGGATTAGTTTGCTATTCTTTTTCTAGTTCCTCCAGGTGTGCAGTTAGATCTTCAATTTTAGCTTTTTCTTCTTTTTTAATGTAAGCATTGAGGGCTGTAAATTTCCTTCTCAGCACTGCCTTTGCAGTGTTCCATAGGCTTTGATATGTTGTGTTCTCATTTTCATCTCAAGATATTTGACGAATTCTCTTGCAATTTCTTCTTTGACCCACTCATTATTTAAGAATGTGTTGTTTAATCTCCATATATTTATGAATTTTTCCTTTTTCTGTTAATTATTGATTTCCAGCTTCATTCTGTTATCAATCAATCTTTTTAAATTTACTGAGACTTGTCCTGTGACCCAATATATGGTCGATCTTGGAGAAGGATCCATGAGCATGTGAAAAGAATGTATCTCCTGTTGCTATGAGGGGCAATGCTTGATAGATGTCTGTTTGGCCTAGTTCAATTATCGTATCATTCAAGCTGTTTCTTTATGTATCCTCTGTCCAGATGTTCTATCCAATACTGAGAGTGGTGTATTGAAGTCTCCAATTATTATTACAGAGACATTTAATTATCCCTTCAATTTTGCCAGTATGTGCCTCATGTATCTCGGAGCACTCAGTTTAGGTGCACAAGTATTTAGTATAGTTAATTCTTCTTGATGAATTGCCCCTTTTATTAATATGTAATGACCTTCTTCATCTCTTATAACAGTTTTGCACTTAAAATCTATTTTGTCTGATATTAATATCACAAATCCAGCTCTTTTTTTGGTTACTATTTGCATGGAATATCTTTTTCCAACCTTTCACTTTTAACCTGGTTGTGTTCTTATGTCTGAGCTGAGTCTCTTGTAGACAACATATAGATGGCTCATATTGTTTAATACATTCTATCATTCTATGTCTTTTGATTGGGGAATTCAAGCCATTAACACTTAATGTTTTTACTGCAAAGGCATTACTTATTTCATCCATTTTGTCCTTTGGCTTGCTGTTGTCATACTGTACTACTGCCTGTCATTTTACCCTTGAACCTTGAATTAACCCTTCGTAATAACCTTCATTTCTACACTCTTCTCCAAGTCTCTCGTCCTTATTTTTTTCCCTTTCAGGCTGCAGCAGAATCCCCTTTATTATCTTTTGTAATTCTGGTCTTTTGGTAACATATTCTATCAGTTTTTGTTTTTATGTGAATACTCTGAATTCACTCTCATTTTTGGACAGTTTTGCTGGATACAGAATTCTTGGCTGGCAGTGTTTCCTCTTTCAGTACCCTCAAATACATCATTCAACTTTCTTCTTACCTTTATGGTTTCTGTTGGGAGGTTAGCACTTAATCTTATTGAGTTTCCCTTTTATATGTTACATTGCTTTTCTCCTGCTGCTATCAGAATTCTCTCTTTATGTCTGGTATTTGTCATTCCGAATAGCAGGTGTTTCAGGGTAGGTCTGTTTGGATTTATTCTCTTGGTGGTATATTGTCCTTCTTGGATATTGATATTTATGTCTCTGACAAGAGTTGGGAAGTTTTTGGTTATTATATCATCAAATATTCTTTCTGCTCCTTTTCCATTCTCTTCTCCTTCTGAGATGCTGATAACACGTTTGTGCATTTCTCATTATCATTCAATTCCCTGAGCCTCTATTCCATTTTTTCCATTCTCTTTTCCTTCTGTTCTCCTGTTTTTTTCCAGTTCAGATGTTCTGTCTTCAAAATCATTAATTCTGTCTTTGAGCAATTCAAATCCATTCTTATGTGCCTCTAAAGTATTTGTACTCTCATCCATCGTGTCTTTCATTCCCATAAGGTCTGTTACTTTTCTTTAAAGGCTTTCAAATTGTTCTTTCTGCTCACCCAGTGCCTTCTTAATATCCTCTATCTCTTTAGTTATATTTTCTTTAAATTCTTTGAATTGATTTAGGAGAGTTGTGTAATTATCACTGATTGTCTTAAGTCTTCTATCTCTTCAGTATATTTGGTTTGTTCCTTTGGCTGGACCATCTCTTCCTGTTACCTAGTATGCCTTGTAATATTTTGCTGATGTCTAGGCATGTGAATATGTTGGTGAATTTACTCTGATAGCCAATTTCTCTCCCCTGCCTATTGTTTTTTTCTTTTCTTTCACAGCTCTTCTTTGATATTTGGCTTAACTTATTCTAAGTCTTTAAATTTCCCAGCTTGAGTTATCAAAATTGGGCCACAGAGTCACTAATGGGGCACAGATTTTCTCTCAGGAGTTAAGAGTAGAAAGAGAACCAAAAGCAGTTTTTGTCCATGCAATTTCCAGACCAGCCAGTAGATGGTGTTTGTTGACGCACTTTTCCAAGGGGATGTTTAACTCTCTGCTTCCTTGTGTTTTGGTCTGGCCAGAACTGAGATTCAAAGTGGGCTCTGCTGGCCGAAAACATTGAAGAAAAGCACCCCCCGCCCCCAACTTCCCTTCCCATTTCTCTCATAACAGCTGACAGGGAAGAAGATGTCTGTTCCCCTCTCAGTCAGCTGCCCTCAAATTCCACTACAGTGTCAATAAAATGAAAGAATTTAATGCAGAGCCCCAGGGGGAAATTAAATCACCCTGAAACTATACACACAAAATCTTCTCTGGAAACAGCATTTATTTTTTTTACTATTTTTGATACATTTTGCTGCTGTGCATTTCAAAATATTGTCCAGAAAAAGCGCTGACAGCAAAACCTGTCATTCCTCTCCCCGGTGGCTTGCACCTCATACCAAACCCCACATCTCTCCTCAGCAACCAGCCTCTTCTCGCCTTTCTCCTTTCCAGTTTCGTTAATTCCAAACTCCTTTCCTTTTCTTCAGTTTAAGAATTTGATGTCATTCTTCATTTTCCATTCTTTCAGGAGTATGTTTTGTACTTAGGAAAATGCCCTATTAATAGCACTGCTCCATATTGAGATAATCCCTCAAATTTCAGGCAGCCCGGTTGCTATGGGACCCACCTTTCAGCAGGTCCATCTCTGGGATGCCTGCCCATCCTGAAAAGTCAGCTCTGCAGGACCCCACCTTGATTTAGCTGGCACAGGTTGGGGAAGGGCTGACAGACTTAACTGACCCGAAATTCTCATTGCAGTGACTCAAGCCTCTGTTTCATTCCATTTATATAGATATTTGTTCAAAAAATCCAGACCCTGGCAAATGGCAATATTTACCAGTAAAATAGGTTTAACGATACTTTTCCAGCTCCCTCGAATGGTAATTGATATAATGCATGGGAGAAAAAGTGCTTCGCCAACTGTGCTAGTCAAATGTACGAGCTTATTATTACATTAGCTGGGTAATGAAGGCTGGCTAGAGTAAGAGCTTACTATGTTAGCCAGGGCACTGAAGGCTGGCTAATGCTCACTTCTTGGTGAAGAAGACCCAAGCCTGGCTCATTCACTGCCTTTGAAAAGAAAAGTGAGCTTTCACAATGCTAATTTAGTGACAATGCCATGCAGATGCGGTTCTTCTTCCAAGGGTGAGCTCTTAGATTTGTAGCTGAGCATGCTTCCTTTGCGGAGAGTTTTTCCCATTGAACTGCTTCTTGGAGAGTGAATGCAACAAGTGCTCCAGATGAAGGGCTTTTTGGAAACACAGGTGTGTTTATAGAACTCTTGCCCCTTGCCAACCCAGAGCTGAATTGAGATGTTTCAAAGGAAAACAGAAATCACTGGATTATGTAAAATATCACACCAGCTCCTAAGTTGACACCCCATGTTTTCCCTGCTTGCACAGGCAGTGCCCTCTGCCCCCACCCGAAACCCCACCACTTCACAGTGCTGCTGTCCCTAGCCGGGACCTTATGGCCTCCGGGGTCTGCAGGGGCCTCTCAGGTTAAGCATTAGAGTGTGTGGGCATGCGTCACATCACCCCAGCCTCAGCAGCTGCTCAGGTGCCGCGTTCAGGGAGCCCTTACCATCACTTCACAGCTGCCACGGATCCACATACCTTGACTGGGAACCCTTCTACAAGAACGGTCTTTCCCATCTGTTGGGAATGGAATCACACCCCCCACAAAAGGCCACTCAGGTCCAGAGCCCCAGTCTGTGGCGTGACCCCACTGGTAACCAGGCACTCTGAGGCTGGAATTAGGTCAGGTGTGCCCACCTGAAGGAGGTGGGTCTTCAGTCAATGCGGCTGAAGTCTATAAGCCAGGGAAAGAGAAGCCTCGGGGAGCAGCCAGAAGCCGGAAGTCAGCGGAGCACAGAAGAAAAAGGAGAAGACGCTGCCACATGCATTGCCATGTGATGGCAAAGCCAAGGAACCCAACGAATGCCAGCCAGCCAGAAGACCCCAACCCTGGAAAAAGCAATTCTTCTAGCCTCTAACACCCTGAGTCAATAAATTCCTGTTGTGAAGCCAAGCCATTATATGGTATTTGTTCTGGCAGCCAGGAAACTAAAACACCATCTAACTTGGCAATCAGGAGGGGCAGTGCTTGACCTGTGGCCAGCCCACTGTGCCCCCCACCTCTTGCCATTCCCCACTTGGACCCTGGACTGAGAAAGTGTCTCCCCAGGATGGGCTAACTGGACTCCCTACGCCCCCCTTGTCCAACGCATGGTCGTTCCACCTCTCTCCCTTCCACTCCTTCCAGGAAGGACTCCTCACCCCCCTCAGGACTGGAGGCTTGCTCCTCCTTCCAGGCTCAACCCGACACAGCCACTGCCACGAGGCCCACGTCCCTCATTGCTCTGTGAGGGGTCTGCGGCAGGCCCTCTGCTCTGGCCACGGCTGCATCTCTGCCGGCCAGAGGCTGCGAGCGGCTTCAGCTCCTGGGCAGACCGCCCGCCCTGAACATGGCGGAAGGACTGAGGGCTGCTCCAGCCTGACAGGGCATATGTGCTGGGGCTGACGTGCCACGTCTGTGCCGGAGCAGCAGGGGAGGGCGGGGGCTCGAGTGCCCTTGGGTACCCTTCCCCAGGGGTGGTGCGATAATGCCTGTTGCATGTCTGGTGTCAAGTCTTGTCCCAAACTTGGACCCTGGGCTGAGAAAGCAAGACAAATGCCTGTTTGTTTCCCCTCTTGCCTTCTGTTCCAGAAATCGCCATCTGTAAGTCCCCTTTCCCCACATAATAGGGCAATCCTTTTTCTTTTCCACCTTTCTTAGTAGCAAGGCCGCACTCCAGGGCAGAGCGTCTGACCCACAGGCAGTGGCAACCTCGAGTCCTTTTTTTCTTGAGCAGGTACAGAAAGTCTCCTCCCTTCACCGTCCTGCACTAACACGTTGACAATCCCCACGTCACCGCTGTCTGTTGCCAAAGAAAATGTCCATGGGGTTCGTCATCTGCATTCCTGCGGGTGTGAACCCAATGTAGACAGGACTTCTCGAAGACATTTTTAGTTAAGGTGTGGTCCAACTAAGTGAGGAGGGGTCCTCCGCAGGTTTCTGGAGTCCTTTATGAACAGAAGAAATCCAGGCACAGCCAGAGAAGCCACTGGGAGGAGCCGGGAGCTGGAAGCCAACACCATGCAGAAATAAAAGGAGGGGACGTTGCCGCGACATGGGAAAGCCAAGCAACCCCCAGGATTCCAGCCAGCCAGAATGCTTCTGACCCTGGGAAGAAGCTGCCTGACCCCTGAAACAGGGAGCCAATAAATTCCTGTTGTTTAAGCCAAAACCAGCTTGTGGTATTTGTCATAGAAGCCTGGAAACTAAGACACTGAGTTAATCTGGGGTGCCTTGAGATCAGATCTTTGCAAGATGAGACATCACCTGGTCAAAAAATTCCTGGCATTTTGGAGTTCAGGACACTTTATCTGGTTATTTTTAACTGGGAGGTCATCAAAGAAAGATAAGGCTAAGGTTGCAAGAGTACAACGATGGGGATATATCTTGGCAATTCCAAGAACACATGGGATTCCTTTGTTTAAAAACCACCATCAGTGCTATCTTCACAATTTCATTCAACATTCCAAGAGCATCACTCCTGATGACCCATCCCAGAAGACTTGGACTTTTCTTATGTCCTTTTCAAGTTGCTTTGGAAAAACTATGACTATCATGGGTATAATTCTGATTCTGCATGCAATAAGGCTTCAGCATCTATATCTGCAACTATAAATGTTCCCACATAATCAACTATAAATGTTTCAGACCGTGGCTTACCAAGGTCTGAAAGAAGCTGGATGGAGGACTGCTCTAAAAGGAAGGGAAGGCTTTTATGCCAGCCCTGTGGAATGATGACAACTTCTGGCCAGGAGTCAGGGACCAGCTCCACCTGCCAAGGAGCTTAGATCTAGGATGGCATTAGATCTAAGACATTACCACCTGTACCAGGTGGAGGTGTCAGCACCTCGTCAAGGGGTGGCCAGCTTTCCCGTCCCTGGATTCCCACTTATCAACAGCTTACAATGTGTTTGTGAGCTTAGAATTACTGCTGGGCCACAGTCCTGAGTCTTCTTAGCTGAGCATGACTCGGCCTTCGGGTTCAGAGTTCTTGTGACCTGCCCCTTGTGGTTGGGCCACCAGCTCTGAGGGCGTGGCTGGGAGGAGGTGGCCCAGGATTTGGCATGAGACGGAGCTGGACGTAAATGCCGGCTCTGCTGGTCACTGGCTGTGAGGCTGTGAACCTTTGAACCTCCTGGGGCCTTTATGAGCTTTCGTATCTGAGAAGTGGGGATAATGGCACCTCCTCAGAAGCGTGTTCCATTTGCAGACTGCCGCCCAGGGTGTCACGAAGCACAGCTGTTTGATGACGAGTGCCACGCTCCACACGTGCCACCGTGGCCTTTGATGCGGCTTTGACTGTGGCAGCCGCACGATTTGGTTCCGTTCTCTTATTTCACGCCACACTGGCTGCTCAGCCTTCGGCTTGTTTTTCTGTCCCAGCGGCCAGAGTCCCTTCTGTGACTGCTGCTTTCTCAGGCTAGACCCCGCTTCCCCTGGACTGAGGCCAGCCTCTCCTCACGCTGCGGCCAGCCCTGCTCCTCGGGAGCCCTTCCCTCGCCCGTCCTACTCTTGCCCGGAGGAGGAGGAGGAGTGCAGGGGCAGCTCAGGCCCTCACTGCGTGCCCTCGATCCGGTCAAACGTTCGGTGCTTTCGTCGGGACAGTGGAGCCCAGCCCACAGGGTGCTGTGAGGACTAAGTGGGTAAATGTGGTAAACTTCTCAGAACAGTCCCTGACGCGATAGGGATAGTCAAAGTATTGTTAAGTAAAAAGGAAGCGACGTGGACAGTGGTGCTGTGGATGGGTGACAGCAGCCGTGAATGAAGCCCCCTCTCGCCGGCCCCTTTCTTTTGGTTCGTCTTTCAGCGCCACCTCCCAGAAGCGGTAAAAAGGGGCTCCAAGTTTGGATTTTGGTCCTGAAGGGAAAGTTGTCAGAAAGCCTGACTTGGATTAGGAGCACAGGCTGAGGGAAAAGGGGCTCCCGGCAGCTCCCGGGTGGCTCGGCGGCGGCCACGACGGCCCGGGGTTTCCGCAGGAACTCGGGCGGGAGGGCTGTGCTGACGCGGCAACAACCCGTGACCCTTTGTCAAAGTGACTTAAACATTCACCTCACGGCCAGCACAGGATCACTGGAGGGCTGTGGAGGTTTTATTTTGTAGGGGGAAAAGGGTTTTTAAGACCCTTTTCTAATGCCTCCTGAGGGTAGACTGCGGCTCTCAGGTAGCCTTTCAAACACCAGTCCACGCTGGTACAGGAGAATCACAGAAATCTGAGTGGCTGCCCATAAGCTGCAGCCAACAGGACTGCACAGCATTTCCACCGAGGAGTGACCAGCTCTTCACGGCGGCCCTGGAAATCAGAGTTCCTGGGAGGACGCCGACAGTGGCTGGCTGTCCCTGAACAGGTCCATGGCCAGCGCGGCCAGAGCTGGGACAAAGCACCTGGACACTTCCTTAGCAATTTGCCTGTTGAATCTAATACAAAATCAGTGCTTGAATGTTGTCTGATTTTTTTTTTTTTCCACTTCCTTTTTTTAGTATTGCATTTTTAAAATATACTTGACAAAAATTATGGCTCATGGCAGACTGGAAATTTTAAAAACCCCTGCTTCAGCACTGAAAGTTTGAGAAGCATTTTTTTTAAGCATTAGGAAAATTCTCCTGGCCATTGGTCCAGAGGGGGTGAAGTGCTAAAATCTATGACTCCATGATTTCATGATCCCAGAGAGAAAGCGTTTTATGCAGAAATACCAGGCTGGTTGAAAAAAAGGCCAGCATGGAATTCTCAGCTGCTCTCTGGCCATGCTAAGGTCAGTGGATTTGCCACTAATCACATAATCTATGGCTGTATCAATTTCTGACAACAGGGCTTGTCGTGTAGATCGAAATTTCAATCCTGACTCCATCACTTACCACCTACTTGGCTTAGGAGATCCGGGTCTGCCTTTGACTTCTCTAAGCAAAAGTTTCTTCATCTGTAGAGTGTAACAGTCATACTTATTTCCTAGGTTAGTTTGAAACTCAGTAAGTTAACACTTGTATAGGATTCACCCTTTGCCAGGCAAATAGTACAATTAAACTTTTAATTCACTTAAATCTCACCCTCTCAGGTAGGTGCTTTGATCAGCTCTACTTTGTAGAAGAGGAAATCAAGGCACCAAGTCATGCAGCCAGTAAGTGGTGAAGCAGGGAGTCCAAGGCAGGTGGCCTGCAGGTCAAACCCCTTTATGATAGTCACTTTCATGGGTGGATGGAATAAAGGTGGTTTCCTGCTCACTTTACTCTCTTGGCCCTTTTTAGGTGGGCTCAGGTAGTGGCTACATCCTGCCCAACCCTCACGGGTCACACACACCTGCTACCAGGAGATTCCCATCCCCACTTGCCCACCTACTGACACGTTTCACAACTGCAAAGTCCGCTTGACAAGTTCCCGTCGCCCCTGTGGCCACGCAGGTCGCCATCGGCCAGCTCATACCTTCCCTGATTCCATCGCTTGCGTGCTCAGCACCCATGTTTTGGGCACCGACAGGGTGCCAGACCTCATGTGAGGAACTGTGAAACAAGAAACAGTGAGCCCAAGCTCACCGTTAAGGGGCTGTTTCCTGGGTGAGGTGGACCCACAAATGTGATGCAGAAGTGTGGAGTTGTGGGAACAAGGTTCTAGGGTGATGGGAGTGGGCAAATGAATACCCTTAAGGGGCTGCTGGCCCAGTGTCTCCACTGGGGCAGGCCCCCAGCCCCTCAGCAAGCTGCCAAATACAAGCTTCTGCCAACCTCTCACCAAAGCTGCAGCCACAGAACAGCCCGACACAGGCTCTCTGAGTAGAGGCGTGGCCATGGGGTTTTTGGGTCCCGAAGGACTTCACATCAAGTTTCTTCTGAATGAGATTCAGAGATTCCCCCGGCCTAGACTTCCCCCTCCTACACTGTTTCCGCTCTACAAGTGTCTTCTCCTCAGGGCCCAGTTATCCTTTCTGCCATCCACCCTTCCTGCACCCTCTTGCCTGGCCTCCTCAGGGTTCTGACTGGTTTCGGTGAATTCCTCTGGTGAAATTTATCACACTGTGGTGACAGCTGGAGATGCACAGTCTCTAAACTCTCTCCTGAGAGCAGACTGTGTCTCGTTCAGGAGCCCAGGTTGCTAAAGGCTTGTGGTCACTGAGGCTCTTGGGCTGCCCTGGCAATCACTTCTACAGCTCCTGAATTAAGGTCAAAGGGGAGTTGTACGAACACCGTCTTCCTTTCCTGGGGCTGCGGCAACAACGCACCACAAACCTGGTGCCTTCAAACAACAGGCATTCATTGTCTCACGGTTCTGGAGTCCAGAAATTGGGAATCAAGATGGCAGCAGGGCCGCGCTCCCTCTGAAACCCGTAGGGAGGGCCCTTCCCACCTCTTCTAGCTCCGGGTTTTGCCGCCATCCTCGGCCTGCTTTGGTTTGCAGCTGCGTCACTCCAGTCTCTGCCTCGGTTTCCAGGTGCCATCTCCCCTGGGTCTGCCATCTCCTCTTCCCTCCCTAAAAGGACACCAGTCGTGGCCTTTGGCCTCACCCTCAAAGACCTTATTTCCAAATAAGGCCACAAGGTAAACTGTGGGCCTTTGATGTGCCTAGAGCGCAGGCTACAGGTGGATGACAATGTGTGGGTGGACAGAGTTCAAAGCATGGCGAAGATCAAGGGCAGTTCTCATTGGCTGGTGTGATTTCCCCTTTTCTGGTCCTTCTCCCTTCCAAATTCAAGCCAGTCCTGGGAGTCCACAGGTGTCTCTTAGTGTTCCTTCTCTCCTGGGGATAATTTCCTCTGGCAATACAAGATCTCTTTGGAAAACAAAGGTTCCACTCCAGCGTCTGTCTTTCCTACTCATTTCAGTTTCTCCAAGTGTCCCAGGTTTTTCTAGGGCTGGTGACCGTGACTCGTGCTCTAAAAGACACCGTTAACTGCTTCCTCACTTTCTTCCTGGCAATTCAAATCCAGGTTTTCAGTTAGTGGAGGGGGGGCCCAGGACCTCAATGGAAGCAGAAGCCGCTCCCCCAGATCCAAAGTGTGAATTATGATTGGCTTGGGGATTGCAGGTGACCAGTTCGGGGGTAGTCTGCTGGGGGAGGGCTCTGCTTCTAGAATGAATAAAGAAAAACAAAAGTGCCACACCAGGAAGAAAGTGTTTTGATCCTATGCCTTCTTTTCTGCTTGGAATACTGTTATGAGAAAATCATTCTGAGAACAGCAGGGACCATCTTGTAACCACGAGGCAATAACTTTGGGGACAAAAGGCCAACACGCTGAAGATGGTATACCAGAAGACTGGAAAAGAGTGGGTCCTAGAAGGCATTGTTAACTGGATTAACACCAGAAATGCCTACCCCTTGTCTTCATTTTATGTAATAAACTAATTTTTTAAGTGATTGGTCATATTTTAGGTTACTTGCAGCCCAAAGCTTTCTGCACAATACACTTTTTGAAGATTTTTTTCCTTCTTGCATGAAACTAGACTTATCTCTTTTCTCTTTTCCCCACATTTCTAAACTCTAGCCTTCCTTCAAAGCTAAGTGAGTAGAAACTATTTTTGGGGGGGGGCTGGAAGTAACCTTCTGTCAATCCAACAGATGAGAAATCAAGGGAGAGAGAAGACCAACAATTTGGCCAACACGTACACAGCAAATATTTGGGCTGGTAGAGGCTGTTATTGCCCGGCTCCTGGGAGTCCCAGTCTCCTGGGCAGTTCCTCTATGAGCTCAGGGCAGAGGAGCCCAGGCATCGCATCTCATTTGACTCTACAGCCGGTGCACCAACACAGTGCCTGCTCACCACGTGTCCCTTATAAAGGCTTGTTCGCTGGGTAAATGCAGCCCCAGCTACAGTGTACCCTCCATGAAGCAAGACTCTCCTCACTGTGTCCTCGGGGCCCGTCACAGGGCCTGCGCACAGTAGGTGCTCAATAGTGCTTGGGTGGATGAATGAATGGTGATCGCTCACGGGTGTGTGATGCTCTATTTAAGCTCTGAGGGATTCATTAGCCAGAGACAGGGCAGTTCAAAGCACTGGATTATTAACACGACACAAGGAGCAGCACACAACAAAGTTGAGCTTTTTTCGCCCTCTGGAGCCGGCGGTGGGGGTGAGATTTCTATTTCACCACTGCTGGTGGCATGGGCAAGAGGACGTGACTTCACCTGCCTGCCGCAAATTGCCTGATAGCAAAAGCAGGAGTAGAAGCAGCCACTCCTGCAGGAAGGAACGGAATTCTGGATAGGAATCGGCAGCACTGAGCCTGGCCTGCAGAGAGCAGTGGGCCTGTGCTCCTAGACACTCTGGGCCTGCACTGTGTTGCTCCTTTAAGGGACAGGGAAGGGGGAGCCACTCCAGCCCAGCAGCTTCCCGTAGGCTGATTGATGCAAATGCGGCCTGGTTGGGGGAGGGAGGTTTGGTCATGCAGCTCATTCTGCTTACAGCTTGAACAAGGGAAAAGCTAAGCAGATGGCCCAGTGACGCTGAGGCCTGGTGCCCTCCTGTGCTCGAGGCCGTAGAAATGGAGCCCCACAGCTGCCAGCGTGGCTCGCTCAGGAGAGGGCAGGCACGTGGCGTGGCTCTGAGGTGCAAAGAGTGTCACCCTGTGTTCCTGGCAGCCTGAGCCAGCGCTGGGTCCTGGCCACCCACGGGTGGGGTGCACTCCAGGAATTCGCGGTCACACCGGGCACCCATGGGGGACCCCAGAGATGGAATGTGTGAAAAATTCCGACTCCCAAGAGGACAAATTACAAACAGATGGTTCAACTCAGGGGCGGGGAGCCCAGCAGGCACCTGCACATGCACCATGGAGCCTGTCCCCCGGGCTCAGGGGGCCCAGATGGCTGTCAGGTCGCCCATGGGGCCAGCAGCCGTCCGTGAGCCCCAGGGCCTGGCACAGCCTGTGCAGCCGACAGGCTTCCAGGATTAAATCAGCCAAGAAATCCCTGTTGTGCGAAACCTCACACTTGGCTTTGGGCTAATTAGCGACAAGAAAATAAAATGGACCAGGGAGCGGTGTAGCAGAAAAGGAGCTTATTTCATAGATTTCCTCTCTCCCACACAGATTCAGCTTCAAGTCCACAAAACCCTGCAGGTATGTGCATTTCCCACACATCTGCCCATCGTGCTACAAAGCAGGGCCACCTGCAAAACAAAGAGGAAAAGTATCATGCAAATCCCAGGTTCATTCCTTCTTCCACCATGCAGAAACAACTGATGCCTGCCCCAGCAGAGACCCGAAGTCCTGGAAGAGATGAGAGAAAAATCTAAAATCTATTTTCAGAAAACAAGCAATGTCACATGGAACAAGGTGTTCACAACCTCCTGTTTGTAGGAAAAGCCTGTTTTGTAGGTTTCCATGCACATCCCACATATCTTGCCATCCCCCATGCCAGGAAACCGCCTCCTCGCCCTCTCCTGCCATGGACTCTCAGTCCCTCAAGGTCAGGAGTCTGGAGAGCTCATCTGGGGGTCTGGCGTATTCCGGGCCCCCAACGAATGACCAGTGAACTGGGGGCAAATGCATGCAGCTACGTGGCAATTACCACTTTTAAAAAGTTTTGGAGGAAGGGGTCTGCCCCCGAGCTCATCCTGTTCACAGACCACCTGACTGTATTTCATTTCACTGGCCGCAAAAGGCCACTTTCTAAAGAAGGGCCCAGCTGCTCCTTGGCCATGCCAAATTCTTATTGGAGCCCTGTGATCCCGGAAAACAGCAAAAGGGCTGCTGTTCCACAAAATGGCTCATTGCAAGGAAGCCCCTTCCCCATGGGACTTGGATAAGGCCCGCGGAAGCCCCTTGCTCCATGTGACAAGGCGGGAAACAGTCCTTCCAAATTTCTGCTCTTCGCTCCCTAACGGATGAGCCGAGCTGCCTGTCCCCATCGAGCAGTCAGAACAAAATGTGAACCCGCTTTGGTGAGACTCCTTCCCCCAGGCCCTTGGACCTTAAAGGCACCTCCAGGAAACAGGCGGGTTCATCACAAGCACCTCAGCTCTGCTCTCTGGTCTCGCCACCCTCTCCTCCCTCATCCCTGCTCCCAACATCCCTTCTGCCCATCTCTCGAGTGCTTGTGGGCCGTGGTCAGAGCAGCTTGCCTAGTGGAGTGGCCGCTTCCCCCTTTGCGGTTCTTCCCAATAAAGTCTCTCCTTACAGAGTCTGCATTTGTTTTTTCTTTGTTGTGCTGTTCCACCCGCTGCTATCGGGGCAGACTGGGGCTGCAGTGGGGGCAGCCAGCTCTGTGGTACACACCAAGGGGGCTGTGAGCTCCCCTCGTGCTTTGGCCACAGCCCGGGCTGTGGGATGAGAGAGTTGCCAGTGCCCAGCATGTGGGCGAACGAGAGCCTCGTGGGCATCCCTCCATGGGATTGTACCTCGCTCTTCTGGTTGCTGGCCACTTGTGCACCTTCCAGCTATCGCTGCTTGGCTCCGGGGGGAGCCAGCAGAGGCAGGGGCTCCCAGAGCCAAGGAAGGAGAGCCATGGCGGCTGGAAAGATGACTATTTGAAGTTCTCTTTACTCATTTCCTCTCCACCCCCCAGCTCCTCTAAAGATGTGCCGATGTGTTGTATCTTAGCTCAGAAACCCATGGGGCTGCAATGGAGACACGGAGAAGAATGGTAGGAGGAGGAAAGCAAGAGGACCCTCTGGCAGAGGCAATCCTGAGTCAATTATGGATCCCCAGAGCTTGTCCTGTGCCACGAAGGCCAAGGGACACGTAGAGCTCAGTGATAGTCAGGTTATGGTGATGAGATACCTCACTTGTTTGAGATATTTGCCTTTGTAGAGAAGATGCCTCAGAGGAAATATATACAGTGTAGAATTTAGGGGCGGGGGTGTCTTGGCAAAGAAGGCACCAGAGGGATGGCTCTTTCTCTTTGCTACTCCCACACTTAAAAGTGGGTGCCCGGGCAAGCTGGCGCGGCCGAGGCAGGTCCAGCTGGGGAAAGCCACTCCCCATGCCGACCAACATTTCTCCTTACAACAGGATATCCTTAGCTCCTGTCCACCTCACCCTTAAAGTTCTCAAAAAGGCCCAGAAAAAGAGATTGACTCACCAAGTACCAAAACTGAGAACAGAAGCCCACGAATCGACAAGTTTACAAGAAAGAAATGCAGCAACTGAGCAGCCCCACTGGTGGCCTCTGCTCTGGGCCCATCCGTCCCTCACAGGTGCCTGCCCAATCTTTCAAGACCTCAGATCTGAGCTACATCAAGCTTCCCAAGGTTCCCGAGCGCCTTCATGCTGACATGCAGGCTCTCTTCCCTGGCATCGAAGGCCATCACAGGCTGATCTCTGGCTACCTCTCCCACCGTTGCCCACTGGTCATCCACCTACAAGCCACAGACCCACCAGCAGCTCACAGCTGACTTCATACCCCAGGCCTCTGCTCCGTCTATACCTGTGCTGTCAGATACGGCAGCCCCTGGGCGTAGGGGCTCTGGAGGACTTCAAACAGAGCGAGTCCAAATTGACAGGTGCAGCAAGCGTAGAATGCACCATGGATTTTGAAACCTTAGTACCAAATAAGGAACGTAGAGTACCTCAGTAATAATTTTAAAATATTGAGTACCTATTATAACGATACATTTAGGATTTGTTGAGTTAAAATATACCATTCAGATTCACTTCTCCGGTTTGGTTTCACGTGTTTGCATTTGGGACTCACGGTGTGCTGGCTCAGGCCCCCTCAGCCAGGAGAGCTCCCTTCCACTTGGTCCACTGAGGGAGCCCCTCCTCAACCTGTAAGATGCAGCTTAAGTGTCCACACCTCTTCTGGGAAGCCTTCCTAGCTGAGTCACTGCTCTTCACATCTCCACTGGAGAGCCATTAACGTAACACTTAGGCCTTGGTCTGCTCCTTTTGAACCAGCTCCTTGAAGGAAAAGCTCTTCCCAAGCAGTCCTGCTTCAGATTCTGTCATTCCAGGAGTGTCTGCTTAATTAAATGCCGTTTCAAACTTGAACCTGCAGTGGTATTCATTCTTTTATTCCCTGACGCGTATGTAATGAGTACTTGTTACGAAATGAGAGAAATATAAAGGTGAAATATTATGATGATTCCTTATATTTGTATAACTTATTACAGTTTACAAAGTGCCATTCCATCCAGTATCTTTCTTTAAAAAACCTCTGCTAGGTGCTGGGCCATTTATTTTTATTCTTTTTTTTTTTTTTTTTGTAGATGAGGAAACTAAGGCCCAAAGGAATGAAGTGACTCCCCCCAGGTCACACGTCTGTGGCGTGATTCAGCCAACACTAGAGCCCAAGGCTGGGAGGCATGTGCGCCAACTGCATGTTTCAGGAGGAACAAGAGCTGTGAGTGGCGAAGCGAAGTCGGGTGGGGGGAGCACTGGCAAGAGATGACCCTGGACAGAAGCCCAGGACCCAGGCTCTCTTCTCTGGAGCAATATTTCTCAAATTTCAGTCCCACCTCGCTATCTTCAGGAGTGTCACAGGCTTTGTCATCTCAGCGCCAGCCTGTGCCAATATTCACTTAGCATGTTTTAAATGGGCTTTCGAGTGACTTGCTTATTTTTCTTAACATCTTCAGCAACCATAGTCATGCTTTGACATACTCATATAATTATAAAATACAGTAATATGGTATAATATTGTCTTATCAATGCACAATGTTAATATCTAATAATTAATACATTACTTTCCATGCTGTACTTTTACTTTAATATACATTTATATTTTTCCTAATGCACAATAAGATAAATGCATGAGAAGTAAAGTAAAACCATTCATCAGTATGTCCTTAAATCACCCCATGTTTCACGAGGAATGGACTTTCCACACACTGGGGAACCGCCACGGCAGGGAGGTGTTAAAGGATTTTAAGCCAGAAAGTGACATGATCAGGCGGATATTTCACCTCCTCTGTGGTGGAAGGCAGGCAGGGAGGTGATGGATGGTGGCGCTAGTAGATCATCAAGAAAAACGTGGGCTGGCACCACATTTGGAGGCTAATCCCTGAAGGATGAGGCCTTGCAAACGGGCTGGCTGCTTTGATCTAGCAAAGCCAGCAAAGTTTTTCCTTGACTAGAGTCAGAGGTTATTTTTCTAGGGGACCAATTACCAGAAGCACCCAAACGATGGCATTATTACAAAAGGATTAGGAAACACAAGCATGTGGCCTTGCTCATCATCTCCTGTGAGAGTGGCCCACGGGGCCAGTGTTTTCTGAAATGATAGGGACATGTCGCCAACATCCCAGTGACCCAGCCCGCGTGAGACACAAATCAGGGACACCGAATAGCCTCCCTGTCAACTCGGGGAATGACCGCTGGTATGGCCTGGTGGGTTTTCAAGCATGAAATTGCAAACCTGAAAATGCATATGACATGATAAAATATCCTTTTCCAATTCCCAACAGGCTACATATCTGTTGGTGACAGAGCCTCAGAAGAGGTGGAAGAGAATTGGCAACAGGCGTAGGGGTGCTTGGCTGGGATCCCCAACGTGGCCAGAGCCTGTTGTGGGTTGCTTTTCTCACTGAAGGAAGAGCTGGAAGGCCAATGCAGTGGAACACAGTTACACAATGAGCTGGGGGCACAGCCAGAGTGATGATCTGATTCTTTTGGGCCAATTATTTTTCAAGGCAAAGGTCTTCTAATCAGAGCAGTGAGTGCACATGATCTTATGTCCTTTGTTCAAATTGCAGGGAGCAGAGCTGCTCTCTCATAGCACTTTAAGGCCATGCAAGGACATTCAGAAGGGGCCTGACCTGCTGGAGGTGCAGGCCCCAAGACCACGTTTGGCAGGGAGAACCACAGCTCCCACAGCTCCCCTAATGCGTCCACACTGCCCAAAGGCCTTGGCAGGCAACCTTCAAAGTGTTACCTCACATGGCCATGAAATCCACGTCTGCCTTTCAAGGGAATAAGAGTTGAATTCATAACTTGAGAGTAAGTTTGCGCACTGGACAACTTGAAAATGGAAAACACACGTTTTTGAAAAGCCAGCTCCATACCTACTCAAAGAGGCAGGCGTCCCCCAGATTATGCTGCCTGGAGACCAACCCAGCATCTGGGTAACAATCACTTCCTCCCATGCTTTTGAACTCCCAACAGCTCCCGAGTCCAAGCCCAAGTTCCTCTCCCTGATGTGAGGGTTCGGGTGTGGGTTCCCAAGCAGCAGCAGGGAGCCTCCTTCCTGTCCTCAGCTTCCTATCCTCAGCTTCCTGTCCCTCAGCTTCCTGTCTCTCAGCTCTATCCTCAGCTTCCTGTCCCTCTGCTTCCTATCCTCGGCTTTCTGTCTCTCGGCTTCCTGTCTCTCAGCTTCCTATCCTCGGCTTCCTGTCCCTCAGCTTCCTATCCTCAGCTTCCTGTCCCTCAGCTTCCTGTCTCTCAGCTTCCTATCCTCGGCTTCCTGTCCCTCGGCTTCCTGTCTCTCGGCTTCCTGTCCCTCAGCTTCCTATCCTCGGCTTCCTGTCCCTCAGCTTCCTGTCCCTCAGCTTCCTATCCTTGGCTTCCTGTCCCTTGGCTTCCTGTCTCTCGGCTTCCTATCCTCAGCTTCCTGTCCCTCAGCTTCCTATCCTCAGCTTCCTTTCCCTCAGCTTCCTCTCAGCTCTATCCTCAGCTTCCTGTCCCTCTGCTTCCTGTCCCTCGGCTTCCTGTCTCTTGGCTTCCTGTCTCTTGGCTTCCTCTCCCTCGGCTTCCTATCCTCGGCTTCCTGTCTCTCGGCTTCCTATCCTCAGCTTCCTGTCCCTCAGCTTCCTATCCTCAGCTTCCTGTCCCTCAGCTTCCTATCCTTGGCTTCCTGTCCCTCAGCTTCCTGTCTCTCAGCTTCCTATCCTCGGCTTCCTGTCCCTCGGCTTCCTGTCCCTCGGTGTCCTATCCTTGGCTTCCTGTCTCTCAGCTTCCTATCCTCAGCTTCCTGTCCCTCAGCTGCTTCCCTCACCACGGTGGCTCTTGGCTGCCTCTGCCTCTTGTGCTTTCCTGGTTTTGGTGCCAGGGACCTGCTCCACCACCATGGATCAGACACGTGGGCCTGTGTCCCCCCCCCCTTCCTGATGGCCACCCCCTACCCAGCTCTGTTGAAGGGCCAGCCCTGGGGGGCCCCTGTTGCAGCCCTTAGCCCCACCCCCTCCTTGGCCAGGCATGATTGGATCAGGGGCAGGAACGTCACTCAAGAACAGTCCAACCCTTAAGTAGGTCTGGTGCAAGAAGACAACGGAGACCCCATTCTTCACTTTCCTGGGGCCCAAAGTGGTCCTGGTAAGTCATGAGGAACTTACAAGGAAGCCTAAGCTAAGGAGGCAGCGTGAGGTTGGAGAACTTAGGGCCTCCATGAATGCAGCAAGGCACTGGGGTGGGAGTGGGGCACACAAACCCACTGTAGGGGATTGGATCACCCCACCATAACGACAAGTTCAAATCCTAAACCCAGTCCTGTGGGTGCAAACCCATTTGTGAATGGAACCTTCAAAGATGCTACTAGTTAAGGTGTGGACTCATTTGTGAACAAGCGCCTTTGTAAGACGTAATTATTAGTTAAGGCGTGGACTCATTTGTGAATAGAACTTTTGAAGATGTAATTATTAGTTACAGCATCGTCCTGATTTGAGTCTTTTGTGGAACCCAGAAAATTATGTTCTTGAGCTAGCCCATTCCTGGGTAAGTAAGCCTATTTTATGTGGGACCTTTTGGTTAGATTCACTTTTGATTAGATCACTTCAGTTAAGGGCCTTTGATTAGATTGCGGGACCCAGGGTGGTCCTAGTCCTTTTACTGGAGTCCTTTGTAAACATGAGAGAGGGCAGAGAAAGAGAGCCGCCATTTTACCTTGCCAGGTGAGAGAGGAATCCAGGGTTGCTTGCAGACACAGAAAGACAGAGAAACCCCAAGAGGCTGAGAGAGAGGCTGGAGGCTGGAATCTGCAGAGCAGCCAAAGCTGAAGCAATGAGGAGAGGGGAGGGATGAGCCATGTGCCTGATCACCCACAGCTGAGCTCGGGGAGAAAGCGAGCCTGGCTGCCATTGTGCCTTGCCATGTGGCAAGAAGGAAAGGAGGAGTAAGGGAAGCAAGAAAGAGAGGCAGAGATGCAAGCCAGGGAACCCCGAGGCTGCGGTGCGCCAGCCCCGCATCACGCCAGGCTCCAGGAGAAGCTGTGGCCTTGGAGACCTTGCTGTTGGACCTCTGGTCTCCAGAACGGTGTTGTCTAAGCCACGCAGTTCTGTGCTGTGTCACAGCAGCCCTGGCAAACTAAGACACCACCTTTGCCAGTTCTGAATACAAGATGTTGCTCCAAGGACAGCTTTCCACTGCTTAAGTGTTTGAACATCACTGAAGAAGAGGAGAGACAGAGCCAGGGGAGGTCACAGAAGCTGCGGCAGCAGCTGGGGGGACACTGAGTTGCCCGCACACAGGACCACAGCGGGACGCCCGTGGCACCTGCCCTCCCGGAGGCTTGGCTCTGCTGCTCCCACTTGGTGGGCTCTTCCTGGTCCCAGAAGAAACTTCCAGGGTGCTGCCCCCAGCCCCCAGGGCCCAGTCACTGACGCTGGCTGGGGAGGGAGCCTTTGGTACCCAAAGGGCGCTGCTAAAGAAACCCTAAAATACCCTGTTAGGGTTCTCCATGTGGGAAAAAAAATTCCCCGAAGAGGTCGCAGCTCTTTGGGCCTAAAATGGGAGAACTGGACCTCTGTGTTTTGCAGATACTTCAGGCCCTCAAAGCTGGCCTGTATTTTTGTCTTTTGCTTTTTCAAGTTCACCATCTCCTACAGGAGAGTTTAGTTTTCCAGGTCCAGGTGGGGGGGGGCTCTAGAGACCACCTCTTGCTGCTGCCTCTCTAACCCTGCTCCCTGAGGGGGGCGGCAGGCATTGGGACTTGGCCACAGAGGTCCCTCGCCGGGCAGCGCACGCCACGCCACGGGCACGCCTGGTCCTTTCTCATTGGTCCTTTGAAGTCAGCCAGCAGCCAGGGACAAGCACATGCAGAGTGGGAGCTCGTGGATGGGCTGATGGCTGGCCACCGGTCCGAGCCCTGAGAAGCCCATGGCCTTTGTCGGAATCCTGGCCTCAGTGGTAGCTCAGACCGTCCAGCCCAAGGCCGGCCGCGCCTCTCCTCAGGAGGCTAGCGCCTGTGCTGCTGTCCTCTGGCCCCCACGGGGGCGTGCGGCAGCTGTGCCTCCGTAGCTGTCCACTTGTCCATGGTCACTGGGCTTAAGCAGCCTCCATGCAATATTCAGAAAGTTATGCTGATTCTGAATCCCTAATGTTTCAAACCCACGTGCAGAGAGAAGACTGGGGTGAAAATGTTCACTGCAGTTAACAGAATTAGCTGAGCAATTATTTAAGGCAAAGAAACACATCCCTTGGACTGTAAAGTGAAGGAGACAGGATCTAGAAACGTTCTCCTAAGGCAAGGCTGGGCAGGCATTCGCTCGCCACACTCAGAGCAGCCTGCACGACTGGCAGGTGGGCCTGAGTCAGAAGTCAGAGAGCGAGACCCCGAGATGGGCCACCAGGGCTGCAGCCATGTCTCAATCACCAGTACACGGGGCCCACCAGCAGTGAACAGGGGTTTAGCTGCAAAGGAAGGTGTTTTGAGCAAAATAAAATAATAATAAAAAACAACTTGAGAAGACTTGCAATTTAGGCAATCTCTTCCCTTAACGATAGACGGTCTCTAAAAATAAATATCCATATGCCTTCCTGACTCTAAAAGCAGTGACCCAACAAATATACCCAAAGAAATGGTAGAGCCTCTCAAATTGGGGTAGATTCAAGGAAAAAGCTTAAAGGAAAAGGGACAAAGTTTCCAACACATTTTAGAGTTTGTGGAGAGGCAGTCAAGGAGACTGATTTTCAGTATTTTCCAAAGTCTAAGTTGCGAGCAGATGGCCGGCTTTCGCCATACCTATGTGTGAAATTTGCTTTTTTGACCAACTCTTTTTATGTGTGTGTCAAATAATCCGCTCCTTTGAGACAAACCAGGCTCACGGCATCAACGTGAAGCTGCAGGGAAGGGGCACGTGTTATCTGAGAACCTCTTCTCAAGGCCTTAACTTCTTAAACAAACCAAAATAAATGAGGGTCCTTGCCCTATTATTTTAGAAACTTCCGGCTCCCTGAGGAAGTGAGGGCAGAGTTTAATTATTGGCAGGGCAGAGTGACACTCGTTCAGTCGTTTACTCACTCAAAAAACATTTCCCGAGTTCCTCTCCTGTGCAAATTCCCTGCAGTAAAGAGGCGTGAACCAGTGTGTCCCCTGCCCGAGCCCCCTGCCCCCATGGGGCACCCCTTGCCCTCATGGGGCGCGAATGAGACGTTCTCAGGAGGACTTGCTGGGGGGAGAGCTCCTTGCCAGGTGGACTGAGGAAGGAAGTCCTTTGGGAAGAGGCCACAGGCCAGCATGGAGGATGAAGGGGGTTTCGAGAGGAGACGGGGTGGAGGAGGCAGCGTGGAGTCAGGGAGGGCCCCACGCAGGCACGGGAAGACTTGCGGAGGGGCCTAGCTCGCAAGAGCCCGCAGGGGCAGAGGCCAGACGGTGGAATGACGTCTGGAAAATGAGATCAGCCAGGCATCTTAGAGGGTAAAGGGAGGCAAGAACTGATCCAAGACGGGGCGGAAGGCAGCGTAGGGACAGCAGGAAGGAAGGAAGGCAGTTCCGAGTGCCCCAAAGACA
This sequence comes from Tolypeutes matacus, assembly GCA_026826555.1. NCBI lineage: Eukaryota > Metazoa > Chordata > Mammalia > Cingulata > Chlamyphoridae > Tolypeutes > Tolypeutes matacus. Next base: position 3,746,713 of record JAKSZT010020074.1, on the reverse strand, counting down.
AACCCGGCCACAGTGGGGAAGGGGCTGGCACCTGCTGAGGACCTTCCCTGCGCCACTCACGTGGCTGAACAGGTCAGGGTGCCGGATCTGTGCAGGACCCAAACCTGGGGCTTCGTGGCAGCTGCAGGCAGAATCTGGGTGGTGGGGAGGCAAGAACCAGGCATCAGGAGGAGCAAAGCTGGGCAGAGCTGCCGGGTTCCGACGGGGTGTGTCCGCTCTAAGGTGCTGGAAGGACATCCGAGCAGTGGGAGACGCTGGCTGGAATTTGGGAGACAAATCACACTGCAGACTTGTGAGCCTTCCAGATCAACAGATGCAGCAGTCGAAACCCGGCGCCTGCCTGCAGCGGCCAAGCGGGAGACTGCAGAGCGAAGGGCACGGGCGGCAGGTAGCACAGGTGAGAGAACGGGCAGGCGGGGTAGGGGTGGGGCTGTGAAGCTTCTCTTAATTCTGCCAGAAATTAGCTGCAATTTTAGATGGACATGATTCAGTCATTAAAATGATAGTCTATCATTTTTAATTCAAGCTTTCAACTAGAGTAATCACCAATAACTGAACTTAAAAGAAATCAGAATTCATTTATTAAAGTTATTATATTAAAAGTAAGGTGAATTAATTGAACAAGAAATACCAATAGATTGCAATCATTTTGTCCACTTACTTTTTTTTATCCCTAGAGGGTCTTCCAATGAGAATTTTTTAAAAATGCAATTCATTTTTATCAAAACCACTAGCCACATATGAATATGTTTTTTAAAAATTGCAGTGTGTTTTTATCGTCCTGAAGAACAGCCAAATTTAACTCAGGCACAATGGTCCTGCATATGTGAGTTTAGGAGGGGAGTGAGGAAGGGGACAAGGGCAAAGAGTGGTTCAAGGAGTAACACCCCCAGTTTACATTAGAAAAAAGCCTAATCTATTGGTGGGAACTTCAGCGAGTAGTCCTGCCCTTGCTCCCCACTTTCAGTCCGCGGGTGGCACGTGCCGGCAGCCTTCAGGGGCCTCCTGCCAGCAGGGCCACATGGTCGCAGGGCCAGGACCACCTGTTAGGAGGCAGAGGCTGGTACCAGACGCGGGGGCTTCTGCTTCAGCGGGCGTGGGGTGCTGGGAGCCTCTGCGGCTCTAGGGGGTTCCCAGGTGCAGCCAGTGAGGCCCCCACTTTGAGAAGCACTGTCCAGCCAGCAGGGATGTGCCAGGCCCCACTGGCCCCGCCTTTCCCAGGCTTCCCATGGAGCCCACGCATCCACCGAGGCTCTGCTCTCCAGGGCTCGCTGGAAAATGATTCAGCGACTCGGCTTCAAGCCGAAGTCCAACTTTTTGCCTCATTGTCTGTGTTCGGAATCCAACCTTGTCTAATATTTTGGAAAATGTTACCCTTTTCTGTACCGAGCAGAGTAAATATTTTGTCAGTTGTTAGGGATGAGCTGCACAGTAAGATGTGAAGATGTGTCCAAATTCAGCAGGAAGGCTTGGAGCTGCTTCGGAACTTTTTCCAGATTGTGATTTGTAATGCACTTCAGATGCCAGCAGAAGTGCCAGCCAGTGCACTGATCCAGAGGGGGCTGGATGAACCTTTTCCTGGCCAGATGCTTCTTCTACACCGACTCTCCTTACATGTGCCGGAATGCCTCTCTGTCCACAGGCTTCCACATGGGTAGTGGCCTCGTATGGAGAACGCAGTGGTGGAGAACTTCAGAGTTGGAAGTCAACCGAGAGACTGAGGCCCAGCGAAGTCCAAGGTCACCGCTCGGGCGCCGACGGGTGGAGCCGGGGCTGGACGGGGCCTCGCGGGCGCCTGACTCAGGGTCTGCGCTTTTCCTGCAGCAGCGGATGCCCCCACGCAGCGCTCTTACGAACTGGTTAAAGACCCAGAGGAGAAACAGCGCTCCCCACAGTTCATCTGGTGCTGCGCTCTCTCTGAAGACCCCTAACCCACAGCTCCGGAGGGCCCTGGCTGCACCCACGCGTGGGAGTACTGGGAGCAGAGGGGGCCGGGGAGCCGTTTTTCCTCTTCCGTGCTAGGTGCTTCCTGAGTGTGCGGCATCTTCCATCACAGGGATTTCGGTCTCTTTAGGGAGTATGCGGGCTGAGCAGGGCTGACCCATCCTCATCGAGCTGAGACCCGCGCTGCATCAGTGATCCATGGGGGGAGGCAGTGGAGGCTCTCGGGGGGCCAGGAGCCGCTTAATGGCGGACGGAGCCACCTTCCACCTTTTGCTCTGTCCACCATCGTATAGCGTGATGATTTGAACCACAAGACGCTGGCTTCACTCACAGTCTAGATGCCAAAACGGTGACATCCAGGTTGGAACCTCAGATAAGAGAGGGGCTGCTTTGCGACATGCCAGCTGAGTCTGCAACGGCACTGAGCTGTGTGTCGGAGAAACACACCTGTGCTGCGTGTGGAGTGGGTGGGGCGAGCTCAGGGGGTCGGCGGTGAGGGTTTGAGGTGCACGCATAGGATGGCAGCAGCTGGCTCACAGCACGGAGGCGGCACTCAGCAAAAGCAGCTACGAGTCATTGCTACGCAGAGAAGCCCATGGCAGCGACGCCTCGTGCAGTCAGGGCGTTGGAAGTCTTCTCTTCTCCACCCTGAGCCCAAACTGCCCAGGCTGCCCACAGGGCTGGCCGCTCCGCTGAGCTCAGCCCCAGCCTGCTCCTAGCCTGATGCACATTTAGCTGCTCAGAGCTGGAGAAGTGCTTGGCTGCTTTCAGCCACAACTGCCTCCTCCCCACACTCCAACTGGAGAAACACGACAAGGCTCTGTCTTCTCTTTTGCTTTCCATTTGAAAAATGAGCTGTGTTGCTAAAGACACCCCAAAGTTCGGAAAACCCCAATCTAGCCCAGTGTGCTCAGTTTCATAGGTAAGGAAGCTGAGCAGCAAAGAGGTGAAATGGCCTCCTCAGGGCATTCAGCTAATTCGTGGCAGCCGGTGAGCAGGCTCCAGCTCACGGCTTCCAGTGTGTTCATCCCCCTTAGGCTTAGGCGTCAAAACACCAATTCTGATCTTCGCAGGTGTGGGGTTTGTTTCTGTTGAGCTTTATGCTTTCCAGAATGTGCTCTCTTTAATAAAAGTGTGTGTCTGACTTCTGATGCTCCAGTTTGGAAAGTGCCATTTCTATTTAATTAATTTTGAATAATGAATATCAGACCTGTTTTTGGTGTCTTGCAGTTTGTAGCAGTTTCCTCATAACCAAAAGATGTAGCATTTAGGGTCTGTGTCCTAGGCAAGGTTCTCCAGAGCAAGAGAAATAGGACATGTGTTTGCCTGTGTGTCTGTGTGCCTTGTAAAGAAATCTGTGGTAAGGATTGGCTCCCAAGAACAAATTCTGCAGGACAGGCCACAGGCTGCAAACTCAGGCTGGGAATTCTGGTAAGAGCTGAGGTTGCAGTCCTGAGGCAGAAATCTGTCTATCCTCTGGAACTCTTAGCTCTGGCTGCTAAGATCTCCAGATGACTGGACGAGGCCCACCCACGTCATGGAGGGCCACGTCCTTTACAAGCCTGCCTTGCAGGTATTGCATTTTTTACAAACTGAAGGTTTGTGGCAACCCTGCCCCGTCGAGCAAGCCTATTGGCCCCATTTTCCAACAGCACATGCTCACTTCGTGTCTCTGTGTCGCCTTTTGGTAAATTCTCGCACTATTTCAAACCTTTTCTTTATTAATCTGCCTGTTACGGTGATCTGTGATCAGTGGCTTTTGATGTCACCGTTACTGTTTTGGGGTGCCGCGAGCCACGTCCCTGTAAGACGGCGAGCTTAGTCGATGAATGATGTGGGCGTTCTGACTGGTCCACTGACCGGCCGTCCCCAACGCTCTCCCTCCCCTCAGGCCTCCCGATTCCCTGAGACACAACAGCATTGAAATTAGGCCAAGTCATAGTCCTACAATGGCCTCTAAGTGTCCCAGTGAAAGGAAGAGTGGCAAGTCTCTCGCTAAGCTTATTGAAGGCATGTCAAAAGCCAAGATGGGCCGAAAGCGAGGCCTCTTGAGATAGGTATCCAAGTTGTGACTGCAAAGGAAAAGTTCCTGAAGGAAATTGAAAGTGCTACTCCAGATAAGAAAGCGAAATGGCCTCGTTGCTGATATGGAGAAAGTTTTAGTGGTCTGGATAGAAGATCAAACCAGCCTCAACATTCCCTTAAGCTGAAGCTTCATCGAGAGCAAAGCCCTAACTCTCTTCAATTCTATGAAGGCTGAGAGGAGAGGAAGCTGCAGAAGAAAAGTTCGAAGCTAGCAGAGGTTGGCTCATGAGGTTTAAGGAAAGAAGCCACCTCCATAACATAAAAGTGCAAGGTGAAACAGCAAGTGCACATGTAGAAGCTGCAGCAAGTGATCCAGAAGATCTAGCGAAGATAACTGGCGAAGGTGGCTGCACTAAACGGCAGATCTCAAAAGTGAACAAGGCAGCCTTCTTTTGGAAGAAGATTCCATCTAGGACTTTCACAGCTAGAGAGGAGATGTCAATCCCTGGCTTCCAAACTTCAAAGGGCAAGCTGACTCCCTTTTTAGGGTCTAATGCAGCAGGTAACTTTATTTTAAGCCAAAGCTCATTTACCATTCCAAAAACCCTAGGGTGCTTAAGAATGATGCTACATCTCCTCTGCCTGTGCTCTATAAATGGAACAACAGATCCTGGATGATAGCACATCTGTTTACAATACGGTTTACTGAAGATTTTAAGCCCATTTTTGTGACCTACTGCTCGGGGAAAAAAAGATTCCTTTCAAAATATTACTACTCATTGATAATACACCTGGTCACCCAAGAGCTCTGATGGAGATGTACAATGAGATTAATGTTGCTTTTATGCCTGCTAACACAACATCCATTCTGCAGCCCATGGGTCAAGGAGTAATTTTGACTTTCAAGAATTATTCAAGAAGTACATTTTGCAAGATGATAGCTGCCATAGTTAGTGATTACGCTGATGGATCTGGGCAAAGTAAACTGAAAGCGTCCTGGAAAGGATTCACCATTCCAGATATCATGAAGAATATCAAAATATCAATATTAACAGGAGTTTGGAAGAAGTTGATTTCAACCCTTGTGGATGACTCTGAGGGGTTCAAGACTTCAGGGGAGGAAGTAACTGCAGATGTGGTGGAAAGAGCCAGAGAATAGAAGTGGAGCCTGAAGGTGTGACTGAATTGCTGCAATCTCATGGTAACACTTTAATGGATGAGGAGTTGCTTCTTAGGGATGAGAAAAGAAAATGGTTTCTTGAGATGGAACCTACTCCTAGTTGAAATGACAACAACAGATCTAGCATCTTTTGTCCTTCTATTTGAACTTATAATTAGTACTAAAGTTGGTAGGTGTATATCCAAGAGACTTAAATCTTTGGGTTGTCCGTGTGCCAGTTGGGCTCTGAATCTAAACAGAGTTGCAACACCTACTCTCCCATTCATTAGACTCACCAGGACAACTAACAAGGAGAAGATGAAGGATAACCAACATACCAAGGAACTGAGAGTGCCTACAACTGCAAGCAAGAGAGTCCCATCCATCGGATGTATGGGATAGAAGCCCCCCTCAATTAATGGTAAAGGGGCATCACCATCCCAGAGTCCTCAGGATTGGGAAACAAACTATGGACTAAAATAAACTTACTAGTACTCTACTATAGACTACTTGTGATTCTAGCAATGGAAGAAATATCATTGGTGTAGAGGCAATGATCCATGGACGTTCTGGGGTTAGGGAGAGGGAAAACCAGGTGTAATGGGGGGCCATTTTCGGGACTTGGGAATCACCTGAATGACATTACAATGACAGATACAGGCCACTATATATCCAGCCATAACCTACAGAGTCGAATGGGAGAGAGTGTAAACTACAACGTAAACTATAATCCATGCTTATTGGCAAAGCTCCAAAAGGTGTTTATCGTTTGCAATGAATGTACCACACTGATGAAGGATGTTGCTAATGTGGGAAAATGTGGGAGGTGTGGGGAGATATTGGGAACTGTTGACTTCTCCAGAACTCAAGTTGGGGGGGGGGGGGGAACAAACCTAGCTCCTTTAAAACATTAGAAACGGGTTTAGAGTAAGACAAAAATCTGCAGAGATTCGTACAGACACATGTCCAACACCCACTTCAAGGGCAGGATGCTGGGCAGGGTGTGAGGGTCAAGTAAAGGGAAATCTCCTATTTGGAAAAGGAGGGGAAGCGGGAAACCATGGAAGCTTGTCCTATTTTTGACCATGGACAGCAACACGGGGAGCTAAGAAGGTGCTGTAAGGTGTTCCTTGGATCCCTGATAATTGTTAGGGTTAAGTAGCCCCTTTGGTCAACTGGTGGCTGAAACAAGGTGAGAGGCATTTTCACAAGGCTGGAGATTTTTGGAGCTTCTCAGAGGAAGGCTAACAGATTTCTCTTCAAGGAGAGTAAAGATGCTCCAAAAAAGTCCCCGTAACACTTTGGAATTGTCCTGCATGACATTGCAATGACAGATATAGGCCATTATACATTTTGTCAAAACCTATAAAATTGTATGGTGCAAAGTATAAATTATAACATAAACTATACATGGTTAGTAGCAATGCTTCAATATGTGTTCATCAATTGTAACAAATGTACCACACTAATGAAAGATGTTAATGGGGGAAGTGTGGGAGAAGGAAGGGGTGGGGCATATGGGAATCCCTTACATTTTTGATGTAACATTTATGTGATCTAAAGCTCCTTTAAAAATAAATTAAAAAAAAAAAAAAACCATGGAAAAGAAAACTCTAAAGGCAGATAGCCCTTCCTAAATCGAAGTTAATATCTTCACTCTATATCGAGCTCATTCAAAGAGCTAAGTAAATGGAGGTAAGTTCACAAATGAGAAAACACAATTAGTAAATACACAAATGAGAAAATGGTCACCGTACAACAACAGTGAGATGCCGCGTTTCCTTTTACTGCTTGCGTGCTGACAAGGTGAAGTGACACTGGGGATCTCGTGCCTGCAGGGTGCCTGACTATCCACACCCCTCGACAACAGGGCCACACCACGTGGCCAGCAATCCCACGTCTGGGATTAAATTTTAAATAATCAGAAATATGTGAAAAGCTATATCCATAAGGATGTTGGTTGAAACAACGCTTAAACTATTACAAACTTAGAATGGGCAAGGAACTCAATTCAGTTAGACAATAATCAAATATCTAATAAGGCAGAGACCCTCCCCCAATAACTCATAATCACCATTTTAATGGTTTCACTTTCTTAACTATTATGCAACCACAGGCCATGAGGTGATGCAGACACCAAGAGATTAAACATATATTAACTTTATTTATTTTTATTTTTTTATTTTTTGCTATTCAATTCCTTTTATTAAGTTAGTGTATTTTTTTTAAATTTATTTATTTTTTATTGTGGGTAAAAATCAAATTTTTCACAATACATACCAATATTTGTAAAATGATATATAAATATATATGCATATATATGCATTTGCTTACAAAAATGTTATTTTTATACATATATTAACTTTAAAAAGCTGAACACAAGCATTATGTGTAGCACAATGTTTAGGGAAAATGGCAGGTGAAAAAGCCCAGAAGGAAATAGACCAAAATATTAGCAATGATGGAATAATGGGCCACTTTTTTCTTTTTCCTTATTTTTCTATAATTGGTGATATTATTTTAAAAATAAGGATGGTAAAAATGAGGGGAGAAATGGAAAAAATAAAGTGGTGACTGGGAAAAAAAAGGATTAATGAGAAAAGTGCCAAGTATAAGAATTTTTAATTTATTTAAAAATTGCTTTGAATCATCTATCTTTAGTAATTGGTCAGTACTAATGATTAGTTGATTCAGCAAACTACTCTAATTAAAAATTTCAAGTATGGTAGGCCAGATGTTTATTTAATCCCCTCAAGGAGTTCTTCAGAGTCTGGCATAAATAAAAGTGACTCTGAAGCATGTGCTTAAGAAACTCTATTATCTAAAAATGATTTACATTAAATAGCAAAGAATAAAAGAGATCCCCCAAATCCGATTTATTGACCTAAAAGTTTACTAACATTTTGGAGAAAAGATCTTGTAAAATTTGCTCCCAAGCTTTGGGATTGAAGAACAGATAAGATTCGGGTCCTATGCAAGCTGGGGAAGTTGGCCTCTCCCCAGCCCTGCAGGTAAAGGGCACAGGTGAGGGAGGAGGGGCTGAGTCAGACAGGGTGGGGGGTCGCCTCATCCCAGGGTGAGCGGCACTTAGCAGGTTGAATCTCCTGCTCCAATTCAGAGGACCTGGACACACTAAGCGGAGCTAACAAAGTGGCTCAAAATGCCACAGGATCCAGGCTTGAGCTCTTGCTTGTCTGCTCTCTGGTCTCTCTGACTGAGGCCACATGAAAGGGTCTTTCTGCCTGGCCAGGGAAAGGTCCCTTGCTCCCCCCCTGCCCTGAACCCGGCATGTGAGGATCTGAACCTCTTGCTCTGCTTCTTCAAGCGGCCCAATGCTGCCAAACCCCTGGGGGTCCTTGAACCCCCTCGCATCCTTTCTATCCTCTATGGCAGAAAGACCCAAAACCTTGCCTTTGGTGAGCAGGGGATGCCAGGAGCTGCAGAATCACATTCTGGATATGAATTAGGATTTTCTTTGACTTCTACCGACTCTAGCTTAGATTATCAACTCCCAATTCCCCATTTCTCTCTGAGAGTCTGTTTCTAGAAACCCACTCCCCAGGATCAGTTTCTGTACCAGTCATAGTTCTTGATCGCAGGCAACAGACATTTGTTCTAACCATCATCAGGCTAACAACAAAAAGGAATTCCTGGAAGACGCTCAGGGTTTTATGGAATTAAATGGTTGCTGAAGGATCTGGCTTGTAAACTGCCAGGAACTCAGAAGCTCACTGGCAAGCTGGCTCGGGTTCCACATTAGGGAGAAATGAGCAAAGTCGGAGGAAAGTATGAAATGAACATCTTCAGTAAACACAGGCAGCACCGTGCGCTGAGAACACTTGCTTCTACTGGGGTCACCACGGAGCAGCTGTGTAACCTGCACGAGTCATCGCACATCTCCGAGTCTGGACAGTGCCGTCACTGTGACGTGCCGGCCACTGGAGCACGCGTAAGCTGGGGCTCCCTTCAAGTCCACCCCAAGCTTGGGCCCTGCCGGGGGCAGGCTTGAGTCAGGAAGCACCGCCTGCTCCCCTGAAGCCTGGATGTGGACACAGAACCGTCTCAGTGTGGAGCTCCGGGGAGCCACTCCAGTCGGCGGGAGTCTGTGCGTGTGCAGAAATCAACTTGCCGTCTTTGGTCTCCACCACCTCATTCTGCTTTTATGGGAGAAACTCAACCAGAAAAGCCCAGACACCCTAAGAGCATCGGGCAGCATCCTTGCTGGAAAGAATCTTCCAGGCCAGCTCCGTCCTGCTGCCCACATAGCTGGACTCGTCCAAGCTCCCTGGACCAGAGCACAGCAAGCTGTGGTCTGGCCAGCCTGGGATTTGTCGTAAGGTCCAGCTGGTCACTCTTCTTCAGCTCTCGCCAGCCTTGACTTCTGTCCTCTGCTCTCCTGGCCCAGGCACCACACCAACCCATTTATATTCTGCTGGAACTGAGAGAAACCGAGAAAATCCCTGGATCCAATTCAGCTGATCTTAATAATTAAAAGAGTCTGTGGACAGGGTAGTCAGAACTTTCTATAATTCAAGTCAGGCCAAGCTAAGGGGGAAACAGCTTACTGAAGGGAGAAAAATAAAAAAGTGAAACAGGTGTCTCTCTTCCAAAGCAAAACGTCTATCTCACCACACACGACGCTTGGGGTTAGGTTTGAAAGGCTCGAAACAGCAGGGCCTGAGAGGAGGGGTCAGCAAAGCCCAGCCCTGGGCCAGCCAGCTGGCCCCCCGTGTCTGCGGTGAAAACTTCATTTGAGCACAGTCACTCCTTTGTTTATGGATTGTCTGGCTGCTTTTGTGTGCAACAGCTGAGTTAAGCAGTGAAGAGACTCTGTGCCCACAGAGCCTAAGATATTTACTCTCTGCTCCTTTACAGAAACACTTCACTGATCCATGTCGCAGAGTATAAACTTGTTCCTCTCTCCTGGAAGAAGCCCAGAAATTGGCTATCAGTAGTGAGGATGTCAGCCCCACAATGCCATCAGAGATCTGGCTCCTTCCATCTTTCTGCTTTGCCGTTCTTGCACATGGCTTTCATCCTCAAGGCCAACTCAGGGTCCACGACAGCTGCTGGGACTCCAGCCAGCATATCAAAAGTTCACACCAGAAGAAAGAGGAAAAGCAGAAGGGCAAAGGTGGCCCTCCCTGGTATGTCAGCTCTCATCAAGCAGCCTTCCTGGAAGTTCCACCAAACATTTCCACTTACATTTTATTTGCCAGAACTTAGTCATCTGCCATAACTTGCTGCAAGGAGGTTGGCGCATCATGTGTTTTTCCCTGGTGGTCATGTGCCCTGCTGAAAGCAAGAGTCTATGATCCTGGAGAAAGGAGAGGGTCGATGCTGGGTTAGCAAGGAGCCGCCTTTACTACAAAACACTATTCAGCGACGTGAGGAGTACTGGGTCCCTAGGTAACTCATGCCCTGTCCATGTTTTCGGTGGAACTTTAAAGAATGAAGGATTTGCATTCTGGCATCACAAATACCGCTTCTTCTGTTTTCTGTTTAGTCCTTTGGTACTACTAGATGATTATGAATGAGCCAGTGGTTGATCCATTCATTCTTTCAACCGAGATGCACTAGCACCTCAGTGTTCCCAGCATTCTGTGAGGTGGGGGGACACCCTGAACCTGCTCTCAAGGGGGCCCGAGTCTGCCAGGAGACAGACAAGCAGACAGGCAGAGGCGCTCAGCATGAGCAGCTCCACAGGGAGGCATGTCCTGGGGACATGGAGAGCACCCAGGAGGGTCTGAAGCCGGGGCGGAGCTGAAGAACCAGCTGGAAGGAGGGTGCAGGTGAGGAAGTGGGAGTGAGATGCCGCAGAGTGCAGGGGCAGCACGGGCACGGAGGAGAACGAGAGCGTGGGAGCACGGGCAGCCTGCCTGAGCCCGTGTGCCAGGGGAGGGCGGAGGTGGCCAGAGGCAGGCAGCTCGCACCCAGAGCCCAAGGGGCCGGGCACTGGCGTTGGGCTCCTCGGACGGTGGTGAGCGGGCAGCGCAGGGCACGGTCCAGGAGAGCGGCATGGCCGTCTGTCTTCCATAAAGACCACCTGGCCCCATTTCACGCCCTCACCCCTCTGCACCTGTGCTGCGACGGCCCTCGGCTGGAAAAGGATCCGCGCGCCTAACAGCTAAGTAGCACAAAGGCACACTGGGTAAGCCTGACCCCTGCCACCCTGGTGACTTACGGCCTACAAGAGGCTTCCTCTTCTGTCTCATCTAGCCCCCCTCTGGTGCTCTACAAGCCCCACCTCGCGGAGGAGGCAGCGAGGCTCCGAAAGGCCAGCTGGCAGAGAGGGGCTTGCTCCACGACGTCCTGATTCCGATCCAGTGGTCCTTCCACTGCAGTGAGAGCAGAGCCCTTCCCGGACGCAGCTGCTGCCCCCACAGCCGACCCAGGCGGTTTGTCTGCGTGTTTTAGCAGTAACATGATTTAGCGGCACTGAACGTAGGAAAACACGGAGGCACGCCCTCTGCCCTTGATAGCTTGCCCCAGAAAGTATTTTATCAGGCGCTGGGAAATCACAAATGGGCGCTTCTAAAGGCATTGTAATGTTTTTGGTTTTCTTTGACATTTGTTCTCTCTGAAAGAACTTTCCCGACACACGCTCCTCTGTCCCCAGCTCCGTATGTGAGTTGGAAGCTGCCCCTCATTTATTATGTTATCCAACACTCTGTCAAAACCTTGAAAACCTGCCCAGCAATTCCTTATCTCTCTGGGTCTAGCACAGTGATTGGCATTCAAAAGCTCGAAATTATTGTTTGAAGATTAATAAAACGGAGCAACTATGTCACGAAACACACAAAATTCTATTTAAAGTGATACTGTATCAGAATCCTTAGCACATTACAAAAAATTACCTTCACCTTTAGTTTTACTACCAAAGAAAATCAAAAGCTTTAGGAACAACTTCAGGGGTGTGGAATTCACAGGTGCTATTTAGGGGTCCTCTCTGATACTAAGACTTGGCATCGCGGTGCTTTTTAAGAAAACCCAGAGATGGCTGATTGGCGGTCCTTTCCCTGCCGCTGCCTCTCGTTTAAACGCAGCACGTCTTACCGTTCTCGAGTTGCTGTCTTACCAGACCAGGTGTTCTGCCAGCCTACACGTCTTTAAACTCACCTGGATTTCTGCCTTCGACTGCTCTCCCTGCGGGAGCCTCCTGCCCGCAGGCGCCCCCTCGCAGTCCCCCTCCTCCACACTGGACCTGTCACCCACAGCCCGAGGTCGTGAGGGAGGAAAGAGGACCTGCGGCCTCCGAAATGCGGCATTTTCACCGCAGGTCAGAACTCATCAGCCGTCTGGGCACGTGCTCAAAACGCGCCCGGAAACCATCACGGAGAGTTGCCTTAGACCAGGGGCTCCTAACCAGGGGCCCACGGTCGCCCGGAGAGTCCATGGAAAGATTTCAGGGGGTCCGTAAGCTAGAACTGAAAAAAAAAATCAACTTATTATCTGTATTTTCTCTGACCTCCAACCGAAATCTAGCATTGCCTCCACTGATGAACGAATGCAATAAACGAATCATGTCATTGATTTCATTTCGGCTGGCCGGCAGCGGGGCCGTGGGACAGAAAGGTCAAGAGCCGCTGCCCTGGGCCCCGCTCCCGTGCACGGCCGCCCGCCCTGCCTCCCCCTCCCGCTCTGCCCGGCTGTCCCCCCAGGGCTCTCTTCTGCTCTGGACGCTGCTGACCACGGCGCGCTGTGCGTTTCCCAGGAGGGGCGAGCAGCAGGCCAAAGCCCCCGGGCTGCCCAGGGGACGCCGCGCAATGTCTGGCCACATCTCCCGTGTCACGGCTGGGGGCGGCCGCGCGGGGCGCCGGAGGCCAGGGGTCTGTGCCGCACCCTCCAAGGCAATCAGTCGCCCCGAGGCCGAGGCGCCCCGGGTGGACGCGGCCCCACAGCAGGTGCCGTGCGGCAAGCAGAGGTGCGGGAACTGACGCAGCCGGGGGTTCGAGCCCCCGCGCCGTCTCTGCGAGGTCCCAGGGGCCACTCGCGTGGGAGCTCTTGGGTTGGGTGCAGGTGAGAGCTCCGAGAGCGGCAGGGAGGGGGCGGCCCCCACCGGCCCCCTGGTGACACACACTTGCGCTCTCCCTCAGCTCGGCCTCTCCGGGCAGTCCGAGCCCCAGGCCCGGGGGGACGCGCCCCCGGACCCCAGGGCCCAGCACCCAGCCTGGTGCACACGTCGGGGGAGGAGGGGGCTCCAGGGGGCTCCAGGGCCAGGCTGCCTGGTTTAAATCCCAGCCCCACCGCTGCCTCCCCGGTGACCTCAGGCAGGTCCAGGGCGCCTCCCTTTCCTCAGCTATAAAAAGTGGGATCTACAGAACCCACCCCTCAGGCAGGACTAAATAATAAAAGCGGGCAAAGCCCTGAGTGGGTGTTTGTTGATGAGTGAGGCGTCAAAGAGCAAACAAAGATTTGAAAGTCAGTCTGCAAACCACCAAATTAGGAAGAAAAGCCCATAAATCAACTTGGCTTTGACCTTTTGGAGTTTGGACATTCAAGGTCTTTCTTCTTGTGACTCAACCATCGAGGAAAGCTGTCTGCTGAGACTTACGGGCAGCAGGCACTGGAAGCTTCCACAGGCTGTCCATCTCCACCACAGGCTCGGCTTCACAGTCCTCGCTCTCCTCGGCTTCTCTGCGATGCCCAGTTTTCTAACCACACGTGCTGCTGTGGGATGATTTCATGTTGATTGTCTCCTCATAAACACTGATGGCAGATGAACTGAAAAGGGGATTTAACGGCTATCTGTGTGACAGCTGCTTCTTTCTGCAGTTTTGTCCTGTCACGGGCTCTCGAGCTCACAGGAGGACGCAGGTCTTCTCTGCTCTGCAGCTGGCGTTGTCTGAAACGTGGCAGGGCTGTGGCCAGAGCATCCCTTTGGGGCCCTGGCCCTGGCTGCCTCTCACTGTTACCTGGTCATTTCCTCTTGTAAACCGCGCGGGGACCTCTGGAGAGGAGGGGGCGCAGTTTCAACCATTCTCTCAGGAACACTGGGTTCGTCGTTGGGAACTGACAAGCACTTCCGGAGCCCGGCGTCTCGTGCTGCTCCTGGAGCTGGGGGCACAGCACGGAGGGGTCGTTCTCCAGGGCAAAGGGAGGTGGCAGGAAAGCAGGAGGCAAGTGCCATCAGGGAAAGGCACCAGCAACCTGTCTTACTTTCCTCGGGCTATACCCCATTTCCACAGACCTGGAGGCTTAAAACGAACCAGCTCATCTCCAATGTCTGGTGGTCAGAGGTCGGCAGTGGGTCCACCGGGCTAAACGCAAGGTGGCAGCAGGGCTGGCTCCTTCTCGCAGGCGCGAGGGAAGAGCCTGTTTTCTCACCTCCGGGGGCTGCCGCGCGCCCTGGCTCCCCATGTCCCAGGCCGAAGCCACGCGATGGGCCCCTCCCGCCCTCTTCCACACTTAGCGCCTCTGTGACGGCACTGGGCTTGGATGCTCCAGCATGCCCCTTGTCAGCTGACTGGCAGCCCTATCCCCCTGCCTCGCAGGTTTCGGGGACACCCACCGGGCTGGTCCCCTCCCCACCACCGTGATGTCATGGGGGCTCTACTGTGAGCAGAGATCCGTAAAAACTCAGTACCCGGTAAGGGGATCGCAACTGCGCACCTTTGCTTCTCGTGGCGTGGTCACAGCAAGAGCTGCGTTCTCTTTGTTGGAGAAATGGCACGGGGTGGGCGGCCCTGGCCAACTCCGTGGCTCAGCTCTGTCCCAGTGTGGGGTCTCAAGGGCCCCGGGCACGAGAGGAGAGGCCCGCTCCCCCCCTTGGTTCCCTGGTGTGGGGCCCCCGGGGAGGGGTCTTCCCCGCGCCCCACCCCTGCTCCACAGCGGCCTCTTCTTCCTGCTTTTCCCGCAGAGTCCCCCACCTTGATTTCAGTCGGCTGCAGCAATTTTTCTGAATTACAAATGGAGGTTTTTTTATTTTTTTCCAGAATCCTAAGATCATTTTGCAGATAAAGAAACTGACTTTTATAATAGCTGGGGGAAAACAGCTGAAATGGCTTCGAGAGGCTTTTGATGGGTGAAGTGAGAGATCAGAAAGTTTTACGGGGTTGCTTTGATGCAGCATAAATAGGCTGGGTTTAATTATTTATTTCTGCGGTGCCACTCGCGTTTATGAGGCTGCTGTTTTGCCCTGTGTACGTGAAAAACAGTAACTCTCCTCCCCTTTAGATTCTAGGCCCCGTTCCCCCGAAACATCTCGTGAGGCTACGCCGTGACAGGCTTAGGAGACGGAGGGCTACCAAGCCGTCCGGCCGGCTCCGTGACACGACTGGCCTCCCCGCCTCTTGCATTTGTGTCCATCCATTAGGCCTGGCTCTCCACGCAGCGGAAAGGGAGGCTGGAGCTTCTGTCTGTGCCTCAGCATGCAGGCTGCAGAGTGCTCGAAAATGTTACGGGGGAAAAATAGTTTCACTTCCTAGCAAGCTTGCACCTGGGCAGTGGGACAGTCAGGCCCACCAGAACAATTTTGGAATCAGATTTTTGGAGAAAGCGGGTAACGCCGAGCCACACCTGGGCATTTGAGGCCAGGCTACTCACACGAAGCAGGCGACGTCGCCGTGCATTCCTCAGCGAGCTTTTCCCAGGTAGCTGTCCAGGCTCGTTTCATGCTGCGTCGGTCTGATTAGGAATTACCCTGGGTACAGACATTTCCACGTCACCATGGAACAGCCACGGCAACCTCAGACCTAAAAGACGCCGAGGCACCTCTGAAGCATCGTGCACCGAAGGCACAGCTCACGGCCTGAAATTCAGAGGGGCCAGGCCCGGGCAAAATGACGACGTAAGACCATGTCCGACTGGGGGACGTGCAAGGTCAGCTGTGAAAACCAGGCGCTAATGTTGTTTCTTCTCAAAATTCTCCTTAAATCCACCCTAAGGATGAAATATCCACACGAACTCCTGATATTCTGCTCCCATTTGAAGAGACACCAGAAGCCAGCCGGGTTGCTTCGGAGCCCGGGAGCAGCGCTGAGTCTGGGGCTTGGCACGTGAGCTGCCTCGGCTTCTGTCTGCCGCGGAACCAGGCTGTCCTTGGCCGCGACACGACACTGTGTGTGCGCACTGTGATGGTGACAGGAAACGTAACTGAACTCTGCCTGTGCTGTTCACTTAGAGAGCTGCTTTCTGCGAACACCGCTTCTTCCCAACTCCCCGCTTGCTACCATGGAAGCAAGGGCACTAACAGAAATGGCAGTGGGGCCGCAAACCTTCGGGGATTCTTTTAAGGGAGAGGAAAATTCTAAAACTAAGAATATGCTTTTCATTCTTTGCAACTAGGGGAATACAAACACAAAGGAATGCAAGGGGCGGTATGAGGGGGCGTGGAAGGAACTCCGTGTGGCTTTGGAGGAAGGGCGGTCAGGGGATGGGATCTTCACATCTGGGGCAAAAGAGACTCCATGTTCATTGTCCAGGGCCCATCCCAACTGGCATTCATTTTACAGAGTCCACTGCCGCATGCGCCTATGCGGGAAATAGCCTCTTCTTTATCTCAGCCCTAAACTCAACACCGGGAGGAGGCGGACTCTGTCGAAGGCGTGTTATCAAGACCAAGGCAAAGCGCATTTAGACTGTTAGCACTGTCAGCAAAGGACGTGGAATGTTTCCCCGCACGCTTGAACCTAGTGAACTGATGATTCCAGCTGTCAATTATTTACATGAAAATGCTGACTCATAAAACTTGGTCACAGAAATTTTTTCTTGCCATTAGGTTGCGCTATACTTTTGTCTGCTTGTTTGTTTTGTATCTTTTGCTTCCCTGTGGATCTCAAACCTTTTGGGGGGTTACAAGGAGAAATATTACTTTCCATATTTGTAAGCCCCTATAAGGCTAGGTGACTTACACTAAAAAAAGCAAATACTTGCCTGTAGTTTCTCTCTCTCTCTTTTTTTTTTTTTGTAATGGATACATATAATTTTTTTTTTTTTATCAAACAATATGTTACACAATATATTTGGCTCATAGTAACGCATTCATACAGTATTTGGCCTTTTGTGTCTGGCTTGTTTCACTCAACGTAATGTCCTCCAGGTTTATCCATGTTGCCATACGCTTCATGACTTCATTTCTTCTTACAGCTGCGTAATGTTCCATCGTGTGAATAGACCACAGTTTATCTATTCGTCTGTTGATGGACACCTTGGTTGTTTCCAACTTTTGGCAATGGTGAATAATGTGGCTATGAACATAGGTGTGCAGATGTCTGTTCGTGTCACCGCTCTCAGTTCTTCTGGGTATAGACCCAGTAGCGGTATTGCAGGGTCACATGGCAAGTCTATATTCAACTTCTTTAGGAACTGCCAAACAGTCCTCCACAGTGGTTGCACCATCCTGCATTCCCACCAACAGTGAAGAAGTGTTCCTATCTCTCCACATCCTCTCCAATGCTTGTAGTTCTCTGTCTTTTTAATAGTGGCCATTCTGATAGGTGTGAAATGACATCTCATTGTAGTTTTGATTTGCATTTCTCTAATCATGAGTGATGTTGAGCATTTCTTCATGTGTTTTTTTTTTTTGCCATTTGTATTTCTTCTTTGGAGAAATGTCTATTCAAGACTTTTGCCCATTTTTTAATTGGGTCATTTGTCTTTTTATTGTTGAGTTGTAACATCTCTTTATATATCCTGGATATTAAACCCTTATCAGATATGTGATTTCCAAATATTTTTTCCCATTGAGTTGGCTGCCTTTTCACCCTTCTCACAAAGTCCTGTGAGGTACAAAAGTGTTTAATTTTGAGGAGGTCCCATTTATCTACTTTTTCTTTTGTTGCACGTGCTTTGGGTCTAAGGTCCAAGAAACCACCACCTACTACAAGGTCTTGAAAATGTTTCCCTACGTTTTCTTCTAGTAGTTTTATGGTCCTGGCTTTTATATTTAGATCTTTGATCCATTTTGAGTTGATTCTTGTATAGGGGGTGAGATAGGGGTCCTCTTTCATTCTTTTGGTTATAGATATCCAGTTCTCCCAACACCATTTGTTGAAGAGACTGTTTTTCCCCATCAGCGTGGGCTTGGTAGGTTTGTCAAAAACCAGTTGACTGTATAGGTGAGGGTATATTTCTGGGTTCTCAATTCTATTCCACTGATCGACGTGTCTATCTTTATGCCAGTACCATGCTGTTTTGACCACTGTAGCTTTGTAATATGTTTCAAGGTCAGGCAGCAAAATTCCTCCCACATTGCTCTTCTTTTTTAGAATGCTTTTGGCTATTCGGATGCACTTACCCTTCCAGATGAATTTGGTAATTGCCTTCTCTAATTCTGTAAAGTAAGCTGTTGGGATTTTCATTGGTATTACACTGAATCTATAAATCAGTTTGGGCAAGATTGACATCTTCACGATATTTATTCTTCCAATCCATGAACACGGAATATCTTTCCATTTGTTCAGGTCTTTTAAAATTTCTTTTAGCATTCTTTTGTAGTTTTCTGCATAGAGGTCCTGTACTTCTTTGGTTAAATTAACTCCTAGGTATTTGAGTCTTTTTGTTGCTATTGAAAATGGAATTTTCCTCCTGATTTCCTCCTCAGGTTGTTCAGTACTAGTGTACAAAAACATTACTGATTTTTGCGTGTTGATCTTGTATCCTGCCACTTTGCTGAACTCATTTATTAGTTCAAGTAGCTTTGTCATGGATACTTCAGGATATTCTAAGTACAGGATCATGTCATCCGCAAACAGTGAGAGTTTTACTTCCTCTTTTCCTATTTGGACACCTTTAATTTTTTTGTCTTGTCTCATTGCCCTAGCTAGAACTTCTAGTATAATGTTGGATAACAATGGTGACAGTGGGCATCCTTGTCTTGTTCCCGATCTTAGAGGGAAAGCTTTCAACCTTTCCCCATTGAGTATGATGTTGGCTGTGGGTTTTTCATATATGCCTTTTATCATATTGAGGAATTTTCCTTTTATCCCTATCTTTTGAAGTATTTTTATCAAAAAAGGATGTTGGATTTTGTCGAATGCCTTTTCTGCATCTATTGAGATGATCATGTGGTTTTTTTCCTTCAATTTGTTAATGTGGTGTATTATATTGATTGATTTTCTTATGTTGAACCAGCCTTGCATGCCAGGAATAAATCCCACTTGGTCGTGATGTATAAGTCTTTTGATATGCTGTTGGATTCGAGTTGCAAGTATTGTGTTGAGAATTTTTGCATCTATGTTCATGAGAGAGATTGGTCTGTAATTTTCTTTTCTTGTGGAATCTTTATCTGGCTTTGGTATTAGGGTGATGTTGGCTTCATAAAATGTGTTGGGTAATTTTCCCTCCTCTTCAATTTTTTTGGAAGAGTTTAAACAGAATTGGTGTTAATTCTTTTTGAAATGCTTGGTAGAATTCACCTGTGAAGCCATCTGGTCCTGGACTTTTCTTTGCTGGGAGATTTTTGATGACGGATTCAATCTCCTTAATTGTGATTGGTTTGTTAAGTTCTTGTATTTGTCGTGGCATCAGTGTAGGTTGATTATGTGTTTCTAGAAATTTGTCCATTTCATCTAGGTTGTCTAGTTTGTTGGCATATAGTTTCTCATAATATCCTCTTATGATTCTTTTTATTTCTGTGAGGTCATTTGTAATTTCCCCCCTTTCATTTCTGATTGTATTTATTTGCATCTTCTCTCTTTTTTTCTTTGCTAGTCTAGCGAGGGGTTTGTCAATTTTACTGATCTCAAGGAACCAGCTTTTGGTTTTGTTGATTTTCTCTATTGTTTTTCTGTTCTCATTTCATTTATTTCTGCTCTAATCTTTATTATTTCTTTCCTTCTGCTTGCTTTGGGATTGGTTTGCTGTTCTTTTTCTAGTTTCTCTAGTTGTTCAGTTAAATCTTTGAGTTCAGCTCTTTCTTGTTTTTTAATATAGGCATTTAGGGCTATAAATTTCCTTCTCAAGACTGCCTTCGCTGTATCCCATAAGGTTTGATACCTTGTATTCTCATTTTCATTTGTCTCAATATATTTATTGATTTCACTTGCAATTTCTTGTTTGACCCACCGAATATTTAGGAGTGTGTTGTTCAGTCTCCACACATTTGCAAATTTACTTTTTTCCTGTGTGTTATTGATTTCTAGTTTCATTCCATTATGATCTGAGAAGGCGATTTGTATAATTTCAATCTTTTTATATTTATTGAGAGCTGAATTGTGCCCTAACATGTGGTCTATCCTGGAGAAAGATCCATGGGCACTTGAGAAGAATGTATAACCCGCTGAGTTTGGATGCAGTGTTCTGAATATGTCTGTTAGGTCTAACTTGTTTATCATATTGTTCAAGTTCTCTGTTTCCTTGTTGATCTTTTGTCTAGTTGTTCTATCTAATGATGTGAGAGGGGTGTTGAAGTCTCCGACGATTATTGTAGAAATGTCTATTTCTCCCTTCAGTTTTGCCAGAGTTTGTCTCATATATTTTGGGGCACCCTGGTTAGGTGCGTAGATATTTATGACTGTTATATCTTCCTGCAGGATTGTCCCTTTTATTAATATATAATGGCCTTCCATATCTCATCACTTTTTTGCATTTACTCTGTTTTGTCTGATATTAGTATAGCTACCCCTGCTCTTTTCTGTTTACTATTCGTGTGGAGTATCTTTTTCCAACCTTTTACTTTCAGCCGGTTTGCATTCCTGGGTCTGAGGTGAGTTTCTTATAAGTAGCATATGGATGGCTCATGTTTTTTTATCCATTCTGTCAGCCTGTATCTTTTGATTGGGGAATTTAATCCGTTCACATTCAATGATATTACTGAAAATGCACTATTTACTTCCTCCATTTTATTCTTTGGTTTTCATATGTCATCTTGTTTTTGTCTCTCTTTTTACTCTTTTGGTTATCCTTTCTGCTTTTCTTTCTTCTATACTCTCCTCCAAGCCTCCTTCTCCTGTTTTTTCCTTTCAGGTTCTAAGGCTTCCTTTAATATTTCCTGCAAAGGTGGGTTCTTTTTTGCAAACCCTCTTAGTTTCTGTTTGTTTGTGAATACTTTATATTCACCTTCATATTTGAAGGACAGTTTTCCTGGATAAAGAATTCTTGGCTGGCAGTTTTTCTCTTTCAGGTTCCTAATTGTATCATACCACTGTCTTCTCGCCTCCATGGTTTCTGAAGAGAAATCTGCACTAAGTCTTTCTGGACGTCCTTTGTACGTGATCGTTTGCTTCTCTCTTGCTGCTCTGAGAATTATCTCTTTGTCTTTTACATTTGACATTCTGAATAGTATGTGTCTTGGCGTAGGTCTATTTGGATTTATTCTCATTGGGGTACGGTGTGCTTCTTGGACATGTAAGTTCATTTCTTTTGTGAGAGTTGGGAAATTTTCAACTATTATCTCCTCAAATACTCTTTCTGCCCCTTTTCCTTTCTCCTCCCCTTCTGGAACTCCCATGATATGTATGTTGTTGCATTTTGTGTTGTCATTCAACTCTCTGAGCCCCTGCTCAATTTTTTCCATTCTTTTCTCTCTCTGTTCTTTTCTCTTTTCAATTTTAGCTGCTCTGTCTTCGGTATCACTTATTCTTTCTTCTATCATTTCAAGTCTGCTGTTGTATGCCTCAAAAGTGTTTTTGACCTCATCTATTGTGTCTTTCATTCCCATGAACTCCGTAACTTTTCTGTTCAGTATTTCAAATTCTTCTCTGCGTTTGCTCAATGTCTCCTTGATGTCATTTATCTCTTTAACTATATTGTCTTTCATCTCATTAATTTGATTTTGGAAATTTGTACTCATCTCACTGATTAGTTCTCAAATTCTGCAGCTCTTCTGGGACTTTGATGTATTCCTTTTCTTGAGCCATGTCTTCTATTTTCTTAGTATGGCTTGTAATTTTTTGCTGGTGTTTAGGCATCTGGTTAAGTTGTATTTTACTTAGATGCTCTATCTCTTTCTCTTTTATTGGGTTTTAGTGGCAGGAGGCTGTGAGTTACCACAGCTCTTTGAGTTTTGGCTCAACCTTGATTGTTAGGATTGTCCTGCTGGTTGCTCAAAACTGGGCACTGGACCCAGTAATTGGTTGTAGAGTCGTTTCCTAGGGCCTTGGGCAGGGAGGCCATAGAGGCCAGTAAAAGCCCCTCCTATTTAATTTTCTTACTGCACTTCCTTGGTCTGCCAGGAGATGGCGCTTGTTGGCAGCTCTCAATTCAATGCCTGGTCAGGGCGTATTTGTTGTGACACAGACCAGATCAATGTGATAGAGCTTCCTGTCTGGGGGCTAGGAGCCCTGTGATTCAAACTTTATGAGACACTTCTCCAGTCTTCTCTGGTAGCCCCCTCCCTTTTCCCAGCTAGGAAATATTTCCTCTCCCCTCTGAATCCTCAACAATCAGTCCCTGTTAGTAGAGGAGGAGATTGGGAGGTTTGTGTATCTTTAGCCCCTTGCAGGCTCCAAGGCAAACAACGGCGCAGCCCCATCCGGCCTGGAAGGGCTCTCGGAACAGGGCAGACCAAACCTGGGAGTCCAAAGCAGGGTCAGCCCCAGACTCTCTCCCCTCTCCTGTGGAGTCCTTAACAATTACTCCAGGCTAGAAGAGAGGAGATTGCAAGGGCCGGATTTCTCTAGTCCTTCCTAGGCTCCCAGGGCAATCCACCATGTGGAAGGGTCTGTGGGTCTCTGCAGCCCAAATTTGCGGGTCAGAACCTGAGTCAGCCTAAGGCTGTGTCCCTCCTCTCCCCTTTCTGGGAGTGGTAGATCCCTGGAGCCCCCTTTGTCTGTGGTCGCAGTCCCAGAGGCCCGAGAATTCTAAAGAGTGTCGGGGAGGGTGCCGGCAGCAGCAGAAGCTGCTGGTTCCAACTCACGGTTCTGGTTCTGTTGTCGCGATTTCCCTCTTTTGCCCCTCCCTCCTCTGGGTGGCGTGCAGCCTTCACCTGCTGTCCTAGGGGATGTTTCAGCCTGTTCTCTAGCTGTTTTTCTGGAGAAGAGATTCCCGTGTCTTACTAGTCCACCATCTTCCCGGAAGTCCCCTGTAGTTTCTCTTATATAATAGATATTTGAAATGAAAACAGAACAAAACTAAACACCCTGGAATCTGAGCGCACGTGGTTGGAGTCACACCCTTCGGCTAGCAGGCTGGCAGCTGCACCTTCCTTTACAAAGCTGCTCGTGTTGTATCAACAAACTTTTGTTCATCTAAATGTTACATCAGTTAATTGATTGAGAAAAACGTTATTCCAGATATTTGTAATGGGAGAAACATGACTAAAGATTAAATACTGCCTTGAAAAAGAAAAGGAAAAGGTTGTTCCTTAAAACAGATCTCAAAGGGCCCCACGCCAGAGTGGCACTGGCTCTGCAGGCCAAGTCACCCATGAGCCATCCTGACGGCTTTGGCCGCTCGGGCCCCGGGCCCCCACGGGGGTCAGCCATCACGAATGTGTTGGACCTGGCATCTGGGCGTGCAAACGCTGGAGCAAGCTGGAACTTAAAAAGGAAAAGGGATGCCTGGGCACAAGAGTCATGGCAGCTGAGTCATTTAGAAACAGAGTCAATGGGTGGATAGATGGGGGTGATTTCCAATGAGTTGGGGGAAAGGGATCATGGGAAGAGTACGCTGTATCTCCACTGCTGAGTCCATCAAAAGGTGGACTCACTCGAGCACTTTCGCTGTCCGTAATTTCCCACGGTGGACGCTTCCCAGCCTCCACCTGTAGTCTATTAGACTGAGCTTGAGGAGTCTTTTGCTGCTGGCTGAGCGAATGCACGTCTGCCCTGGGGTGCTGTGAGAGCGCGTTAATGCAGCGTTAAAGTAATCAAGGGCACCGCATACATTCTATTTTAAAAAGAAAACAACCGAAAAACCCACATGTCCTGTCTGGGCAAGTGAGATTCTGACTCGGCAAAACGTCACATTCCAAATGCAGCTCTCCTGAAACAGCTCTGCGGCTGGGGTTTACCGCCAGGACGTCTAAGAGGCGGGCAGGAGACGCGGTGCTGAGGGGCAGCACTCCTGTGGCGGGCACTAGCGAGGGTCTGGAGAGCCTCCTGAAAGGCTGGCCCAGGCAGGAGCAGAGGACGGGCAGGAGGGAGCGCCGCCTCCAGCCGCGGGGCACCCGGGGCGGACCCCGAGGGGCGCAGGGGCCGCCCGCAGTTTGCAGGAAGCAGGCTGTGCTCAGTCCCGTCAAAGAGGGCGTCCCCGGGCGCCGAGGTGCTGTCCCTCCGCCCAGGAACACCCCAGAATTTGCTGGGCGGCGGGAGGCCCACGGGAAGCACTGGAAGTCTGGCCCAGGGGACCCGAGGCGCACGCTCTGGTGAGGCAGGGTGGGGGGCGAGGGAGGCTGTTTTATCAGGAGAGACGACCCAGAGGCAGGCGCAGGGGCAGGGCAGGGGGCAGGAGCCCCCCCAGAGCCACGGAGGACTTGTTCCCTCTGAGCAGAACTCCCCGCTCGTCCCCAGCCTTGCCAGCCGAGTCCCGCCATCTCTCTCAGGCCCACCCTCCCCTCTGCTCCCGCCTCGGACCCACCTGCTGCTCGGGGCGCCATCCGCTCAGTGGCCGCGACGGGGCTGACGATGGCCGTAACGCTCCCCCTCTGCCCACCGGGCCTCCTGGAGCCGAGCTCGGGCCGTGGACCTGCTTGGCCAACGGAAGGCAGCACTTCTGAAGCCAGCGCTCAAGGCGCCTTATGGTCTGACCCAGACCGCCTGGAACCTTCTCTGGGAGGCATGGGCGCCACGTCGCAAGCGGACAGCCCTGAGGCCACGATGCTGGAGAGACCACCCAAAGGTGCCACAGTCCCGGGTCCCGGCTGAACGCAGCCCTCCAGCCACCCCGCGAGGCTCAAGAGCCCAGCGCTGAAGGCTACGCAGTGGCCTCTGCGGCAGCACGTGCAGCACAAGCTGCACCCAGCAGTGCACTCCTGAGCGCCACAGACACAAGATCCCGAGACGGAATATGACCTTGCCAGGGCAGGATGTCATGCAGCAATAGATAACTGAAAGAGAATGCTGCTTACCTTTTCTTCCACTTTAGTTGCTTTCCTTCCACCTACAATCTGCTCGGTTCCTCCCAGCATAAAAATAAAATTGCCTCTCAGTCCTACCATGCCATACTATCCTGCTCTGCTTTCCTCAGGGGCAACCATCTCCCCAGCTCTGCTCTGCACCCACGGCTTTCATTTCCCACGTCCCTCTCTGCAGCACACAGCAATCTGGCTTGACAACCTCCTTCCTAAAAGCCAACGTTTCCCAGTGGAAGGTACCTTAAAGACCCATCACCCAGCGGGATGCTCTCTCCTAGCCAGTGGGCGTTGGGACAATCCCAGAACCCCTCAAGAGACGCAGCGCTGGGGGCCACCTGCAGCTCTCATCCTGGGACTGAGGAAGTTCAGAATCCTGTCCCTCTGAAGCTTCCCTCCACCAGCCTGCGTTCGCAGGCCTCTGATTACACAGGGAGAGCCACGTCCCCAGCAAGGAGGCCCTGGCAGAGCCTAAGCAAGCGATGGATGCACGGTGGTCGCAGAGGTGGCGGGGAGAGGATGCCCCTTCCATTTCTTCCATTCCAAGACCGTTTAATGCTACCGAAATGGGATGCATCTCGAAATTCATGTGTGAAGTCAAGGGCGAATTGCCTCATGGTCATCCTTCATCTTTCTTCAAAGCAGTTTAACTTCACTCCTGAGCCCCTCCATTCGGTGGTGGGAACGAGGAGATGAGGGTCTGCAGACGTGAGGCGGCACGGCAGAGGGTGGCTCTGGGGCCGCGCTGCCTGGGCTCGAATCCTGGCGCACTGCTTTCTGGGCATCACAGCCACGTCCTGGGACTCGCGGTCACACGCAGATTCCGATTCAGAGCTTGCATGCAGTAAGCCAACTTCTGTCTTCCTGCTCTTCCGCCCGGGGTGGTGCCTAAATCGTCCTAAGCCCCTCAGCCCCTCGCTCCTGCTCGTCTCCGTGGGGGCCTCCACCCCCACGGCTTGCGCCGCTGACGCGCTTTCCTCCATGTGCCTCCAGCGCATCGAGCTGCACATGGCCTCTTATGGGGGCTCCCAGGCTCTTCTGACCGCTCTGGGGACAGGGGAGAGGGAGGGTCCCTCCACCCGCCGCGACCTCCAGGCAGGGCCTCCCGAGGGCGCTCGGCAGTGCAACTCCCACCGTCTCAGGGTCCTGCTCAGGTGTTCCTGCCAGCGGCTCGACTTCGCCTTCCAGCCCACCAGCTCCGTGGTGATGAGAAACAGTCAGGCCCGTGATGTGCACAGCAAACCTCGAAGACACGTTTATCTTTTTAAAAAGTCCTGCCTGGCAATTAAAAACCAAAACCCAACCAAAACCCAACCAAACCCTTAACTATCGTTTATGAGCTTCATGACCCAATTTTAAATGTCGACAGCCACGATCAGCCTCGCGGTCTGCCTGTCCCTGAAGCTGGAAGCCTCAGCCCTGAGGTGACAAGGAGTCACCAGGAAGGAAGACGCTGGTGAGAATCTACAAAGACGGGCTTGCTGTAACTCGGGAGTCTTGAACCTGTGTTGTTCCGTGGACCCCTGTGCCAGTCAGGTGAAAGCCAGGGACCCCTTACTAAGCCCACACTACACTGTGTATTATTTAATATATATCACACCTGCACCAACACGTCCCCACAAGGATGTTTTTCTGAATTTCAATTCAGGCTCACGAGCCCTGGTTAAGAGCTCCTGCCACAAGGGCACTTAATCCGGCAGTGCTTCCTTTATTCCTGAAAACCGTTCCGAAGCTGCTGGCACACCTTGTCAGGGACACTGCTGGAATGGGGGAAAGTAATTCAGAGGCGTTTCTCCGCAGCCTGGCAACGGAGCGCGGGCACCCTGAGCCAGCACAGGGCCCCTCAGGCTCTTCGGTGGTGTATGGGGCCCCAAGCGTACCCGACCCTGGGGGCTTCGCTGCCCAGGGCCGCGTAGTCCTCCAAGTCCACTGAAAACACGGGTTTAAAGCCGTCACGGACTCCAGCGCCCGCGGGCACTGGCGCCTGAAGCCCACGGCCGCGCCCGCTGAGGGGACACCAGGGGCTGTTTCCAAGGCGCGCAGGGCAGCCTGGGCAGAGGCCTGAGCAGCGGGAGGTGGGGAGCGGGCGTTGGAGGGGGCGGGCACTTTCAGGTGTGGGTGCGACACGTGTGAAGACACGTGTGAAATGCCGGCGTGGAGGCGAGAGGAGCCCTGGGCGGCCGCAGGCCCTGCGGGGGGACGCCGCATGGGCGGCGGGGAGAAATCCCTCCAGGCGAGCGGAGAGAAGCGGGTCCTGGCTGCCCCGGGCGCGGCGTGCGGACGCTCACAGAAGAGGGGCCTGCGCAGAGGCTGCGGGAGCCGGCGGGGGGAACCAGGGGCCCGACGGGGCGGCCGGGCCTGCGGGGAGAGCGGGAGGGGGCGGGAGTGTCCGCCGCTGGGGGTGGGTGCACGTGACTGGAGGCGCAGCGCAGGCGTCTGCAGACAACTCTAGGGAGCCCAGGCTGGGGGGGTGGGAGTCCTGCGAGCTCGTGGGGGGAGCCGCCCCCCCCCCAGAAGGCTGTCATCACGCCCAGCCTCTAATAAAAGGTCTTTGCTCAGGAGCAAGCCTCCATCTCCCCGGGGCGCCCAGGGCCGCACACGGGCCTCAGGTATGCTCCGAGCCATGGGTGGGCGCCTCTTGGGGTCTGACCAGTAGCACAATTTCCCCCCTTGGGCTCCCTCTCCTCCCCCCTGTGACTGGGACAACTAGCCTCCCAGGTGCTTAGGCTCAGCAGCCACCCCCTTCCTGCCCCAGCTCTGCACCCTGCACCCCGCACGGCACCCGCGTTTCAGGCTCCAGCCAGGGCGAGCCCTGCTGACCCCTGTGCCAACAGTAAACCCATCACCCTCGGACCTAGGGGTACCCCGAACCGCCTGTTACTACTCTCACTGAATACCTCCCTAACCACGATGCGCGGGTGCTTCAACCCCCTCACTGGCCCTCCGGGGACTTGGGAATTAACAAAGAACGTCCTAGTAGGCTCCCCTTCATGCATGCCCACCTCCCTACTCCTTCCCTCTCGCTGCAGCGTGTCCCTTCATTCTCCACGGAGAGGACCCCACCCCACACCCATCTCCACATCACCGTCTTGCAGTTTTAATAACTTTGGGTGGAGAATGCACATTTTAACCAAAAAACCAAACAACAACAACCAAAAGCCCACCACTCGGCTTTAAGCGGATTTCTGGTTTAATTTCTCGAATAATGACAGTGGCCAACCTTTGTTGACGGCTAAGTGGGGAGTGATTTATGTGCCTTATCCCAATTCATACTAAGTCAAGGGTAAGTCATTATTCCATTTAAGAGAGAAAAATCAACCCTAACGCAGCACTGACTCTCGCAGACGCCATCGACTTGCCCAGCAGCCTCAGAGTTTGAATTTGGTCCAAGTTGCGAGTACGCAACTCTCTTGAAGAGCAGTACAGGTAGATGCGAAAACGGCTCTTCCTCCGTCTGCGCCACCCCTGCAGCACGCGGGAGGCCGTGATGCCTTTGCGCAGCCCTGCTGCCTCCCGGGCCCTGCCCACACGGGGTGGGGATGGCTTCTGACAACCCGTGGTCTCGGCTCTGCCAGCACGCTGCCCTCTCGGCCTGGGAGCCCGTCTCCGGGGGTCCCTGCCAGAAGCTGTCCCACCACTTCCATCTGTCAACAGCCCACCTGCCTTCAGGCTCGTAGACCTGGCTCAGGAACCTTCACCTGAGCGTTGGGGTTTCTGCGCTGTCCTGACATCTGAGCCTTCAGGCTTCTCTTAAATTCATTCATTTATCGGCCTGATGAGACTTGCTTGATGAGACTTGACACTTGTCGAGGCCCCAGGGCCTTATGGTAATCATTTCTATACCATCTTGACACAAGGGACGCTAACTGAAGGTGTCTTTAATTGACTCAACAGTAAATTGCTAATGAATTCTTTAGATGAAACCGAGGTTTTCCAGTTGTATGCATGCAAAATGAATAACAGTTCACTGGAAACTTAAGGATCCACTTAGCGGGAGTACAGAAATGAGCTCATATGAGCATCAAGCATTGCCAAAAATTACTTGTGTTTCTTGGAACAAGTATTTAACTTTATATTATGGAAAATTTTAAATATACACAAAAGAGGACAATATAAAGAGCTCCCAGCATTTAAGTTCAGTAATTAACATTTTCCCCATCTAATTTCTTTCATTTGCCATCCCCCCCTTCCCATAATTTACTGGAGTATTTTAAAGTAAACCCAGACATCATATGAGTTCACTTAAATATACCTCGGTAAATATCTTTACCAGATGAGGTTTTGTTTTATAATTTAACCACATGTCAATCCTCGTAAAAGCAATTCTAATTACTTAATATGATCTAATACTTAGCCTTTGTTCAAATAGCCTCAATTTGTTGCCATGGTTTTATTTGTAGAACGCTTGATTTAATAGTTTCAGGCTATTGTAAAGCAATTTAATGCAAGGAACTAGAGGTTACAGGGAAGGGAGATACTCAATTTCTGAATGGCTTAATTTCCTTGATTCATTTTCCTCCCTCTCCTGCTACCCGTTTGGGGCCTTTGTCGGGAGCAGTTTTCAGAAGTGAGCAGGCACAGGCCCAGCATCTCCCCCCCTTCCTCGGTAAGAATGGAGGCACCAGCTGGGCACAAGGTGACGTCTCCCGACTCTCACAGGAAGAGGGCTGAGCAGCCGGGTGCTGGGCAGTGTCTGGGGCGGTCCCTCGGTGGGCAGGGAAGTGCCTGCCCTCCTTCACCTGCCTCCTGGAGGCGGAAATGCAGGTGGGCGAGGTGGGCCCCCTACGGCTGTGCAGGGGAGAGCAGGGACAGGCCCAACCACCCCCAGACCACCAGGCTAAGCTACCACGATTCCGCAGCCCTGTCGACAGAGAAGCAGGTAAAAGCCCACAGGTCAGCACTGTAAGTTTTAACTGTTTAAAAGCCGCTTCACGGTTCCTTACGACACAGATCATCAAAAGCCGTTTGCCCATCTCCGGATCATGGCTCGCTAGCCATCTCTCCTGCAGCACCATGGTGAGTTGACGTCCACAGAGTGCAGCGCATGGAAGGCAGGGAAGCCACGCAGAAAGCTCAGCCAGCTGTGGACCCGAGCAAACCTTTGTTTGAATCCTCCTTGCTACCCTCTGTCGATAAAGAAGTTATTTAAACTATAGATTGAAAAATCTATAAACCGGGAATGACAGAGCTCCTTAGCAGGCTATAGGGAGTGCATGAGATAACAGCTATTGGGGAGCCAAACATAGTCCCTGGGTCACAGAAGAATCCAGAAAAGGTGAATCCCCTGCTCTTTGGTTCCCTGTGCACACAAGTCACGAGGGCATGAAGTATTCTGAACACCCAGGTCTCTGGGACTCTCCAGACAGCACATCTACCACGGGACACTGCTGGGAGGGGTGGGGCGGGATTTACAATGCCTGTTTCTGTTCAAAGGTCACGGAAGATGCTATTGCAGACACTGTTGATGAGAGCCTGGAGCGTCTCCAGAGGAAGGAGGCAAAAAGAACTCCATAAGCCATGCTTTGGGGGCTCCAGCTGCAGAGCACACAGCCCCCCACCTTGGGCTTTGGCTCGCTTCCACGGCAGCAGGTTTCGTGGCCGCCAGGGCGGCTCGGCTCCACCCAGTCACTCAAGCATCCAGGCTGCCCAGGAGACCAACCAGCCTGAAACAAAGACAGACACGAGAACTGCGTGGATGGGCCCAGCCACAGCCCAGTTCCCATGGGTCTGCTGGCCATGCTGGCCACGAGGGGCGCCGGGAGGTGGGACATGGCGTGTGACCAGGAAGGAGAGAAGTGGGCATGGAGCTCAGCGACATGCAGGTAGCCTGCCTGATTTACCTGCCTTCAGCTTGAGTAGTGGGATGACAAATTTAGACAAACTTCCTCAAAAAGTTCCAGGAACAGTGTCTCACAAAAACCCTTCTGTGATGCCAGAAATCAACTTAGTAAAGAGTTTCATGATGACTTGATCACAAAAAAAACCTTCCTGAACACCTCAAAGCACTGTCCATAATAAGTTCTAATGTCAGAAAACCTAAATTATTATATTAGTAAATGATTCAAACCTTGTATTATCTTCCAGTGGAGCACGGGCACTTTGGTTTAGGGAAACATTTGCACTTTTAATGATTGTCGAGCATCAGTGATTTCAAGCTGTCTTTTCCTAAACAGCGATGTCCTTGTTACAGGATCGCCAGCACGGGGGGCCTGGGAGCCTCAGGTGCCCCTCACAGCCACTGCCAGAGGCGCTGAGATACAGAGAGAGGGCTAAGAGGCCGCACACTGTTAACCTTCATGACAACGATATTTCCAGAAATAAGAGGAATTGCACACCAATAAAGTAATGGAACTATGCAGGTAACCATGGCAAGTGCTGCAAATCCAGTAACATTTTGTACTTTTGTACTTTTTTATTGCCAGTAAGAAAATTTTCTAGAGAAATTTTGAGAAAGACCCGAGAAGCCCTGTTTCTCATCTGTGTGCACATACCTCCACACATGCCTCGGGTCTCCTGGTGTCCTGGCTCCTGCAAGCGCGTTTATCCTGAGACACTGTCCCCACCGTCCCAGTCTCCAAGTGCCTTTCACAACACCCGGTCAGACAACGACTTCCCCAAGTCAAGTCTGCTCTTGTCTGCTTCCTAAAATCCACCTCCCTCTTTGAATCCCCTGTGCTCAAGTCTCTTCTTTCCCTAAGGACACAGGGGTCAGGGCCCCACCCCAGCCAGTCTGGCCTCCTGTGAACCAATCACGTCCAAAGGAGGCCCAGTTCGCAGGACCAGAGCTTAGGACATGGACATGGCTTTTTGGGGAACCCACCTGAACCTACAACACCTGGAGAGGAGGGAACCTCCTGAAATGCTGGGCTACCCCCATTTCACTGCTGTCCAAAACCCTTCAGCCGGCTCTGAGCTGTCCGGGGGCTGGGCCTGGGGCCTACCGTGATTTCGGGGTGCTGCCCTGACTTTGGCCGTGCTTCCCGGCCCTTATCCACACCCCTCGGCACGTCCTGGCTCTGCCAGGGGTGCCTCCACAGCCCCCTTCCTTTCTTCCCCCCTCGCCGCCATGTGACATGCGCCGCTAGCTCCTTCGCAGCCTCTGCGTGCTTCCTGCTGCCCACCTGACCTGCCCCTGGCCCTGCCTGGGCCCCCCTCCCAGGCCGAGCCCACCACCTGGCATGAGTGGAAACAGCAGCTCCTCACTGTGTGCCCTCTGGCCTTCCCCCAGCTGCTCACGGCCTGCACCCAGCTCTGCCCGCCCCGTCCTCCTTGGAGCTGTGCTTGTGCTTCTCCTGTTAAGAGGACAAGCCCGAGCCCCACTCAGGCTCAGCACACGAGGCACAATGAAGACCTGGGGCGTACACAACCAAGAGTGGGCTCATCCTCTCCCTCTGGGGCGGTGCCCACCTCCTCTGCACTGCCCAGTGTAGGGGCTCCTCTCTCCAGGACCAGTGGGGACCTGCTCCATCTTCTCTGGAGAGCTCTGGCTCGGCCAGACATCTGGGGTGCTGCTCCAGGGCCTCCACCTGCCTCTAGGGACACTGGGGTTCCTGCAGACTGGGGCACCCCGTGAGCAAGGGCTAGCCCAGTGGGAGGACGAAGCCCTTCAGGCACGCGAGAACTAATCCAAGCAGTAAGTGGATTCAGGACCAAGGGCAGACCCCACTCCCCTGGGTCCGACCCCAGGGCTCAGCAGAGCAGGGACGGCCAGCACTGGCGAGTCTTCTGGAGCCACTGACCACGCCTTGAGCGAGGTCCTGCTCTAATCAATCTTTCATTCCTTTTCTTGCATCATCCCTCTTTCTTCTAGCTCTTGCTGAATTATCAGGAGAAAGTTCATTTCTGCACTTTTCCTTTGATTTCACTTAAATCCTCCAGCCCTCAGTTTCTCCTGCGGTGAAATGGGGATATTAATAGGGTTGTGAAAATTAAATAGCCAGTATCACAGCAGATGGTATGTGGACAGGGAGGCAGAGCTGCTGGGATCACTGTCCTCTACTGAAGGCGGATAAACAAGAAAAATGCGAGAGCCTGGCTTCTGTTAAGGAGAAGGAAAGCAATATGTTTCACAGTGAAATTTAGCATCCGAGCCAGTCCCCGACCTCACACTGGCCCTCCCAACCGCTATGACCCGTTAGCCACTCATCAATTCTTTTTGCTCACTCCCAGCGAGGCCTGCTCCAGGGCACGGGAGGACACAGTACTTCCAGGAGTTTAGCTCAGAGAGGCATCGTTTTTTTCTGTTATTAAATCCTAGAGATTATTGCTTGGATACTGATCTAAAGGATAGAGAGGAAAATAACACAGAATTCTCCACGGTGGTTGCCGAAGAGAGAGCTGGGAAAGGCAGACCCCGCAGGGCTCTGCTGCTGGGCTGCCTCGGCACGAGGGAGAGTCTCAGCCCCTCACCTGGGAAACGGCGCACCCAGCCCTGCCCGAGGGCACGCTGAGGGTGAACGGGCTGGCACAGGTGAGGAGCCGGCCCTCAGGTGATGAGAGCCATTTCCACCCACCTGCCCCAGATGCCACCTGCCCCGTCCTTAGTCCTGGGGCACATGGAAATCCCTTTTCCTGAGCAGGAAGGCCCCATGGCCCGTCTGTACCTGCTGGACTGCCCTTCCCACTGGATGCTGGGCTCCCCGGGGCGGGGGTGCCGAGCTCTGCCTGCTGGCGTGCCCCCCACCAACGCTCACTGCGGCAGGAGAGGCCGATGCCACGCAGGCCCACCCAAGCCAGTCTGCGCGTGGAGCCGGGAGCACACACGTGCCTGTGGAGACCCCCAGAGGACAGCCGCAGCGCCTCTGCTCCCCAACGCCAGCTCCTCAGAGTCCACAAACTGCCTCTGCTTCCCCTCCGGCACGCACTCCAGTTAAAAGTTTCATGCAATTCAACGATTGATTGCTTTTACGTCCCTTAGCTCTAGCTGCTTTCCACAGTAGAGTCTACCATCTATCATTGTAAATGCAAAGTGTTTCAGTGTCAGAACAGGAGTCGAGCTTATGAGCCAGCTCGAAAATTAATCACTTGTATAACAATGTTTCTGTGGGAAAATATGTTTCCGTTGCCAAACAACTGGCTCATTAATGAACTTTTGAAAGCCAAACCCATTTGTACTTCCAGGGTTTTCTTCAACACACCAATGAGATACCACAAAAGTTTTACCTTTAGAATGCCATTAAGTAATTTAAAGTAAACTGTTTCTTTGCTTTCCTGCCTGCCTCCCTTCCTCCCTCCTTCCCTCCTTTTTTTCCTTCCTTCTTTCCTCTCCTCCCCTTTCCTTCCCTTCCTTTGTCTCCCCATGTTTCCCAAATGCAGTTTTTAGAAAGTCTACTACATCCCAAGCTGCACTGGCAGAAGCAGCTCCAAAAAAGTGTAAGGCTGTGACTTACCTAGTGATTCTGCTTATAGGATTTATGGGAAAGTAATGATGCCCAAGAAAATAAAATAAAACTTTAAAAATCTGACTGACAAGTAAAAATCCTTTCTGTAGGAAATGGAATTATATAAAACATTTATATTTTGTTTCATATAACTCAGAGAAAACCCATATGCCCTGTTAACTGCCATTCCTAATTAGTTACAGACCATTTAACCCCACAAATATTTTCAAGAATTAATGATAACCGACAAATGTATTATGCTTTTAATCGTCTCAGAAATGTTAAGATTACTCAGTTTTTCCTATAGTCTTGGGCCAGTGCCAGCATTTTCTTCCAGGAGAAACCAAGGTAGAAAAGTCACCTGGGAGCCAGCCCAGAACGGCCAGGCCTGCCCAGCTGGGTACTTTTACCCTCTTTTGGCTGCGTCCTCTCTTCACAGCTGCCCCAGCTGTCAACACAGTGAGTTTCCTCTTTGTGGCCTTCCATTAACCCCTTTTGCTGAGCCAGGAGGAAGCCTGGGAGGCCAGTGAACTCAGGGTCCTCACACCTGCTGGGCCTCAGAAATCACGAGGGAGCTTTACAAAAATACGAAGGTGAGCGGGTTCCGGGCCAGATGGAATTGGCCAGGACCTCTGGGCCAGAGACCTGAGCCAGCCCAGGTGGTACAGACCTCCACAGATGGAGCGGGTTTTTAAAGAAAAGAGAAGTTTTCAATGGGGAGCATGTTTCTTTCAACCGTGCATGCTCTGAGGGAGCGCAGAAAATGTTTAAGGGTTATTTTGCAGTGATGAGGCATGGACGCCAGGAGGACACGTCCCATCAAGTTAGGATGAAGTTCCAGCCTGCACCTGAGGCTTTGAAGAAGGGCCCTGCTGAGATGACTGGAGCTGGGCTGGGCTACAGAATGAAGGTTTTCCTAAGAAAATCTTAGCATTTATTCACATGCACATAAATAATCTCATACGATCCTAACATACAGGATGATGAGATCTGGTACATAACAGATGGACAATCTTAATACACGGTGTTAATTATAGGGGTGTGTGGGAAAAAATACACCAAATGTACACTACAGCCCACAGTTAGTGGTAACAGGTCTGATCATGTTCTCTCATAACCTGTGACAAATGTTCCACAACAATGCAAAGTGTTGGTTGACGGGTGATGCATGGGAATTCTGCGCATTATGCATGGTTGTTCTGTAAGCTCACAACTTCTCTAACAAAAAAAAGTTAAAATTTTAAAAAGTGAAGATACTGTCTGATTATAGTCAATATTTCCCTCATATCTAACATGTTTACTGGAAATAAATATGATAAATATTAGGCAGAGCATTTGAGGCAGGCTGAGTGTGGGGGCTGTGGGACAGAGTTTAGGACGAACTGTGTCCCCCCAAAAGACTTGCTCCAGCCCCAGCCCCTGGTCCCGTGCAGGGAGACTTACTTGGAAATAGGATTCCTGCAGGCGGAACCAAGTTCAGGTGAGGCCAGCCTGGACCGCGGGGCCCTTGTCCACCATGCCTGGGGTGGGCCCACGAGGGAAGACCATTGTGAGAAGACAGAGGCAGAGGCTGCAGCAACACTCTGCAGCCAAGGAGCACCAGGAGACCCCGGAAGAGGGAAGCGGCGGAAGGAGCCACCCCACAGGGCCCAACTCCTGGCCTCCCAGTAGAGAGAGAAGGCATTGCTGTCCTTGCAAGCCACCAGCCTGTGTGCTTGTCACGGTGGCCCAGGAGACTCAGACGGACGGTGACGTGGCAGAGGAGTCGCGGGGTGTCAGGAGCCCCTCGGCGGCCCTCACCCCCTTGTCCTGTCTCCTGGGCTCTAGGTCACAGTGCCTCTGAGGGCCCATGTTCCCTGGTTCAGTTTCCTTTCTTTTTCTCATCCCTGCTTCATTTACGAAGTTGAGAAGTATTTGAAGAAATACATTACAAATCAATCATACTACAAGAGATGTCTCTAAATTAGGGAGGAAGCTTATTAGAGAAATTATGTTCTACAATGAGAAACACTTAAAGGTGAAAAAAGAGTGTGGTACTGCAATTCTAAAAGGAAATCACATTTAAGACAGACAGCTAAAGGAAACGGTAAGATAATGGAATCTTTCTGAGTTTCCTATGATAGAATTTTCCAAGCAAACTTATCATATACAGGCAATTGGAAAAAAGTTCATGAGCAAATAATGTAGCATATGACACTTAGCAAAGCCTAGTGAAAAAACCACTCAGTTTGATTTCAATATAAATTACTGCATGTTAAAACTGTTTTGTAAGCTTTACTGGTTTTAACATAAGTTACTATATAATGTGGACAGTTTTGAAAACTACCATGTTCTATAATTTTGACTTTTAGTTTAGTTGCAGGGCTTAATTATGTAACTACAAAATGATGAGCCTGGAAGACTTGACCTTATAAGGAAAAAATGCCTTTATTTTAGTGATTTCAGTTTAAACTTATAGAAATATCAAATTACTTATTGAAAAATCCTAGATGAAGTAAGAAGAAAAGTTCTGGGAAATTCCTGCTGACAATACACTGCCCTGATCTTAGAGGTGCATGTTTCCCAGGATTACTTCGTAAGATTACTAGAACCTAAGAAGTAAAAACGCCAGAGTCTTACAGTCTCCTCAGAGTTTAAGAGTGGCTGAACACCTGAATCTCAATGGAGTTGCAACATCTATTTTCCAGTCCAATGGACTCCTACTCTCCAGTCCAATGGACTCACCCAGGACAACTAACGGGGAGGAGATGATGGACAAACAACATACCAAGGAACCGAGAGTGCCTACAACTGCAAGCAAGAGAGTCCCATCCATCGGATGTATGGGATCGAAGCCCCCCTCAATTAATGGTGGAGTGGGCATCACCATCCCAGAGTCCTCAGGATTGGGAAATGAACAATGGACAAAAATAAACTTACTAGTACTCTACTATAGACCACTTGTGATTCTAGCAATGGAGGAAATACCACTGCTGTGGAGGCAGTGACCCATGGACGTTCTGGGGTTAGGGAGAAGGAAAAGCAGGTGTAAAAGGGGGCATTTCTGGGACTCGGGAATCACCTGAATGACATTACAATGATAGATACAGGCCATTATATATCCGACCATAACCTACAGAGTCGAATGGGAGAGAGTGTAAACTACAACGTAAACTATAATCCATGCTAAGTGGCAGTGCTCCAAAATGTGTTTATCAATTGCAATGAATGTACCACGCTGATGAAAGATGTTGCTAATGTGGGAAAATGTGGGAGGTGTGGGAGCGGGGCATATGGGAATCCCCTATATATTCTCTGTAACATTTATGTAATTGAAGTATCTTTAAAAATTTTTTAAAAGTGAAAAAAAAAAAAAAAAAGAGTGGCCGAACGGTCTTCCTTTTTATTTTGAGAAGCACATACTCTTACTTTTTAAGAAGAGCCGAGAGCCAGATTAAGAGGAGTGACTTGCTCGCAGAGCTCTCTGACGTCACCTTGACTGCCCCACCCACAGCTCGGCAGGGGTCACCAGGTCACAGGCAAAGCTGGGTCAAGCACCCACTCTCTCCACCCAGGGCTGGTCACTGACTTCCGAGTAAACTCAGCATGACCTCTTTATCCAGACCCTGCCGTGCCAGCCAGCCTGCCCCGCAGGGGACGCTGCATGCCGACACGACCACGCAGCCCGGAACAGGGGAAAACTAACTAGTGGCAAGGAGGTCACCCTCAGTGAGCACTTCAAGCGATGCAGCAGTGAAGGGCGTGTGTGCTCAGGAGGAGACGCTCCCTTCCCCGAGCTCAATCTGGCAGTCAGGGACCCATCAAGTAGGAGCGAGCCTTCTTCCCACCACCTGCCTGCCTCGACACTCCTTCGTTTTCAACCACCACCTCTCCATTTACCATTTTACCCTTTGAGCATCTTCCTTTCCTTTAATAAATGCCCGGGGAAAATTCCCAAGAGAAGCCCTGATGAGAAGCCAATCTTCTCCATTCCCAAACTCTTCCAGCGTGCTGCAGAGAGCAGCTCGTGAGAAGGCGTAGTGCCTGGTGATGGTGAAACCGGTGGCGCTCAGCGCCAGCACGGAGGCGCTGCTGTGACATGTTGCTTGGGACATGGCACTTCTCCACGGCCCATATTTCATTCACCTGGCAAACATCCGTTTCAAGGTCATTTCCAAATGCTCATGCTGCGTGGGGCAGGGAGCGTGGGGCGATGCTTCCGTGGCTCCAGGTCAACCCATTCGCCGCTGCTGGCGGGTTTTCTGTGCAGTGGCGGCTCCGAAGTCGAGGGCTTTGGAAAAGCACGCCCAGGAAACTTCAGAATTTGAAATACGATGCAAGAGAAAGGCACGCGATCTCTTAACTGTCCACCAAACCTGCAGGAGAAGGCTGCTTTTCATACTTTTATACAAATATTACCTATCTACCCAGTGTGAAAAACAAATTTAAAGTGTGGCAAGTGAGTCTGCGCACGTCTTCAATTGTGGGCCAAACTCCATCCAAGCTCCTACACTGCCTGTCTGTCTAAAAGCCTCAAGTGCCGGGAGCACGTTGCCATAGCTGCAAAGTAAACAAATAAGCGACTGCAGCAATTTCTGCGGTCTGATTAGTTCATGTTTGCCACACATGTGACTACTGGCTGTCAAATTCGGAGTTGAACCAAAGCTCTTTCCAGAGGTGCAGCTGAGGGGAAATTCTTAGAAAAGTACAGAAGATTTGAGTTCTTTGTCCAAGGATAAACATTTTACATTTTATACACGGTTTTAAGATATTTTGTGAAATTTTTATGTCAGGAGTATCTATAAATTCCGGGTTTCTAAAGCCTGAGACAGAATCTGACACTGACTTGCTACTTATTCTATGTTGAGTTAAAATCATTAGCCTGAGGGAGATTTTTATTTTACTTTGTTTGAGAGAATTTATGTGTAAAGGGCCCCCACGGTGGCAGGTGCCAGCCTGACCTGAGGGAGAACTTCAGGGCTTCGCTGCTGCCTAGCCTGCTAATTGTGCACTCTAAACTGTTTTCACAGGAGAGATAAAACAGAAAGCAACTCGAGGGGCCTTTGGCTTCCTTCACCTTTCAGGCACGTGCAGCCAGCAGACACGGCCCTTTCTGGGTCAGCCTGGTGTGAGGAAAAGAATTCAGCAAGAGGAGAGGCAGTGGCGGCGAGGTGCATGTGGCAGGCACTGTGTGCTAGCGTCAGACTTTGCGTCCCAACGCGTGCGGCACCTGGACATGTGGGGGAATGAGAGATTTCCCAGAGCTCAAGAGTGAATGCATTTATGAGGATGGAAGGAGTTTTGCTGAGGGGAAGTGTTTCCAACAACTGGGACAAATACTTGCACTTAGATTAAAACAAATTTTCAGTAGACCATTGAGTGCGTCCTTCTCTGCATATAGAGACAGTCAAGACAATAGGAAAATATCATCCTTGTGCAGATGAAAAGGAAAAGCACCCAAAACTCAGAAAGGCTCGTAGGCGTGCCCGTCAAGTCCTTGTGGCGCATATAACGAGAATGTCGTCCACTCCAGCTCTGCCCCTGCTAGCCGACTGCATGGGGTCAGGTCTTCTCCTCGGGAGAGGATGTAGGCTGGATGCCTGGAGGCCAGCAGAGAGGGTTCTGGAATGGACCACTGAAGGACTTGAGGCCGAGACCTAGAACATGGAGTTGGGATCGAGAGGGCCAGCCTAGGTCCAGTTAGAGAAAACGACTTTATTTCCTTTCCAGAAAGTGCTACCAGGCGGGAGAGCAGGAAAGAGTGCACAGCAAGTCACGCAGCCCTTCATCCGTCGGCCTCCCTCCTTCCCGCTCTCTTTCTGAGAACGTCTTCTGCGGCCTGCTGTATACCAGGCATGGAGCCAGACGTCGGGGCTGTGCACGGACGCTGAGCCCACACGCCTGCCTGCAAAGAACCGCCGGTTCCAGAGCGGCCTGAAGCAAGCAGCATGCACAGCGAGGGCACCATGGCAGGGAGGTCCTGGGCAACAGCGCCCCTGAAGGGACAGGCAGCTGTGAGTGCCGAGCACGTTGGACGACGCCTGGAGCTCCTACCGGGAAACGGGCTTGGAGGACACTGAGGCCCGGGGCAGTGTGGGGGTCCCTGGCAGGAGTTCTGAGGTCTGGCTGGAGAAGCCTGCTGGAGAAGAGGGAGAAATGGGCCCGGGAGAGCTGGCCAGGGCCTCGGTCTCCACAGGGCCAGCAGTCTGAGGACAAATGTTGTTCAGACTCGAATGGACAGAAAAATAAAAGCACTTCCTCTGCACAGTGTGAGAATGTACTAAATGTCACTGAATTGTACACTTTAAAATGGTTAATTTTATTTTAAGTGAATTTTACAAGTCAAGATATGCATGCCACTTTCAAATTAGGATAAATTTGTAATAAGTAAAATCTGTGCATTAAGAGGAAAAAAAAACTTGCTCGTGGGTGGCCGGCGCTGTCCTGGCTTCTCTGCAGTTAAGGGCTTTTCTCCGTGACTTGGGTAAAGCAGCGCACAGTCGAGGGCGGGGAGCTGCTCGCAGCACACCGGCCATGGCCATGTCGCAGTGGGGCCGCTTTAAGGGTGTGGGACGTTCTTCCCCCCGATCTGTGCATGCCGCACACGGCGTCCACCGCCCCCCAGGAGCCTCGTCCTCGGGAGAGCTCGCTCAGCTCCGCAGGCCTGGCCAAGCAGCCCCGGTGCCTCCGTCCCTGGCACGCGCCTGGCTCGGGGCAGCTTCTGCTGCTCCCCCCCACGCACCTGCCCCGACCTCCCCGGCGTGTGACGGACGCGCTGCTCGGGCCAGGCCACGGCTTTGCTGGGGACGTTCCGCAGCCCCTGAAGCAGCTTCGACGTCGCGGCACAAACCGAGGCCGTCGGTGCGGCCTCGGCTTCCCGCAGTCACCGAGCTACCGGGACGGACGTCGCCAAGGGCGCGGCCGCCGTGCCGTGCGTGGACCAAACCCAGACACAGCGGGCAGACGCGGTGGCGGCGGAGTGAGGGCCCTGCTGTGGGCTCCGAAAGCCTCTCCTGAGCCCGCGCCAAGCACTGGGGCCGCGGCAGGGGACAGGTGAAAGGAGCAGGGGACTCCCCGTGGGGCTCTCAGCCCGCTGGGGGCAGAAGCGAGCCGGTAAGTGGGAACCAGGAAACAGCAGGGGTGAAGCCGGCGTGGGGGGACGAGAAGGGGCCGCACGGGCCGCGGCCAAGACCACGTCCTGCCCGGCAGCTGCTGGGGGGGAGCGACCCGCCGCAGCCACAGGAGCAGCTCAGACGGGGCCGCTGCGCGCTCCTAGGGGACCTGTCTCCGTGTTTAGATCGCGGCCCCGGAGCCAAACACGGTGCCTGGCCGGCGGGCGCGTGGGCCGAGAGGCGCAGCCTGGGGTGGCCAGCGTGTGGTGAGGCCGAGGCCACGGGCAGAGGCCCCGGGAAGAGCAGTGAGGCCGGCGAGTCCTGGGGACGGCGGAGGGCCTGGGCCGGGCAGCCTGGAGGACGGGAGGGCTCAGCTCCTCAGGGAGCCTCACCTGGCAGCCCCGTCACTGGGGAAGGCCCCTGCGTGCCCTTCAGGGCCACTTCCCAGGCAGAGTCGCTGGCGCTGAGCAGCTCTAGGAGTGCGAGTGCAGCTTCTTCCCACTCTACTTTCTTTGGCAGCTCTCGCTAATGCTTGCTGAGGTTGGAGCTTCAATTAAGAGACTTGGAAAGGATATGGGCATGGAATCCTGCCCAGGAGCCGTCTGTGGCTGCCACATGATCTGTCTGCATGCGGTGAAGAAAGCCAAGGTCCGAGGTCGCTGCCTTCCTGCCTGCCTCCCCTGAAAACTATCTGAAGAGCGACGAGCAAACAAACGGAAGACAGAGGACTTGGAAACATCTACAGATTTAAGGATTAGGGGGCAAGGCACTGGAGTAGGCCACGCTTTGGGCTTTGCTGACCCCAAAATATTTGAATATAAGTTAAAGACCTTTCAATGAACTCACACTCCTGCTGGGTCTGCCATTCTTTTATTTCTAACAGCTTTATTGAGGTGTAATTCAAATGCCATGAAACTCACCCATTTAAACAGTACAAATCCAGTGGCTTTTCAGCACACGCACAGATAACGCACACCCTTCACCACAGCTGATTTTAGAGTATTTCCATCACCTCAGAAAGAAGCCCCTCACCCTTTAGCTCTCACCCCCTCTGCCCCATCCCCTCATGAACCGACTTTCTGTCTCCACGGATCTCTCCATTCTGGGCATTTCGTATAGATGGAATCACATCATACGTGGCCTTCTGTGACTGTCTTTTTTCAGTTAGCATAATGTTTCCAAATGCCCGTCTTTTAAATGTTCCAAGAAAAAGGGCAGAATGTAAGGCAAATAATATTAGCCTTGAATTCTAAACATGGAAAATTATTTCTCAAAAGGGATTTGTGATGGCAGGAAATTGTTTAAAAAGCCATTGTCTGACTATTACTGTGGAGAGAAAATATCCGATACCTAGATAAAATAATCAATATATAGAGGAGCTTTCTGATAAGTGTGATCCAGGCTGTTTTTTGCCTGGCCCCCAGCTCAGAGGTACTCTAAGGACGCTCTGAGGATGCCCTGTGCCTTCTGGACATCAGTTCAGGGCTTCTGAGCAGCAGGAGCCCTGGGATTCTGTGATAGGCAGCACGCCCCACCCCCAGGGGCACGCGCCATGCGGCTACTACAACTTCCTGCAGCGATACAGCTGAGCGGAGAGTGATGATAAATACAAGGTAATAAAGTTTGGGGCTGCATTCTCTGCCAGCTATTATTGAGGGAAAATAAGAAGAGTGGGAGAAAAAAGATAACAAGAGAAAATGTGGACATATCATATTGATAAGTCAATTCGTGCATTCCACAAATACTCATTGTCCAATACGGGGAGGCTTTGTTTCAGGTTCTTGTGGTGAATTGGTACCTAAAATGGACAAAGATCCCTGCCCGAATGGAAACTGCGTTCCAGGAGAGGAAGCCGGCCCGGCCACCGGAAACCCCACTTATGAGCAGATCACATCCTGGGCTGGGGGTGCTGAGGGCCCGAGAGCCTCAGAGGTGCTGGGGGTGGGGCAGTCGCAGGCCACCCTGAGAAGTGAGGCTGAGCGAGGCACAGAGGAGGTGGAGGAGGGAGCCAAGCAGATGCTGGGAGGAGAGCAACCAGGAAAAGGAGAGGGCCTGGTGTGTTCCAGGCACCAGGAGGTGGCCGATCGCCTGACCACTGACTATTTGTTCGTCAAATGCTTAGTGGGTGCCTGGGATACGCCAGTCCTGTGTCAGCTACCGCCAAAGGACAAATTAATCCCCGCAACTCCAGGAGCAAATGAGGAGACACAGCA
The DNA here is from genome assembly GCA_026826555.1 of Tolypeutes matacus. Classification (NCBI taxonomy): domain Eukaryota; kingdom Metazoa; phylum Chordata; class Mammalia; order Cingulata; family Chlamyphoridae; genus Tolypeutes; species Tolypeutes matacus. The sequence continues at coordinate 3,702,950 of JAKSZT010020074.1, read as the reverse complement.
TGAAAAACAGGGGGGTGGCTCGATGTTGCCACTGTGCCTTTTTACCCAGGAGCATACTTTCCCTGCATTCCCCTTTTTCCATCTCCTTCTTTGCTGCAGCCAGAAGCCCCTCCTCTCACTCCCCAGGCTACCTCCTTCCCTCCCTCCCCTTCTCCACTGCCCTTCCCCCTACCCTCAGCTCCCCTTTTCCTCTCAATCTCACAAAATCGTTCCCAATTGTCTCAAACATCAGCTTAAAAATGCGGTATCTTCTGTAATTTACAATGTATATTTCTGGTTGAAATAACAAATGAAAAAATAAAATTGGCAACAGGTAAAATTTAATATATTAAAACTTATGACTGATTTCAATGGGCAGAATAATCAAATTTCCTGTCAAAATTTAGATCTGCAAAATCTAATGCAGGAGAGTTGTACTTGGTCGAATTCATGATTACAAGTGAAATTTCACAGAAGGCACCATGGTCAATAAGGCTTGAAGGGGAAAGCGCTTGCACAGGAGCTCAGGGACAGCGACGCTGAGAGTCCTGGCCTCACAGTCAACTCGTCCCTCTCTTCCTGACCTTTTGGGTCTCATTTGTTTTTGTTTTTTCTCTTTGGGAGCTCATTTGGGAATCCTAGAAAGAGTTTCCCAGCATATTGCTGACCTATGCTCCAGTTTCTTCCTTTTATTTTTGAAATTTACCGGCTCGCTTGTATTTACTTTAAAATACATGGGGATATTTGAGAAAGACTGGTTTTTTTGTTTCTGTGTATGAAATGTTACAATGGTCTTCTCTCAACCAACAGCTTATTCTATGAAAATTCCAACATCAGCGCGGCAGACTCCACGCATGATGAAACGCACACGCTGCGTGTGCCAGAACTGAAGACTTTCCAGAAATCGTCCGATCTGTAAGAGAAGCCCTTCAGATCTGATTCCCACAAAGTCAGCGAGCACCCATGGCATTTAACGCCTTTTCTTCTTGGAAAGACAGATGTACAAAAAGTTCAGTCATTACCAAATGTCAAAATAATATCGAACAGAATAAACAGCTGCCTAAATTATGGCCCTCTTGAGGCTCCGCGTCACAGAACTGACAAATCAAGTGTCAACAGTGGTGGGGTTCATTTTTTCCCCTCCTTGTAAATTATATGGGGCATGAAAACCTCCTGCTGGGACTCTGAGAGAGTCGAAGACACGTCTGCTTAAAGATCTGTGCTGACAATAACATCTTAACCTCCTTCAGTGCTTGTGGTCTCAAAGCACTTTATACACATTAATCCGCTCTTCCAATAAGCAGCTCATTGTTGGGTCGGCTATTCTTGCAAGAGGGCTGGTGAAAGCCGGCGATCGTTCTGGAGTTTCAATATTTATTTATTTACTTATTTATTGCCTTTAATGTATATTCACTCCATTGTCAGGTCTTTAAAATCATACTCTGCAGAAGAGAAGGGCTCGGGGTTCTACCTGTGTAACCGAGAAAGAGGGGCACAACAGCGAAGTGAAAACAGCCCTTTGGGGACGCCTCTGCTGGCGTGGAGCTCTCCCACCACCCCCTCTACCCCACACACCCCATTCTCATCCTGGAGCCCCGTGTGCCTAGCAGGGTGCTCCCCCCATCCTAAGTGTCCAATAAATGTTTGCTCGATTAACTTGAATTGTGGCTCAGGCCCTCCAGGAACCTCATCGACGCCATTCTCCCTACAGCCTGGAAACGGACTCGTTTTCTGACCCCACCTTTGGTCTGGTCATTCATGGACTGAGGATGGAAAGGTGGTGGACAGATACAAACGTAGCTGTGGCATTCCTCCAAGTTCACAAGCAAAAGCACAGAATCCTTCTTGCCAGCAACACCTGGTGAGTGCCTTGTGGCTGCCCTGGGTCGTTGGGGCTGATGGCAAAGATAAATAACCCAGGGGCGCTTGCAAGATAGCATGATTTTTTATTTTGGATATTGAAATTACTTCATTTAAATGTGTTATGGCATATTATTATGTAATTAAATGCAATGGATTGTAATGGATTAAAATTCACTTTTTTGGCTATTTTCAAGAAGGTCGGCCATGACCACACATTACACGAGCAAGGTTCTGTTACTGTTCTAGCACACCTCTTTACCCATTTTCTCTCCTCTCATTCAAAGAAATTACAGGATCGGTTACTGAGTGAAAAGGGGCAGACAGGAGAAAAGAGGCAAGCTGTTTTCCTTGAGTAATGACCACGCCTAGTTTCTGCCACTCCAGCGTCCACTGAACGCAAGCCCCGTGGCTTCAGCTTCCGTGAGTTGCCGTCGTCCCTCTTTCCCGCTGTTCCTGTGCTGGGCAGGTGGATGCTGCGAGGTCAAGGCAGACGTGCGGCGCTGCCTGGCACGGTGCCACTGCGGACGTGTGAGCCTCAGGGTGGTCTGGCGTCGGGGGCTAAGTGTCCACAATCGACACTGAGGCTCTTCAAACAACGGATCTCACGGTACACGTAAGACCACAGCCCTTTTGCTCTTGAAGTGACAAAGGCCTGAGCAGGTGATGGCAGGCAGACCTGGATGGCCAGGAATCATTTGCAGAAACATTTAAAAGTTACAAATCAAGCTGGCAAAGAATTAAATCAAACATATTTGCACCAGGAATTTGACATTCATGTGGGGGATGCAGACGTGTAATAAAGGTTTGGAACAAGTGCTGTGCAAGCTCAAATAATTGCATTGCTGACTTTGTTTGGGGGTTTTAGGAAAGGCTGCTCAGAGAAGGTGGAGATGGAGTTAGTACTTACAGAGGAGCAAGGGTGGCCAGTAAAGAATGGTGAGGGCATCTGGGCAGAGGATGGCAAGTGCCCGGGCTGTGAAAGGGCTTTTCACCTTCAACCAAGTGAAAAGCTGGAGAGGGACAGAGTGACCACGTCTGGCCACTGCGTGGTGAAATGAAACTGGCAAAACCCAACTTCTTTGTACAAAATGAAACCAGAGTCTGGGCCGGTGTCAATTCTTCACCAGTGTTATTCTCATCCGACCAAAAGAACATTCTAGTTCCCTGAGATGTGCCAGTTACCATGAGCTGGCTTAGGAAATGAATGATCACAGCCCCCAGTACAGTAATATTTGTTTGTTAATGCATACTGCTTTTCTTAAAATACACCAAAATTGGGGGAAGAAGGGAGGCTGCTATTTTGGGACTTATGATTTCTAACTCTTCTTTCCCCTATAATTTCTGTGATGGGTTGCCCTTTTCACCAGGAGCATTCTGTGACATATTCTAAAAATTGCTGTAACCAAATGCAGTCTTCTTAGTTAAAAACAAAACAACGCTCATTTGCAGAAGTGAAAAGGAAAGCATCACAAAACGCAGGCTCAAATCCTGCAAAGCCACACGCAAGCTGTTCTGGGTGCTTGATTGGAAACCACTGACGGCAACACTGTCCAAAGCATCAAAAAGAATTAGACTGAGAAGAAGGACAAAGTCTAGCAGCCACAGGCAAACACCCTGGGGTGGGCAGGGCATGACAAGGCTGACAGCTCCATGGCCAAAGACACCCACAGATGCCTGCCGCAGAGAAAATAACAGCCTTGACGCACATCCGGGGATAACTCTCCAAGGCCAACAGCAGCTTCCAGCCCAAGCCCCCTGGGTGGAGGTGGAGTGGGCTGCTGGTAGCTGCCTAGGACACAAGCAATCCTTAGACGCTACTAGGGCACAAGCATCGACAGTGAGGAATTAAACTCATCCCTGGAACGAGCTAGTGGTGTTTACTAACTCCACTGCAACCTCTTATAATTTTGGGGTTCATCTACTACATAGCTTTAGTAATGACCTAATTCCATGTAAGAGTTTTTTTAAAAATTGCATACAGAATCATTCTCTAATTATAATTTCTCATTATATTCTTCCAACATTTCACAGCTATTTAGGTAGAGTCTACAGAAAGTCAAAATTTGAAATCAGCTCTTTGATAGAATTTTTTCAATAAAAGGAAATCACTGGTTGAGTCCACTCACCATTCCATGATTCAGCCACCCTGGGATAAAATTGTCAAGCAACTTCGGGTAAATCATCTCTCTGTCGTAGGCATAAATGATCCAGAATACCACGACGACGAACTGGAAGGGAGAAGAAATCTTTTATTTCAAACTCTCTAAATATCCACAACATACAATCCATTGTTTAAAGAACCCAACAGAATTTGGAGTTTCTAATGAAAGACAAATGAGCCAACCAGCCTATGAGGAAAGACAGTCCTGGTAAGAGCTGGGCTCTCTCCTCCCCGCATGGTCTCCCACTAAGGCAAAGGAATCTAGCTTTGGTGATTCCTGATGGTGCTGGTTTGATTCCTCTCAAGAGGCTTTAAAAGTTCAGTTTTTTTTTATGACCCCATTTCCCATTCTATAAAGTCAACGCACAGTCAAGAAATGCAGTATGTGTTCCTTTTCCTTGAACCCACCATGTGGTTTAAATCAGTCTTCACATTCTCAAGTTTCCATTCTGCCACCACCAGCTTTGAAACCACTGCTCTAATATGTCCAGAAGCCCCATTTCCAGCAAATGCATTGATTTACACAGCCTGATCAGGGCTTTCGTTGCACCGAGAAACAGATTGTAAGGAAGATTCCTACTTCTCTAGGAATAAACTATAGGTTATGGCCTCATAACCATCAAAAGCGAGTAGAGTCATCAATTTATTATCTTGCCTTTCTTCAAACTAATGATGAGAAAGTAAAGAAATTAATGGACCAAGGCTTGAACCATAGGCATAGAATTTAAAAGACAACCATGTATGCTTTTGTGAATGTCAATAAATGTAGCACGAGAAAGGGAATTATCCCAGAGAGAGAAACCAAAGACTGCAGGGCAATGTCTCAAAATAATAAATACTGCAGAGTGGAAAAAATGCAGAATGAATATATAAATCAGAAACAATTTTCATTATATTTTTTATAATCATGTAATCTGTGTGCCCACATTCCACATTTTATTATAAAAAATAAATTATTTTAATGTCACTTTTTTATAAAACACTTGATGGTTATAGCTCAAAGCAGATAATCAGAAGCATTCCAAAGCTCTCTTCCAATTCAATCGGTTATAACATGCTGGAAATATTGGCCAGGAACAAAAATTCACCCTTAAAATCTGGATATAATGGACATTTATTGTTTCATAAAACACAGTGAGAGATTACTGCAACACACAGCAGTAGACTGCACACCTAGTTTTAACACCTGATTGGGGATTCTGGACATTTATCCTGCTTTGTGGTCAACTACTTTCATTACCAGTTTACAAGATGTAAAAAGAAAAAAATATCTATTATTAGACTGAGGTTATCTATCTTTATAATTGGAAAAAAATATGCATTCCAAGTACAATGATAAGTTTTTGAATTATCCACAATTTTGGATTATTCATTCTATTCCAGATGTCAAGTGTTCTAAAAATCGATGGGAAATGAGGTCAGTGGTACCTGTGTCTATAAGGTACATATTTGCTAGTTACTTTGAATCTTCCTTACGTCAACTCTCACATCACCTCCTTAAAAAACAGGCTAGAATACAGATTACAGCTTTTTAAAAAACAAGCAGAGAAATCAAGGTTTTTTCCTCTCACCGACTATTAGCATCTGCTTCTATACAAATCTTCACAGAATGGAACCTCAGATAAAACTTCATTACTTTTGATACCACTAATTTGTGTGATAACATAGATGGAATCTACAGTGAGCTTAGTTTTGGCCTGATTTCATTAAGTAAGGATCTGCTAAGGAAATTAAAAACTTACTGAGTGAAAATAAATATAGGCATAAGGCCCTTAATAGTAAGAGTAATGTCAGTGTTTTGTCCTTGAACGACCTTCACACTGGCAATCAGGGTGGTTTGGTGGGGATTGGGCACGGGGGCTGGGGTGGGTGGAGTGGTGAGGGAAGGAGAGGGCTTGCTGTAGGAGCCTGTGTATGGTCTGAGGAAGGTTTGTTTGATTTCAGAAAACAGGACACACAGGCCATCTTCCGAGGGGTCGACATCAGAGCAGATCCAGGGGAAATCCAGAGAAGGGCTGCTAGGCGAGGAGAGGACGGGGGTTAGGGGCCGCACATGGTCGGGGCACTCTTTCGTTCTTTCAAATGGGGTGGCCACGGCTTTGGCCGACAGTGGGGAACAGGGCAGAGCACAACGAGCGGGAAAGACGGGGTGCTGCTGTGGAGAACGTGCGGGGGCGGCGAGCACAGCGCCCCAGGATGGGGGCTGAGGGCGGGGCTCCGTAGCAGAACCAACGAGAGCCTTCTGGGCGGCCGAGGCCTGCGTTTGGCCACCTGGGGCCTGGGCAGCCAGCACTGAGGACGGGCGCGGGGTCTCCCAGGGGCTCGAGGGCGGCGCTGGGGCGTCCCCTGCCGCACCCGTCCTGAGGCTGCGGGCAGGAAGCGGCGCGCGGAGGGTGGGAACGTCACCATCTCTGCCGACAGCCGGCTTCCCTGGCCTGGCCGTCCCGCGCCTTTCCTCCGCGTCTGCGCCGCGCGTCAGGGCCACCGTCGCCCAGTTTGGCTCCACCGTAACTAACCGCATCTTCAAAGACCCCATTTCCAATTAAGGTCACGCTCGCCTAACTGGGGCTTAGGACGCGACCAGGTCTTTTTGGGGCACACAATCAAACCCATTGGGGAGCGGGGGCTGCCAATACTTTAAATGAGACGTCAGGTATGGAGATCCCAGTGGAAAGGCCGACACAGTGGACACTCAGCTGAAGGGCACTTACTTGCCGGTCACAATTCTAAGTGGCGCTCAGCAGCTTCCACCCGAGGCCTCCAGGCTGGGCTTTGGCGGACACTGTCCTTGGACCTGCACAAAAGTGTGGCTCACGGACAGCGGCACCCACCTGACCCGAGCGCGCCTCAGGCGTGCGGTCCCCCCAGGCCCCCCAGACGAGGTCTGACCCCACATCTTCATACGCCTGCGACGTCCTGCCTCGGGGGACCTTCACCCACGTCACATGGGTTGTCTACACTGCACAACCCCACCCTGGGTAACTGGGACCCTGGATTCCTGCCCACATGCCATGTGGGTGCTCAGACCTCCTGCCAGGTCTACCCCTGGGGGATCCTCAGGGCGGTGAAAGTTTGGGCACCTCACCATTCGGGGGCCCAGGAAGGAGCCACAGGTGGAAATCCCTGCCTTCACCTTTGCCAGACGTGACCTGACCTGGGACTGAATCTTGGGGCCACCATGTAATTCTGTATACCTTACCCCACTTTGCTATTCTTCCCAAAATGTCTGCTAAATCTTTTGCATTTCTAGTTAAATTTTAGAATTTCATCCATGTTGTTGCATGTATAAGAACTTTATACCTTCTTATGGAAGAAAATACATCATGTTCTGTTTTTTTAGTCATCTGTTAATGGACATTTGGGTTGTTTACATCTCTTGGCAATTATGAATAATGTTGAGATGGACATAAGTGTGCAAATATCTATTCAAAGCCCTGCATTCAGTTTTTTTGGGTATACTTCCCAAAAGGATTACTGGGTCATATGGTAATTCTGTACTTCACTTTGCGAGGAACCACCAAACTCTTTTCCACAGGAGCTGCAGCATTTTACATTCCCGCCAACAAAGAACAAGTGTTCTAATTTCTACACATCCTCTCCAACACTTGTTACTTCCATTTTGTTTTGTTTTTTTTACTATTAGTCACTCCACTGGGTGTGAGAATGCCATTGTGGTCTGGATTTACATTTCCCTCATGGCTAAGGATCCTGAGCATCTTTTCATGTGCTTTTTGGCAATTTGTATATCTTCTTTGGAGAAATGTCTATTCAAGTCTTTTGCCCATTTTTCAATTCAGTTGTCTTTGTGTTGTTTTATTGTAGGATTTCTTCATGTATTTTGGACAATAAACATTTATCAGATATGTGGTTTGGGTTTCCAAATATTTTCTCCCTTCCCATAGGTTATCTTTTTACTTTCAATATAAATGCCTTTGAGGCACAAAAGTTATAAATTTTGACAAAAATCACATTAATCTTACTTGTGCTTCTGCTACAAAGTCTAAGAAATCATTGCCTAACACAAGGTACTGAAGATATTAAGCTATGTTTTCTTCCAGTGGGTTTATGGTTTGGGTTCTTATATTTAGGTCTCAGATCCATCTATTTTTTACGTAATTTTTGTACATGGTGTGAGGTAGGTGTCCGCCTTCATTCTTTTGCATATGGCTATCCAGTCTTTCCAGTACCATTTATTGCAGAGACTATTCTTTACCCACTGAGTGGTCTTGGCAGCCTTGCCAAAAATCAACTGGCCATCGATAAAAGAGTTTTTGAACTCTCAGTTTAATTGTATTGATCTATGTGTTTTCCCTGTGTGAGTACCATGCTGGTTTGTAACTGCAACTTTGTAAGCTGTTTTAAAATTGACATCTTAACAATATTTAGTCTTCCAATCCATGAACATGGCATGCCTTTACATTTATTTAGGTCTTCTTTGGTTTCTTTTAGTAATGCTTTGTAGTTTTCCATGTACAAGTCCTTTATATCCTTGGTTAAATTTATCCCTTGATATTTGATTCTTTTAGTTGTTATTGTAAAGAAACTTTTTTTCTTGATTTCCTCTTCAGATTGTTCATTCCCAGTGCATAGAAACATCACTGATTTTTGGGTGTTGCTCTTGTAAGGCACCCTCTGCTGAATTTTATTAGCTCCAGTAGCTCTGTTGTGGATTTTTCATGGTTTTCTATACATAGGATTATGTCATCTGCAAATAGGAAAAATGCCTTTTATTCCTTGTTCCTGCCTAACTGCTCTGCTAGAACTTCCAGTACAACGTTGAATAAGAGTGGTGACAGTGGGCATCCTTGTCTTGTTCCTGATCTTAAAGAGAAAGCTCTCAGGCTTTCACCATGGACGATGTATGATCTTAGCTGTGGGCTTTTCACATATGACCTTTATCATGTTGAGGAACTCTCCTACTATTCCTAGTTTTCTAAGTGTTTTTATCAAGAAGCGCTGCTGGATTTTGTCAAATGCATTTTCTGCATCCACATAAGTGACCTAGTATTTTTGCCTTCATTGTATTCATGTGGTATATTACATTAACTGATTTGTTTTTACCAACCTCGCATACCTGGCATAAATTCCACTTGATCATGGTGTATAATTATTTTAATGTGCTATTGGATTCAGTTCCCTAGTATTTTTCTGAGGATTTTTGAATCTATATTCATAAAAAGATATTGGTCTATAACATCTTTTCTGATGGTCTTTTTTATCTGACTTTGGTAATAGGGTGATGCTGGCTTCCTGGAATGAAATAAGAAGTGTTGTTTGCTTGTAAATATTTTGGAAGAATTAGAGCATGACTGCTAATTTTTCTTGGAAAATTCACCAGTGAATTTTAAATCCTGGGATTTTTGTTGAGAGTTTTTTGATTACTGATTCAATCTCTTTATTATTCCTTCATTTATAGAGATTTTCTGTTTCTTCTTGAGTCAGTGAAGGTAGTTTGTATATTTCTGGGAAACTGTCCATTTCATCTAGATTTCATCAAATGTTTGCCTATAGTTATTGGTTACTTTTATAATCTTTTTAATTTCTGGGCAGGCTGTAGTAATGTCTTCTTTTTCACTTCTGATTTTTATTTGCATCCTATTTTTTTTCTTTCTCAATCTATAAAGATTTGTCAATTTCATTGACCTTCTCAAAGAAAACACTTTGTTTTTTTCCTATTTCTTTCTCTCCACTCTAGTTTTTATTTCCATCCTTCTGCTCACTTTGGGTTTAGTTTGTTTTTCTTTTTCTAGAACCTTGAGTTATAAGGTTAGCTAATTTGAGATCATTCTTCTTTATTAATGTAAGCATTTAGAGCTATACATTTCCCTCTCATCACTGCCTCTGCTGCATCCCATAAATTCTGGTATTTGTGTTTTCATTTTTCTTTGTCTCAAAGTGTTTACAAATTTCTGTTGTGATTTCTTCTTTGACCGATTGGTTGTTTAAAAGTGCGGTTTAATATCCATATATTGTGAATATTCCAGTTCCTCCTCTGTTCTTAATTTTGAGTTTCATTTCATTGTTCTTGGAGAAGTTATTGTATGATTTCAATTTTTAAAATATATTGAGACTTGTTTTGTGATCTAACATATGGTCTGTCTCTCAGAGTTTAGCCCTCCTAACAACCCAAGGAGAAAATGTGGGGTTCTCTTTGTTTTTTCTGAGCTGTATCTTGTACTGGACTTGCACTCATGGCATTACAGGGAACAATGCTCCCTTGACTCCCTAAAAACAGACTCCCCCCACCCCAGGGTGCTCTATGGTACTTCCTAATACTGGTAATCATTTGCCCAAAGCCACTTTGATCTCATTGTTTCTTATATTGTTTTAGCTATAAGCAAGCTGCTTCTTCCTACAGGGCCAGTTCTGGGAGGGCAATCCAGAAATGAGCATACTGGTTCAGTCCTTCAGGCTGCCTCCCGACAGACTGGCATTGACATACAGGTACCACAGTGTGTAAAATGGGGTTGCTCAGCAGCCTCCAGAACAGTGCCAGAGGCACAATGGAAATGCAAGCTGCTCCATACCACGTGGGAGAGGGGTGGGAGTGGGACCAGCAAGGGCACCAGGAGCCTCTCCTCAGTTTTCTTTACTTGGCACTTGTCCTATTATTGCAACCTTTTAACTATTTTCTGGAGTTTTGAGGAAGATGGTAGTTGTTCAAAGATTCTGTGGGGAATAGAACGCTGGAACTATCTTAGTCTACTGGAAGTAAACAAAATAGATTTTTGAACATCAAGCCAAACCTTCCTTCCTTGACATCATATAGTAATATTTTTTTTATATTGCTGGATTAGATTTACTGATATTTTGTTAAGGATTTTTCCCCATCTCTGTTATGAGCTGTATTGTGCTGTACTTTTCTTTTCTTACAGTGTTAAATCTAATTTGGTAACAAGATAATGCTGCCCTTAAAAAATGAGTTGTTAAGTGCTTCTCCTCTATTTTTTGAAGACTTCATGCATTCATTCCATATTTGGTATAATTCTCCAATTTTTCTTGGGGGAAGATTTAATGGTAAATTTAATTTCTCTAGTGAATATAGGGTTATTCAGGTTTTTCACTTTTTCTTCAGTTACTTTTAGACATTTTTGCCTTTTGTGGGAATTCTCCTTTTAATCTAAGTATTTCAATTTATAAAGTTATTCTTAATATTCCACTATGGAAACTGGCAAATGGCATAATCTGGCATTTTCCCCTGGAGAGCAGTTGTTAAATATTGACCAGCCCATCAACACTGAGAGCTGTTTCTCTTCACAACAAAGGGTCACTAACAGCATCACCATTGCACAGACCAGGGTGGGGTCGGTATTTAAGAGTGCAAGTGCGGTCAATACTCTGAGCTTGACCATATACTACGGGAATTGCGTGGGTTAATAAAAGTGAAATGACTTTCAGGAAAGTGATAATCACCTTTCTAGGTGTAACCCAAGAAGGTAAAGAGCCATAGCTAACTGAACAACCATCTTCTGAGATAATTCTCCAGATATAAACATAGCACAGATGGAAGCATCTTGGCTTCTGGCCCTGATGTCCTCTTGCTAGTGTGATCATCGGCAAACCCAAAATAAGTTTGAACTCTACTGGCAGGGCAGGGTAGGAAGCAAAAATAGGTTTCCCAGGACAGGTCAAGTGACACTCAAGCATCCCACTGCCATCAAGAAGCTCCTTCCCTGGCCAGCTCCTTGTCTCATGCCTGCCCCTTTTCAGCTGCCAGGACTGAAGACGCATTCCAGCCCCCCAAGCTTCCCAAAGGCGTGGGTGACAGGTGGTCATGAGGCCCCACTGGAATCCCCAGACTACTGGAAACAGATGCCCAAAGAAAACTAGATTCACGACTAGTCACTTCTGCATAGAACTCATAACGAAACTGGGAGCAGCTGCAACCACAGGCTTTGGTTCACTTCCAAAAAGAATCATTACTGATGCGGCAGTTTGAGATTATTTTATGAATCCCAAAAAGAGAGATTATGTTTGTAAATGAATCTGTTCCTCTGGATGTGATACCCTTTGACTGCATTAAATTCAGCTGAGGGGACTTTGATTAGATTACTTGATACGAATGTTTTAGGGCTTTTGATTGGACTGTGTGGGTGAAGCATGACTCGGGTTGAGTCCCTGCCCCCTTGCTGGGTCTGATATAAAGGGACTCATATGGACAGACAGAGAGAGGAAAAAGGTAACTGCCATGTGAGAGAAAAAACTCCAGTTTTCCCCAAAGCTGAGCTGCAAGGACAGAAGACCCAAGAGAAAAGCCCTATGCCAGGAGAAAGTAGACTACAGGATTGCTTAAGCACAAAGCCCCAAGAGACTGGGCCCAAGGAGCAGCTCAAGAGGTGATGGTGAGCCAGAGGGGAAGGCTGAAACCGCTCAGAGGTCGGCGACCATGTTGCTTCACCGTGTGGCAATACGCCGGGATCAACAGTAGCTGACTTTGGTGAGAAAGCACCTCTGCTGAAGCTCAATTTAGACATTTCATGGCCTTGGAACTGTGAGCTTTTACCCCCAAATAAATCTCCATTATAAAAGCCAACAGAATACCCGTACTTTGCATTGGCAGCCCTTTGGCAAACTGAAAGAATGGATAAATGGGAAATTCTTTGGAACTTAGTTAAGCCAATGAGAAGGATGCTTCAGGGTACTCTGCCAAGAAGAAGGGTCAGGAGAAGAGTTACTTATCTATGGACTGGTCTAAAAAGGCCAGTGAGCATCATCTCAACCAGAGGAGACTTTCTGGAGGAAATACATTCAAATTCAAAATGTAAACCCCAACGTATAAAAACACTGGGGACTCAAATCCCCAATGTCTGAAGCAAAATGAAAATTGAGAGGAAAAAATACTGAGGGATACAGTGAGAAGAATCCTGCACAATCAGGAAACCTGAATTCCATCTCCACTTCTGCCTGGTTGAGTGGATGCCTTTTCACAGCTTCCAGTCATCATTTTTTTTTTTTTGGTGGAATTGATCATTGATCCATCTTTATCTGCATTTAGGTCCTTAGTGATCTCTACTGACTAATGTGAGAATAAAAGCCAACTTTCCTACCAACCTCAACTTGTCCATTCTCTCTCTAGCTCCCAAAACTCTAAATGGCATTTTGCTTGTTCTCTCAAATCATTACTCTCAGATAAGAGCATTTTCTATCCATTTCTATCCCATTTCCCGTGGCTGGATTCTTCTGTTCTTTCAGGTCTAGCTTAAATAGCACCTCCTCCAGGAAGCCTTCCCTGACCACCCGAATTAAAATTCATACCACTGGGCCATTATTTTCTGCCATAGGCCCTGACAGAAGCTGGGCTCTTTTGTTGTTGTTGTTCAGCTGTTGGTTGTCTCGCTCCCTACCAGAAAGTACAGCCTCAGAGAACAGGAGTGAGTCTTATTCACAGCTGCTTCCCGCTACTGGGCATAGAGCATGCTGGGATAAAAATGTGTTGAATAAATGATGAGTGCATTGCTGCTCCCTCACGCCCTAGACCCCCGGCTCCCACGAGGCGAGGGCCCCCTTATTCCCTCCATTTCCTTCCCTTTGACCTACAATGTTTCCTTTATGCATCCGTGCTTTGTGGCCCCTCTGCCTGTGGGAGAATATGCCCTTCTTTATGAGGCCAACCTTCTGGTCTACTCCCTCCCAGATCTACCACCAGTTCCTCCTCCTCCAAACTGCTGAAGAGTCAGCCTAAAACAATCCTACTCTGGACTTCTGCTTCAAGATGGATGATGGAAGACCCACTACCCCTGAGTCAGCCAAGAAGGAGGAGAGCTGGAGATAGAAAGGAAATGGATGAAAGTAAGAGATATGCATCATCCAAACATGGCCCCTTAGCAGAGGCTGCCAGGAGCCAGGTGAGCCAGCCATGACCAGCGAGGGCTCTGACAGCAGAAACAAGCTCCGGCGTCTGCCTGGCTGAGTGAGCAGAACCAGGGACTCAGGTGGCCTCCTAAGGGGCACTTCTGTGGACCTTTCTGAGAAAGAGGCTTGGTCCCTGTGTGGCTTCAGGCATCAAGGGGGTGATGCTACAGGCAGGGGTAGGCCAGTAAGTCAGCTCTGTAGGACTTCCAAGTGGGCTGCTGGGGAGGCCAGGAAGGGGCAGGTGACAAGCCGAAATCACCAGCTCAGGCTTCTCATCTCCATCCCCAAAGCTGTGACCAGAAGGCATCAAGGAGAGAGCAGCTGGCGCAGGAAGAACGCACGGATTTAGGGGTAGTAACCACAAGGAAAGAGCGAGCGTGGAACATATTCATAGATCCCATTAAAAGGAGACAGAGGACTATGGCAAAAAAGGCAAGTGAATGATACAAACCAGAAACAATTTATGATTAAAGAATTCTTCATTAAAGACATTAAAGAAGACATCAAAGAAGAAAAACTGAGATTAAAGAAGAGAAGAGCGAGCCAGAGAAGACGGTAAAGTGAGTGAACAGACCCGGAGAAATAAATGAAATATGAAAACAGAACCATGTAAAAGCGACAGGTACCTTAGAGCAGCAAAAGGAAAATCTGCCATTGGTGAAGGCAGCCGGGTTTAGCTTTGTCACAACTATGGACCAGCCCTACTGAAAAGTCTTCCTGCTGCAAAACGCCAGGTGCCAAACACCTTACAGCAAACACACTTTTACAGGTGCTGCTGAGCGTCCAGGAAAGGAAGGGAACTTACCAGAAGCCTCAGAAGCACAGGATAAAAGGGGTAACCCCGGAGCTACAGCAAACTCAGGACCGAGCCCACTTCAAGGCCAGCGGCTCTGGGGGTGGTGACCCAGGGGCTGAGCTGGCCTCGGGCCCAAGGGGGGGGCAGGGGCAGGGGTGGGGGAGGGGTGGGTGTGGCGGGGCAGGGGCAGCTGAAGCCACAGAGGGCTGTCCTGCCAGTGGAAGGCAGGCTGGAAGAGGCCTTTCATCAGGCCAAAGAAATTGCTTTTTCTTCCTAATTACTAAGGTTTAATTTTAGGGAATTTCTCTGCATTCGAGATCATCTTCCCCTCCCTTTCTTGATGGGAGTGAAAAGCGAAACTGCGGGTTCAAAGTCTTCAGGAAAGTAGTGGGGTGCTTCTCCAGGGGACCTCCAAGTCTCCCCAGGTCCCCACGCCCAGCCCTGGCTGCTGGAGGTACACTGACAGCAGCTCTCAGCTGCACCCCTGGAAACAGCCCACAGCTGTCCGACCCTGCAGCTCTCCAGCTGCATCACCTGCACCCCCTTCCGCAGGTCTCTCCACCACGGGGCCTGGATCAGACCCGGCACACACAAGCACAAGGGCCCACGCAAAAAGCACTTGTGGCAAACGACTCTCCAGAGGGAGTGAAGAGTGGCACTGTCTGCACGTGCACCCCGCAGGGCTGACTGAAAGGGAGGGCACCTTCTCCAGGATCTTCGTCTGGGCACGGATGATGCACCCCACACTCCAGAAAGTGAACCACACCTCGTCTTCTGCAACTATATTTCGTTTCTTCCACGTACAAGTGGGCACTGCCACGACCTCAGCAGTCACTGCGGTTGCACGGTCCCTCCAACCTCCCACTCCCTGATCTGCAATGGACGTTTGATGGGAAGGTTTTTATGCACCTACCCCGCGAGCTCTGATGCTCCTGGGTCAGAGGTGGCCTCTGCCCCTGGGGCCCACCCTCACAGTAGCTATGCACCGTCCGTGCCTACTCTGGAGCCCTGCATGGCCACGCTCACCCTGTCCTGGGCCACCCCAGCAGTCTCCTGTTCGTCCTTAGCCCCAGGGTTAACCGAGGCCTTCCCAGCTAAGGACCCCCACAGGCTCCTCGTGGCTTGCAGGCCAAAGTCAAAACGTCCTTTGGGAATCCCAGTGGCCTCCTGGCTTCCTCCGGGTGCCCCTTCCCCAGGATTTCAGTCTCCCCAAGCACTTCCCTTTGTGCTTCCAAAACTGCAGCTTGTTTTAATTAAAAGTTCATTCAAAAAAGGCAAAACAAAACTTTTCAAAACCCAGGCTCTAGGCAGAGCTACTTTCAGTGTATGATGTCCCCACTCTCATCAGAAGCAGCTCCTTCTCTCCCTGCCCGCCACGGCACCCAGCTCCCAGGGCTGCCCGTTTGCTCCGCCTCATCCGATCGCCCTGCAGGGGATGTGTCCTGGCCAGTGAGGGGTGTGCAGTGAGGGGGGAGGGGGTGGAGAAGGGGCGGCAGTGAGGGAGAGGGCCACGAATGCCACGTCGAGGTTAGCCATCAAGCGCCGAACAGCTATAGAGATGGGGCAAAGACGTGCTGGGGTGCCACTGACGGGCCAGCAGTGGGGATGACAGCTGACTGCACGCAGAAAGGGCAACCAGGAGCCCAGAGAAAGGCGGGAGGACGGAGGTGGGTGTGAGGAGCACGACGGGCTACTTCTGAATCCCACTGGCCATCAGACGAAGGCAACAGCGCTGGACGATCCATTTTCTGAAAAGGGACTTGGAGTGAAGCGAGCTTCGTGATGGGTGTGTGGACCCCAAGGAGTGACCCTCTTCTCTGGATTAGGCACGCACAAGAGGACTTGAGGAGCGGGCTGATCTCCTGTGAAAATAACTAGCCCCCCCCCAAAAAAAAAAACAGTAGATAGGTAACCCTCCATTGGTTTCTTATTTATCCTTTCAGTGCTTCTTTTTGAAAATACAGATAATATGGACATACACATGCAGCACATGTTTACACGTGTAGGCATATGTTCCCACATGCATGTGTATATATATGTTCATGTACATGTATGTGTGTTTATGCATACATATTCTTTTCTTAAAAATACATATAATACTACATAACCGTGCTTTTGCATTGTTTGCATTGGTATTTTGCAACATACCCAGGAAATATAAAGCATCTTTTAAAATAAATGACTATGTGACACAGGACGCAGGAGAAAGGAGACAAAGCCTCCTGGGTGGGGAGCTCCACAGGAGGGAAAAAGAAGGGGAAAGTAACAACACGTGCCTGCAGCAGCCTTTGCTCTGTGCTGAGAGGAGAGAAAGAGGGAAGGAAAGCCACCCTGAGAACTGATGGGCACCAGGTGCGACGTAGCTGGTCTCTGCTTTCCAGATGCTCAAACAACCTGAGAGGAGGAATAGATTTAAAGCAACCCTGGGCTGAGATCTGCTGGGTGGTAGTAAACACAGAGGTAAATCCTTGCTGGAGGTTGCAAAACTCCTACCTCAAAGAGTTAACGTAGATAAAGTTACTGGGAATACAACTCAGGAGGTCAAATATCTCAAAGCACAAAGGAAGACAAGGAACCATTAGTCAAATCAAAACACAGCAACCAAGTAAATCCAGAGGGAGAAAAAAGTCACAGCAGAATGAAATCAAACCTGTAGAGGTCTCACATTCTATAATTATCAGGGAGAGTAAGAAGAAATAACTGTTTGACATGTTTCAAGAAATAAATGGCTAAGACTTAAAAAAAAAACAATGGAATTTTAAAAGACTAAGTAGAGCTTTAGGAAAATATAATAACTAAAATACACAACAGATGAGCCAAACAGCACAGTTAACATAGCTGAAAAGGAAATTAGAGAAATAGAAGCACGAAAAGAAATTTTCTAGATTGTAGCCTAGAGAAACAGAGTAGAAAATATAAAAGTAAGGTCATGAGACGTAGAGGAAAGAGTGGGAAGATATGTCTTACATCTACTCTGGAGGTCCAGAATCAGACAAAGGGGGAGAAGAAAATATTGAAATAATGGCTTAAAACTTTCCTGAACTGTTCAAAAATTCCAAAACTCAGATTTAGGAGGTTAAAAGAATAACATACAGGATAAAGTTTTAAAAATCCACTGCTAAACAAATCATTGTTTAACTGAATCATAAGACAAAAAGAGTATCTTAAAAGGATCAAGGGAGAAAAGAAAACACACCGTGTACATAGAAACAGCAATTAGACTGCAAGCGGAACTCTCACAGCGAGACTGGAAGCCGGAAGGCAGTGGAATGATATCTTCAAAGTGCTGAGGGAAACTCTCAGCCAACACAAAAGTCAATGGCCAACATAGTGATCTTTCAAAAATCAGGGAGAGAGAAACGCATTTTCAGATCAACAAAAACTGAAAGCACTTGCCATCAACAGGCCCTCACAGAGATATTATAAAGGCCAAACTACAAGCAGAAAAGCATACGATCCCACCTGATCCTGGATCCAGAAGTGGGTTCCAGGTGTGTCCACCTCCAACCTCATCAGGCGAGGTCACCCCGGAAGGCAGCTATTTCACGTTTCCAATAATTAACTCTTTCTATGGGCTCAAAGTTAGAGCCACTTTACATTGACTTTCACTCCAAAATAAATAAACCAAGGTTTCTTTCACTCTCTGTCAAGTGACTATATATAAAATAATTATACAGATAGCTATAAACCTCATGCAAGATTACCTGATTGAGATATACCCTCAACTAGCATTGACACAAATATTTGCATGTTTTGTGCATCATAAAGTCAGTGAGTAATTAAACTCGTCTCCATCTCTCTCTTTTTTAATAAAAGAGGACTAGAGCCTAATTATTAGACACAGTAAAATGAATATCCTCATGGCAGCTCTAAGTACACAGGAGAGACATCCAGCTGACCATAGTTTGAATTTAAAGTTACCGACTGAGAATGAAATTAGGAATAATCGAACAGTTAATTAGCTCAATCGTCTGTGAGTAGAAGCTACCCGTGTTGGAGGAGGGCTGCCATCAGTAACCTGACTATGGTCAGAGCAGATGCTTTGTAGCCAGAAAGAACGGTAAGAGTGGAAGAGGAAGCCTGAGCATGTGCATTGCAGCCTGCGCAGGGAGGATGTATCAGCAGAAGGGAAGTGAAGGTCATGATGAAAGGACTATTATGAGTAGGCATTAAAAGGCAAGAATGTGTCCCCTCACCATCAAGGTAGCCTGCTGGTCTACCTAGCAAGGCAATCTGTGGGGCAAAAGGATGTATAGACCGTGGTAACTTGATGCCACCGGCCACTAACACCATTCAATTATCTCCCCTTGCCCTGATTTCAATTTCATCTAGAAATCGTCCAGCTACCTTTTGTCTTCTTTAAAGCTGTTTTTCTTGAAGACAATTTGCAAGACGAGTTTTTCTCATTATTAATCAATTGTTTTCCTCCTTTAAACCGCAGTCTATTACCACTTAGTTGGCGTGAGTCCATTCACTGGGAGACAGACTGATATATCTGGGGCCTTGGTCCTGGACCACAGCAAATCTGAAGGCTGGCCCAGCCCATCGGAGGCCCACAGTGTGGGCACTGCACTTGAAACTTATGTGGAGATAGAAGAGGATGTAAGCTAAGGGTCTTCAGTCCGTTTAATCTTAGATTCTATGCCTTAATAAACTAGGAAAATATGGAGCAAGTTGTGTACATAGTTTGTAATAGGTAAGAAGACTTTTGGAGAGGGTGGTATATTTGTTTCTTAGTATCTCAACAACATATTAATGCTCCTTCTTTTTCCCTCTATGAAGAATTTGCCCTTTAAGTTTAGAGCCTGAACATCTCTAGAAGGAAGAATATTTGCAAATATTGTGATTTCCCAAATGTGAATAGCTGTACAAGAGCTTTTCTCAAAACCTTTCTCTGGGGTTTTCTTATTATAAAAGGAATAAAGGGTTATTGTGGAAAATTGAGTGGGCTTTTGTTTTTGCCTCTTAAATTTTTGTATGATGATCTATGCTGCACAAATAAAGTGGAAGGATTCAATGAGCAAGCAGTTGTCTTTGGAAGCAAAATGGCTCAAAGACGCATTGTAGATACAGCTCAGGGCTGGCCATCTCTCTGCCTGATGGCACTGTAGGATTTTTTTTTTCTTCTTCTTGGCATTAGGTCTACCTGAATTCCTTATCATCTGCTTAGGCTCCCTCCAGAATTTCTAAGCAGTTATGGATTTTTTGTGTCATTGCAGAATGCTTCTCTTCAATCAAGAGCCAGGAGATTAAACTAAGCCAATCAATTTGAGGCTCAGCAGTTCAGGAAGCTGCCAAGTGATGGGAGGGGCATCTGTTTTGATGCTGATCTGAAGAAAAGCTGGGGGCTAGGGGACCCAGAGAACATTGGCTTCCAGTGGGCCATGTTTTCCCTGGAGCATTCGCTTTCTTTCTCCTACTGCATGGCTTCTTTCCTTGAAACTCTTTGTGATGGTTAAATTCATGTGTCAACTTAGCTAGGTGATGGTGTCAGTTGTTTGGTCAAGCAAGCTCTGGCCTGACTGTTAGTGTGAGGATATTTCATGAACTTCAATAATCAGTAAGTTGATTGCATCTACAGCTGATCACATCTACAATCAACTGAGGAGATGGCTTTCAGCAAGGAGACGTGTCAGCCCATCAGTTGAAGGCTTTAAAAGGAGAAGTGTTGATTTCAGCAGTCAGAAGAGAGAATTTCCACCTCTACTTCAGCCAGCCAGCGCCTCCTGGGGGATTTGCTGAAAACCTTCACTGGGGTTGCCAGCTGTTTGCAATCTGCCTTATAGAATTTGGACTTGCCATCCCCACAGCGATGTGAGCCAGTTCCTGTAATGAATGCTGTCAGTTTTGTTTCCCGGCGGCTACCTGACAAATTGTCATTCCTCAAACATGGCTGACCGGACATCCAATGCGGCAGGCATTTTTCTATAGAGACTGATGGATGTAGGGTGAAATGGCCGAATACCTGAAAGTTAATTGTTTGTTCCCTTTTCTCTCCCTGTTGCTAGGATACAAAGGAAAGAATTAAAGTAAATTAGACGGTAATGAGATGCAACCCTGTCTTGGTGCCAGATTCCGGTTCGTGTGGTCAAGAAAAGCCTGCTGGAGCAACAAAGTATGAAACCAGCTTCAGCCGGCTGGCTGGGCTGGACCTGAGCAGAAGCAGCCCGGGGCTGCCCTCACTTCAACTCGCGTAATTAACACAGTGAAACTCCCACCTTGGGTGGAGCCACCCACACCTTTTTTGGTCATGCAATGTATGTGCAGCATGATTTCCTGAGCATGCTGATCATACGATTATATTACTAGCTATGCATCCTCATCCATATGCATAAAAGCTAATGCATAATCAAAGCAGATGCTAAGTAGAAACAGGCATTTACGCAAGAGTGAAACCACAGCTCAGAGAGTCAGGTCTGAGTCACTTTAGGCCGACCTCGGCTCCTCGTCTCTGCAGACACAATAAATGTGAGTTTTACACCTAACTCTTGCATTGAAGATTTCTTCCGCCATTTCTGGTTATCCATAAAGGTCCTGCTTTGAGGCCTAACAACAGGACTGAAGCTGAGCAAGATCCGGTCGCTATGGCTGGGATGGCATCAGCCCTCCACGCCCCAGCCCTGAGGAGAGCATCACAGTCTGCAGTGACAGGTGACCGTCCCCTTGCAGGACGCCTCGCTTTATGTGAGACCCTCTCCCAGAGCAGATAACGTGGTAGCATGTAGCTAGTGACAGCACACAATCTGCCATGGGGTCAATCAAAAGTCTCCCCCCATTTTCCTGGCTTTCTTTACTTTTCAAGACGAAAAGCGTAAGCAAGTTCCATATACCTCGTATCATAATATAGAAGACACTTATCACAACAGGCAAAGTTATTACAGGGGCACCGCACGCGCAGGTACCTGCCGCCCCGGGAGCGCCGACGCGCTGGCGGTGGGTGTCCAGGCACGGCGTCTGAGTGTCCAGGCAGACACGTCACCGAGCCAATGACCTCGGGCGGCCTCCTTTGCTGACTGGCTGCTCAACATCTCGTGTGGCCCTCGGCCCCAGAGCACCAGGGCTTCCTTCAGGTCAGCTTCTTCGTGCTCGCACGAGGGCAGCTGTTCTTACGCGCAACTGATTCTAAGGCAAATAAGGGGGGCAGGGGACGTCCTAAGATCAAGGGCTGAGCCGATGAGATAGGAGCAGAGCTCCCCTCGCACTCGTGCTCTAAACTGGGGCACACTGCTGACTCTTGCTGAAGATTCTTCTCCACCAGCCTGGTGATTGCACAGGAATAGCGAAAAGCTCACACGGTTTGTGTAGGTGGGAGAAAGGGCACCACCTATGCGGGCTGACAGAACACAGCGCACTTTGATCCAGCCGAACCAGACGAGGGGGACCTCAAAATCCCCACACGGAGCCTCGTCATCACTGGTTCTGGCCACAGGGCCGTCCTGACGGCCGGAAATCTGATGGCGTGGTGCGTTCACGAGCGTGGAGAGAGCTGCCCGAGAGCCTGGCCTCTTGCTCCCTGGAACGAGCTTGTCAAGGGTGGAATGTGTGGTGCTTTATCATCCCTCTTGGGACTTTCAGTGGTGAGACGAAGGATAAAAATCCAACACTCTGAAGACACAAGGGTGGAAAAGGGAAAAACGCCAGGGTCTCAAATGACACTCCCGAGTGATGCCGCCCTGAGACCATCTGCCTGTGGGCTTCTCGCTCGGTGAGACATTAAACATCTTTAGTGCTTAGGTGATGACTGAGCAAAGAGCCACTAGTTCAGCAGACATCGAGTCGCTGCAAATTGTTCCTGAGATTGGGCGTACAGCAGTCAACGACGTCCACGGCACATGTATGAAGTCCCAGGAGACACAAAGCAGACAGGCAGATAAACATTAAAAAACGTGCCAGGCAAGGGGACAAGAGC
>JAKSZT010020074.1:3495326-3680380 GCA_026826555.1 Tolypeutes matacus | reverse complement strand
TGGAGGCGGCCAAGGAGCACTCCTTCAACCCAGGGCTCAGGTGGCCTCATCCTGGGGAGCTTTCCAGGACCAAACATGTGCTAGAATCAATCCCGGCCTGTCCCTCAGTTGAGACACTGGTATCGTCAGCAAGCCTGTGTTAATTTACTTGTGGGTGTCATTCCTGGAGGCAACTGAGTGAAACCCTTGAAGGATGCATCTGGCCACGGGCCCAGCTCTTGCGACACCGTGAACTGCATTTGCCTCAAAGAATGTCTGACTTGATTGGAATTTCTGTCTTGTGGAGGGTCTGGGTAGAAATGTGTGGTTTTCCTTGTCGTAGGATAAAAATGGGCACTTAAAGCAAACTTTTGTTAAAGTATGGTGATTTTTTGCATTTAAGAAATCCATCTTGAAAACATCAAGGAAGCCGACCACAGAGTTGCCATGAACATACAAACGAGAAAGGTGGCCACGGAGGAAAACCTTTGGCCCTCCTTCAGGAGCAGATTTGTCAATGGTGGAGAAGCAGCCTGGCTACCCACCAGGTGCTTCTGCCTAACAACAGTACACCTGTCACCTCCTGACAAGGCTCTTAGAAAGTGACACTGCAATGACAGATATAGACCATTTTAAATCATCACATAACATGCCTAACTGTGTGGGAGAGAGTGTGGTCTACAATGTGAACTGTGGTCCATGCTGAATGGCAATGCCCCAGGATGCGTTTATCAATTGCAATGAATGTGCCACACTAATGAAGGATGTTTATGTGGGAGGGTGTGGGAGGTATGGGGAGTGGGGCATGTGGGAATCCCTATATTTTTTGTGTAACATTTATGAAACCTAAGTATCTTTAAAAAAAAAATTAAAAACAAAACAAAACAAAAAAAAAAACTAGAGACCACCCACCTGAGTGTGCTGACTCAGCACTCTGGGCCCCTGTCCCTCACCTAGCTGACTCACCTGAAACCTCACCAAGCTCCTCCCCCTTCAAAGACAATGCACAACGCAGCCTTCCCGCTCCCCTTCCCCTCCTAGGGCAGGGGCAAGTGCGTGATGGACTCAACCAGAATCAACTCGTTTTATCACCATCTGAGACCTAGCAGATACATCACCCCAACTTCAAAGGTGAAGAGTAAGGAAAAAGGATATTTAAAAAAACTTAAATCATCAGCTAAGGCTTAAAGAAAACAGAAAAGAGTTTGGTTTGGGGTACCTATGTGAGAATTTAATAAAGAGCGGATCAGTGAATATTAAGTATATTTTAAAATTAAATCCAGAATTTATAGGATAAAGTAAAAAATGTGCTTAAAATTTTCCCTTTTACTATCAAAACAGAGAGGCATGTGCTTCTATTTATAATCATAAATAGAATCAAACTGCCTTCCTTTATATGTTGCATTAACTGGCTTACTAATATTAAAAATTAATATTAATTATTATGTCTGTTTCCCATTTGAAGCCTATCTCTTACATTTAAAATATATGATGAAAAGTCATGTTTTTTAATCATAGGGGCATGATAATTTAACATATAGGTATCACAAAAACTTTTCCTAAGGATAGGTCACAGTTAACTAGTATGTCAATAAACCAAGATTTTTGGGATCACTTTTTAAAAATAATTGGTAGACACTTTATCTGTGAGTTTGCACTGGCAATTTCAAATTCCATTTCCCATGCTTCCTAAGGAAGCAGGTACCACACAGTCCCCATCACAAGCAAAAGCAAGTTTTAAAGGATTCTAGACTAAGTCGGTACATACAATATGTTGACAAGAACATGATGATAACGCTGGATGCCCACTGGGCTCCCGGGTCACCTCCAAGCCTCCTGGGACCCAACGCCTCCCTGTTCCAGATCTTCCGGGGGGTGGGCCAGCGTCAGTTCCGAGCAGCCCAGCACCTGGTCTGGCACACCCACGGCTACCTGACCGCCAGGGACACTGGGAGGGGTGCTTTCCTGCTCAACATCGTCATTTTATTGGCCCTGCTTTCCACCTTCCGTATCCTTCTGGTTTTTCGGTTGAAGGCCTAAGCCTGCTTTTTAAGCTCTGATAACGATCTCTGCCAGCACAAAAGTCAACGAGCTCACAGGAGACAGAAAACACTCTTGGCCTGACTGCCCCTAACAGACATCAGTGCTTCCAGACCACATCCTGTCATAGAATTACTTGCAGCACTTCTCTGCAAGGGTGATGGGGTTCACAAATCAACTGCATGCGGTGAAGAGCCTCCCAAGGGCTGCTTCCGCTAAGCGATGGCAAGGCTTTGGGAGCAGCGATGGCTTCCAGCCACTAGCTTTCCTAATCAAGGCCAGCTTTTCATTTACGCGAATCGACACCCATCAGGAGGACACATGTTATGTCCACCCAAGCGAGTCTGCCTGATTTCTTCAAGGTTATGCTCCAAGAAAACTTTACTCCAATCATCTGGTGGGGCTGTTTCATTCTTTTTGTACGTCCTTGGGAGAGCAGCCTGTGAAGCAGATGCACCGGGTCCACGGGTCACAAAAGCACATCTCGTGCTTCGTGCCCATGAAGCAATTACCGCCAGCTCTCAGTGAACCTCGTTATCGGAGCACACATTAGTGCAGACAGCACAAATCCTTATGACCTGCCCGGGTCCTTCTTGCTGCCACCATCACAGCTGAGGCCAGAGGGGGGATGCGGGGGACACCAGGAAGGGCTGGGGCAGAGGTCTCTTCGGGAAAGTTTAGGTTGATGTGACAAATTCGGCTGCCGTTCTTCGCCCCCTTTCTGTGCCCATTACCTTTTTGTTCTGCACCATGAAGCAACAACAGTGCTGCTTTCCAACTAACAGCAGCAAGAGCAAGGCTGAGGAAGGCATGTGGAAATTCACAGAGGATGCTCTCTGGGTGTCTGGGGGTCAGGAGGCAGAGGAGGGGGGCCTCCAGGGCCCCCAAGTGTAAAGCAAAGCCCTACACCTTCCTCAGGAGGGTGCTTGAGACTTGCTTCTAGCAAGGGGAGGGTTCTCGGGTGCTTTGCCCTGTAGGATTCTGACTGTCCCGACCGAGATGGTAAACGGTGTTTAAATGTAGATGTCATCTATGATTAATCATTCACACACAATCCGCATTCTCAGCTACGGACTCCTATAGATGTAACCCCGTTACACTGGGTCTGGTCACCAATCTTGTCCTACCCTGTGATGACAATGGGCCCTTCAGACCCATTCCCGGGAGCCGCAGGAACACGACGCCCCTTCATCCCTCCAGGAAGAGTAGGCATTTTAATAGGGAAGAAAGTCTAAAGCCATAGGATAAAACCACAGTGGAATTCCAGACCCTCCTGCACAGCTGGGGGGAGGGGGATGGAGAAGGCACAGATGGAGGAGGGGAGAGCTCCAGGGGCCACAGCAGGGTCACGGAGATTGGAAAGGAGCCCCAGGAGATGACTTTAGGGAACAAGGTGAAAAAATCACAAAATTATATCTTTTAATGAAAAAATATTTCAGGTAAAAATGCTTATGAAGAGCCAAGTCCACATCGTCTGTACATGACTTTGCAATAAAACGATGAGGTTCTGAAATGAATCATGTCCCCCACAAAAGGCAGGTTTTCCTGGGTCCCGTGGGTATGAACCCATTTGTCAGCAGGGCCTCCGAAGAACATATTAGTTAAGGTGCCCACCGAGGAGGGTGGGCCTTCTTCCAACTGACTGGAGTCCTCACAGGCAAAGGGAAGTGCACACGGAAGGAAAAGCCACGGGGAGCAGCCAGGAGCTGGAAGTCAACTGAGCCTGGAAGACAAAGGAGAAGATGCCGCCATGGGCATGGCCATGTGATGGAAAAGCCAAGGACCAAGGAGGCCCGGCAGCCAGCCACAGAACGCCACCGTCTTTGTGGAGAAAACATTGCCTGGTGACACCTCAATTTTGGACTTCTCCTAGCCTCAAAACAGCAAGTCAACAAATTCCTGTTGTTTAAGCCGCCTCATTGACTGGTACTTGTTTTAGTGACCAGGAAACTAAGACATCTCTTATTAGTGTTTTTGCTTCAAAATGAATGTTTGCACATTACAGTGAGAAGTCTAGTGGAAACTGGGTGACCAGATACAGAAAGTCAAATGACAGAGCAAGATTGCAACAGGAGAAACTGCGGAAAAGTGAGAGAATTTCCAGAGAATATGGATGGCCAGGATTCATCTATATGAGAGAGAGAGAGAGAGAGAGAGAGAGAGAGAGAGAGAGAGAGAGAGAGAGAGAGAGATGGAAGGAAGGGAGGGAGGGAGGGAGGAAGAAGGAGCAGGGGAGGTACCAAGGAAGGGAGGGAGGGAGGAAAGAAGAGGAAAAGGAAGAAAGGAAGGGGGAAGGAAGAATTGTAAAGAGGACTCTTTTCAAAAAGTTCAAGAAAAATGAAAGGCTAGTTATTATGAAAGGGAAAGATTATGAAAAATGGAAATATTGAGTATACATTGCCAGTGAGTGAGAACAAATGAAATTAAAGAAATCTCTGAGTCACTATTTACTCTTTGAATCCATCAGTTCATTGAAGAATTCTGAGCACCCGCTGGGGACCCAGGTGGCCCACCCTAAGGTCGGAGCCGAGAAGGGGAAGTGCCTGTGCCCACGAGCTCAGCAGAGAGCAGCAAGCAGAACAGGGTGAAAGGTGAGGATACGGAATCTGGTTTCAAAAAAGGGGGAGGACTGGGCAAAGTAAACATAAAACAATAAAAATAATGAAAAGTGGAGGGAAATATTAGATGTGACAAAGCCACCAGGGGAAGAGGTTCTACTCTTCCCATCAGGCACATGGGAAGAGAGTCAGGAGGGACCCGGATGGTGACAAGCAGGTACAGAAAGTTAGACAAGCCTCCCCCAAAGCAATGTCAGGTTCCTAATGTCACGTGCGAGGAGCCCTGAGTAGCATGACAAGGTCCTCAGAGCGTGCTGGGAATCTCCCCCGAGTTGGCAGCACATAGGAGGAGAGGCCCAGCTACAAGCAAATGGTCTGGTGTGTTCCCCCGCCAGCCCAGAGGACTGCAGAGGTAGGGACGCTCCTTTTCTATTCCTTTCATGTAGGGATTCCAAGGGAGTAGGAACAAGAAGAAACAGAAAACATAAGACTGATTTTTCTGATAATTCTTTTATGCAGGAAATAGATGTCTTTTTTACTTCATGTTAATGGGAATTCTCCTAGATGGCTCTTCTGATAGAATGTATTCAAATTTTATAAGGCAAGTTCAAAGAGGGAAATAAAAACTAGCATGTAAAGCATTTAACTCCATTAGGTTAAGGAGCAGAATTTGAGATTTGCTAGATGGTGCCAATCTAAGCACCCTTTTAGGTTTTCAGAAAGCAAGGATGAGGAGGGCTGTTGCATCCGAAAATACAACCTACTGCATAGGAAAAGCATTTCAACGACAGTTTGGGTGCCTACAACTGTCCCCATGGGATTAGAGCGAGCCTAGTACCTCTGCCAGAAGCAGATCTGGCGGAGAGAAATAAGAGCCCTCGGGTGGAGTTAAAGAACCACTTTCTGGCTCTGCCTACACTGGTTCCCGGACTTCTGTCCCGTGTGTCCCCCCCACCCTGCCAAATCCATCTGGCAAATGGAAGGTTTGACTTTGAATTAGGTAAAAACTCCACTTGCCCTCAGAGTCTCTCATTTTGCACTTGGCTGTAGCATCGAGATGTGTTACGTGCAGACGGTGGCTGATTAACAGACTCGTAAAGGAGGCTGAGCAATGGAGGGGATCAAACTGCAAACTGAAAATCGGGGAAGCCAGAACAGACCCAAACATTCAGCAGCATCGACCAAATCAGTGCGATGAGCTCGTGGCACAGTTGGGGCATGAAGAGGTGCGAGCTAATGCTGGTTTCCTCTCTTGAGCTCAAACATCCTAGCATGGTCACAGGCCCAGGGCCATACATCTGAAACCTCCTAGAGGGAGCCCCTCGGTCCAGAAGTCTGAACGAAGGCTCGGGTCTCCTTGGTGGCTAACCCCTTGCCACATCATACTCACAACCCCGACAGGGAAAGCCAAGACAGCCAGCATCCAGTCGCGTAGAGCGATGAGCTTCCTCAGCTGCCTCTCCTGCTCCTGGTTCCCACTCCCTCTCGTCAGAAGACTGGAAAGGTCAGTGAGGACGCAGATCCCAAAAAAGACGGCCTGGATTACCTGTAGGGAGACAACAGCGCGTGTCAGTCAACAGGCTCCACGGGGACCAGGACAGCAGATGGGCTACACACGTCACAGTGCAACACACTGAAAGAGCTGGCCCTGCAAACAGAAAAGAGCAAACTATCTAAAACGTAGTGCCTTGCGTGAGAAAATTCCTCCTAAAAGCACTGCTCCAATTTTTGCTCACCTCAGGACAAGGGCAAAACATGCACATACATCTACATTGGCCCAACATAAAGCAGCATCAGTGACAAACCGGCGGTCCATTCGTTTAAAACATAACATTGAAATGTGTAGTCTGGTTATGCTGACCAGTGGGTGTGACAATATCTAAGAAGTGAAGAGAAAAGGGCATGGTAGCCAGAATAATAAACATGACAACTGAGTACGTATGTGAAGAAATCTTCCCTATGGCTTAACACACTCAGATCTAGAAATTCTTCCACCCAAGAAAATGGTTCCACTAGAAGCATTTTTCTAAGCTGCTATTCCTTGAGTTATAAAGAAATCAAATGAATGCACTAACCAAGACTCCAAGATGGAGCAATTTCCCATTGTCAAACGTGGACTCAATCATCTCCTTTTCAGTTTTTCCGTTTTTATGAAATAAAATCTTTCCAAAGCAATGTAAACGTATATATCATTCTCCCCCCAAGGAAAGCTGCCGGCTATACACTGTTGAATCCACTCCAAGTTGAACTGCTTGCATCAGTTGTTTTGCTTGGACCATCACAGGGGCCAAGAGTGGCTTGTGATGAAGACCTGGGGCTCTTACAGCTTAGCAAGTCACCCTTCTAATAATGGGAGTGGTAGGAGGTATGATCCCTGGACTCCACTTACTCCCACTTAGCACCAAGGCTTGCTTCTTCTAGAAATAATCTATTGATGATCTCTTTGTGAAAGACACAGTTTTAACTCACTGTGAAACTCTTTAGGAAACATAACAAATGCTCTTTCTGTAAATGTCCATGTTGGCCTGGGAGGAGTCCCTGCCAGCTCCCTGAAGGGGTTTCTCCCTGGGACACAGACCAAGGGGAAGAAGGGACCTCAAAGTTAAACCAGCCAACCAACAGAAAAGGAAGCCTTAAAAAGAATACTACATCTTGAAATCATTAAAATGAATTTTGAGAAACGTAAAAATAAATTTATAGCTGCATGTATATAAAGTAAAAGAGGAAAAAAGTACATGGGAATTAATAACACTGATTTCAGGTCTTTCTAGAGGGAGGAAGATAAGACTGGAGCAAGGACACAAAAGGCCTCAACTGTTCTGATAGTGGTTCTTTTTTTTTTTTTTTTTCCATACTTATTATTTTTTTTTATTGTGGGTAAAAATCAAAATTTTCACAATACATACCAACATTTGCAAAATGATATATAAATATATATGCATATATGTGCATTTGCTTACAAAAATGTCATTTATTTATATATATAAATATATTTTAAGAGGTGTTTAGATACCCAAAATATTACACGGGACCCCCTGGGATTCCCATGTTGTCCACCTCTCACACCTCCCACCACATGATAGTGTTTTATTTCTAACATCGATTGTTGCATGTACGGAAGTTTGTTGTGTTTTTTCCCTATGCATTTCACTAGTCTGAAATAATTCAAGAAACAAAAGGTAAAAAAGAGTGGTTCTTACACTTCTGGAATGTGGTTGGCTAATCTCTTTCAATTCCAGAAAGAAAATTTCAGCTCAGTTTACCTGAGTTTTAAAGATTGCTAATAATAGCAGAAATTGGTAAGCTCAAAAAAGCCTAGTTATTCTATCATATGCAAAACTTCTGTAAGATTTTTGTTTACAGGCATAAGGAGCAAAGCCTTGTCTTGGTGATAATGAAGGGAAACCATTGATTTATTTGATGCAGTCTGGGATAAGGAGATGTGACAATGTACAAGTCCAAAAGGAAAAGGTTCTAGCTACACTGATGGCAATAATGCCTTCCAGAGACAAGTGAATTCACTACCACTGTCCACTTAAAAATTCCATGATAAGGTAACTGGTATGAGACTTACATTCTCACCATAAACAACTAGAAATTTTCACTAAAAATATGAACCAGCTTTTTCAGATACTGGAATTTCTTCCTTCCAATCAGCCAGAGAAAATTATCTGATTTTCAAGGGCATACCAGATGAAGTCTGGCCCACCTCAGATAGTCCTCCTTTGCCACATAAAATAACACAATCACAGGAATGACATTTAATCATATGCACAGGTTTTTCCCACACCCACAGGGCTGGAATTAAAAAGGACAAGGGTCATCTTAGATTCTGTCCACTACAAGCAGAAAATTATAAAGCCAAACTCCAAGAAGAAAAACACAAAGAAAACCACTGTAATCAAATTGTTGAAAATCTGGGATAAAGAGGCAATCTAAAGGGCAGTTGGAGAAAAAAGACATAACACATACAGAAAAATAAAGATAAAACATCACCAACTTCTCACATCAAATAATGTAAGCCAGAAAATAATGGAATGACATAATTAAGTCCTCCAAGAGGAAAAAATTGTCAAAGGCAAAAGACTTTATCAGACAAACAAAAACTGAGAGAATTCATTGTCAGGACATTTTTACTGTAAGAAATGTTAAATGAGTGCAGAAAAGGATACCAGATATAAATTCAAATCTATACAGAGCAATGGTGATTGCTGAACATAGTAAATATGTGGACAAATATAACATTTATTTTTCTCATTTAAAAAAACTATATAAAGATAGTTAACTATTTAAAGCAAAAATATAACAATGTATTGTGAAGTTTATAACATATGTATAAGTAAAAGTTTGACAATAGCACAAAGGAAAAGACGGGAGGAATGGAAGGTATGCTATTGAGGTTCTTAGGTTATTTGTAATGTGATATATTATTATTTGACAGCAGACTGTGATAAGTTAAGGATGTATATAGAGCAGCCAGTTAAAAAGAGAGATGTTCAGCTAAAACCTAGTATTAGTTATCTATTGCTGAATAACAAAGTACCAAAAATGAGCATCTTAAAACATCAATTTATCGTCTCACTGTTGCATAGGTCAGAAACCCCGGTGGGCTCAGCTGAGTTCTATGTTAACAGTACCACAACAGTGAAATCAAGATGTTGGCCAAGCTGGGCTCTTCTCTGGAAGCTCAAGGAAGGAATCCACTACCAAGCTCCTTTGGGTTGTCAGCAGAATCCAGTTACATACAAGAGGCTCATGTTTCCTAGTTGGGCCAGGGTCACTCTCAGTGAATTTCATCCTTAAAGTGGCCCCTTCTACTCAAAGCCAGCACCAGCATGTCAAATCCTTCTTGTGCTTCTGATCTCTCTAACTTTCCCTTCTGTTTCCTCTTCTACCATCAGCCTGAGAAAGGTCTCTGCCTTTATGGGCACATGTGTTATTATCAGAACTACCTGGATAATCTCCCTTTCTTAATGTCAAGTGTGCATATAACATGACACAATCACAGGAGTGATACATTTACAGTTATTCAGGTTTTGGGTGGGACATCTTTGGAAATCCATTTTAGAAATTCTATCTACATCAATTAATAAACCAATAGAGGAAATAAAATGAATATTAACAATATTAAAAAATTAAAAAGAAATCAGAAAGGATGAAAAAAGCGAAAAAGAGCAGATGGGACAAGGAGAAAGCAATGGCTATAATTACTTTAAATGTAAATGGTTTAAAATGTCCAATTAAAAGACAGAGATTATCAGATTGGACTAAAGGAAAGGTAAAACGTGCTCTTTAAGTAACAACATGCAGATAAAATAAAAGTAAATGGATACAAACAGTAATCATAAGAAAGCTGGAGTAGCTATTTTAATATAAAAGGTAGGTTTCAAGACAAGAAATATTACCAAGAATAAAGAGGGACATTTCATAAAGATAAAAATGTCATTTCATCAAGATGACATAATGATCTTAAGTGTATATGTACCTAATGTAATAGCTTCAAAATGGAGGAAGCAAAAACTGACTTATCATGGAGCTAAATTACTCAATAAATGCTTGATAAATGAATAAAAGACTCATTGATTCTTGGGAAACACAAGTTTTTATGAAGAAGTAAAAGGAAAAGAAGAGGTGGGGCCTTAAAATGAAAATGAAACAGGAGAAAGAGAATCTCATACTCCAGAAGAGAAGAAACACAAAAGAATTTCTGCAAATATAAACATAATAGTTTAAACAACATTTTGTCAAATTTGTATGATTAATGGCATACACAAATGAAGTCATCTATTTTTCTACAGAATTTTCATATCCAATGGTGTCATCCAACATAGTCCCTGCACAATTACCTGGTCACTTGGAGACCTCCCCACGAGCTTTCCCTTCACCTGAACTGCTAAGGCTGACTGCCCCAAAGTAAGTTTGTGGAGGTCAGAGATTGGAGGCACCACAAAACAATTTTATCCTCATTTCCAAACATAAGGAAACAGAGTGGAATTTTTTTAAATTATTATTTTTTAATTCACAGGGTCTAATATTTAAAAAAAAAAAAAACTCTAAAAATTATGAAACAGTCTGCCATTTTTTTAGGGAAGAGCATGGACTGAGTTGCTTATTTGTTAATTTAAGAAGCAGTTTGTTAGTACTACTAGATCACATTAGATTTCTGCCCCTATTAGCAGAGTTTGACATGAGCTGATAGTTAAATCACATTAAAGATATTTTACTTGTGTTTTTCTAGTGCCTATATATATCATACTGTCTGTTGCAACTTAACATTCATTATTTCAGCTATTAAAATGCAAAAGTTATAGAGAGGTTCAGCAGCTCTTAAGCAGGACTACTTTGAAATGTTACTCGGCTCCAGTGACCTCAAAACTGGCATTTCCAGCCCCTCAACTCAGCATGACACACATACCATCTGGCTCAGGTTGGTTGCTCTATTATTTTGTATCACAGGTTGAAATGAAGTGGTCAAATGTACCTTATCTTTCCAAGAAATATAAATAAGAATTGATCTGAATATAATATATTCCAGGTAATAAAGTAACTCCAATGTTTATTCCTCTAGAATGTTCTCTAATTTCAACTGCATCTTCTCCCCATTCCCTGCTCTTCAGGAAATCCCTGCTGATTTACTGTGTCATTTTAGGTTTGGTATTTATTTCCACAAGCATGGTAATGTACCCATTAACATCTCTATCTTTTTTACACGAGTGGTGTGATTAAATTCACTTATTATTATTTTCCTTTGCTCTCTGGAATGTATTAAACAAAAATTCTCTATTTATATTATATGGAAAATTCATTAAATTTCTACCATTTATTTCCAAACATATGTGATGTAGTTCCTCCAGAATAGGTTTAATTTCGTTCTATTAGATCATCTTCAACATCCTCAATTAAATTTAACTGCACCAAAACCTTGATCTATATATCAGGCTATGCCATTACTTTAATTAGTTGCTAACTTTTACATTTCAGCCAAACTGCCTGTCTTTCCTCAGGCAAGATCCAAGAATGCACCAAATTAGGAAAAGCAGCACATTAAGTAAGGAATGGAATAGTTATTACTATGAAATTAAAAAGATCACAGTACAGCTGCCTTTACTAATTCAATCTTTGGGAGTCAAGTTTTCAGAGACTGGTATATATAGAGGGTCATGTTTTTATGCTGCATTTTCACAAGATTAACTGTAAAGAGCACCATACTGTTTACCTCGAAGATTGTGCTTAATTTAAAGCTAATTTTAGACACAGTAGACAGAAGAAGCAAAAGACAGAACTCTGAGCGGTAGAAATGAAAACTGGATGATGTGGATCAAGGAATGAAGGAAAACTGGAGAGAGCAGATGGGAAAAGGGCACTGAGATTCGTGTTACTGGATGTCCATCTGAGGATAAGAGCAGTAATTAAAGGGTAAGTGATACAAAAACAAAAACAAAAACAAAAAATCTACTTGGACTCTTTTCTAATTAGAGAACAATCTTTAATAAATGTGTATGTAATCCAGGGAGGCAGAGTAGAAACACGTGTGTGTGTGCAGCTGATTCTCCTTATAAGTGGGAGTTATATTCTATAAAGTCACTGTGGGCAATGAAATAGTGAAAATGGAACTGCTGCTCTAGGGGAAATACAGGGCTAGGCTCCTGCGAAGGTTTGGTCACAGCATCTTCATCAACCGATCAATACGTAAACGTGTTTTGTGTGTGTTTCTGTTTAAAGGCATCTCATTTAACAAAGACGGCTGATTCACTCACACTGAACTCTTGGCCAAGAGCCCCACGACATACTCCTGAAGGAAGCTTCTCCGACACGCGATTTCTCTCTAAGGCTCCCGGCAGCCTTCTTGCACCTAGGAACACTAGACAGCACTTCAGCACTATGCTTGGGGAGCGCTTTAAGCAGAAAAATCGCCAAGAAAAAGTGCAAAAATGCGAACAGCGCGGCACTAAATATGCCATGGAAAGGACACTTGTTTAGCATGAGAGCTGCAACAAGGAGGCAGGGTGTCTCTCCGCTGTCAAGATCAAGCCTGAGTGCAAAAGGTATTTCAGCACCATGAGGAAGTGACTCGGGACTGGAGATCAGCTGAGTGAATTCCGCAAGGATTTCCTGTGCCTTTTTCCCAGGGCCTTCCCGGCAGGTGACAGATGAACATCCCACAGCAATTCCACTACCATGGGTGTAGACTGCCATGACACACTCAGTGCATTTGAAAGACCCCGCTCCCTCTGCCTCCCCTTCCCCTGGGGCTCCCTCTGCCTCCCCTTCCCCTGGGGCTCCCTCTGCCCACCCCTCACTCTGCCCCCCCCGGGGGGCTCACTCTGCCCCCTCCCCTGGGCCTATTCCTCTCAGAAACTCCACCCAGGGAACGGCCCTCCACTGCCCGTGGTGGGGGGTGAGCCTCAGTAAGCTCCCTCTAAGGGCCGGAGCTGTTTTCCTAAATCTGCCATTTAAGTGCCAGGTCGACTGACGACATCTCACGCTGTCGTACTTGAGAAAGTGCTGGAGAAGGCAGGTCCTGGGCACAGGCGGCCTGTGCTGCCCCAGCTCAGGGGGGATGTGCGGTGAAGTAAGCTGTGGCCTCCACTGGCTTTCCTGTCAGAAACAGTCCCTTGGACAGCAGCTTTGGAAAGGAAAGCGGGCTGAGCAGGTTCATTACACTAGCACGTCATCACGTCCAGTACGTAATCGGGAAGAAGACTCATCTCAAGGAGGCCTCTGGGCATGCCCACCCAAGCTAAGCTCCATGCACACCTGAAAGGGGGCAGAGGGACCTGCCTGAGACGCCGTTCTAATCCGCAACTAACAACAGCAAATCCCCCAGGACTTGTCTTCTGACTGTGTTTTCCCAGCTAAGTGGGTACGCGTGACTTTTAATTGATATTATGAGCTAGTTGAAAGTTTATAGAATCAAAGGTATTTTTTTAAATTACTGAGAGTAGCATGAATTATTTTCAAACACCGAATTAAACCACTGATTTAACAAATATTTATCAACAGCTATGTACACAGCATTTAGTAAACTGCAAACGTGAACAAGCAGCCAATTAAGTGGCTGTGCATCGTGCTGCAATGCTCGTGCACTTAGACCCGCCTGGCTTGCAACGTGTGGCCTCTGCACTGGCCAGAAACATGGCAGCAGATCAAAGCACAGGGACAGGGGGACTTCCAGGGAGGGTGGCGAAGCAGGGGGCTCCAGGGCTCAGTCCTTCCACCTAAGTGACAATCAGACAGGCAGGAGCCGTCTGAAACAACTGCTGGGGAACTCTGGAGGCCGGGAGAGCACTGCGCAGCACCCAGGGGCGGGCGGGCGAGCGAGCGAAGAGGCTGGTGGAGTGCGGTAAGGAGCTGTGCGCTCTCCTCCACACGGGGCTGCGCCCCACTGGGGCAGCCCGCCTTGCAGTCCGATCTTTCCCAGGGACGGAAAAGGACATGGAAATCCTCTTCCCCTAGAACAGGGACGTGCACAGCCAAGCCCTGACGGTGGCTGTTTTTTATTTGAGAAGCTGTGAGTTAAGACAACATGCACACCGTACGGGGTTCCCAGGCATCACCCCCCACCACCTTACACTGTTGTGACACATTTTTTACAAATGATGAAAGCACATCCCCATAATACGCTATCTACAGTCCATAGCTTATATTTGGTGCATTTTTACCATAAACCACCTTATTATTAACACCATATACTACCACTGTATATTTTTTATAGTTCATGAGAGACTATTCTCCTATTTGTACTGTTATCCACAGTCCATCATTCAAATCTGGAATGCTCGGTCCCCCGGCCCCCACCTCACCCCCAGCTCTGAGGGCAGCTTTTGTTTCAATGGCTACTGTTTCAACCCTCCCTGGACAGGGACAGAGGCAGCGGAGGTTTCAAGATGCAGTGCTTCCTCAGGGAGGCAGGGAGCAGGGAGCTGAAGGGCTGCACTGACTTACTCTTAGCCGAGCAGGCCAGAAAAGCTCAGTTTTGGGGAGCCGTCTGAGAATCTCGAGGTGTCCTTCCTCACCCCCTCCCCAGAGTACCTTGGAGCCTGTCTATGCTCCCCCTTGTGGGTCCCTGGCCCTGTTTTGGCTGAGAAAGTCTGACTTTGGAAAGTCTTCTCAGCAATGACCCTCCTCTCAGAATTTGCCCTCCATTCAAAAGCAGCTAGAGACAACAAAAGGAGTGCAAAAAACTACAAAGACAGACAATCTGGGCCAAAGACCTGCTGGCTTCAAACACCCAAGAGAGGGAGGTCTGTCCCCTGGGAGACAGAGGACACCTGAACTCCTGTTAACTCCAAAACAACAAACAAGCAAAAGCCCAGGACAAGACAGAAGCCCAGAAAGCAGGGAAAACCCTGCTCACTGCATCCACTGGGGGCAGACCTGCCTGACAGAAGGGCTGAAGCTCAAGAAAATTTACACAAGGTAAACACACAGGAAGGCAAGACACTGAATCGGCAACCTACCCACCGCCAAGGCAGGGCTCCCCCCCACGCCCCGCACATCCTGAGGTTGCCTTCATGCTTGTTTCTTAGCCCTTGTCTCAAGTGTAAAGAGGCATCCCTGGTGTCACCTAACATCTACCTGGTCCACTCGCGGCATCCCTCACCTGGCCATGGCTCTTCCACTCCTCTTCAGTCTACGCCACATGGCAGCCCAAAGGAAGCCATTACAGTCCATCGTGCCACTGCTCAAAATCCTCCAAAGGCTTCCTGGTTCATCCTGGGAAGGCCAAGGTCCTTCTCACATCCCATGAGGTCCCTCCTGCCCCAGCCACCCCAAGCCCACCTTGATCCAGGCCCCCAGGCACCTAGGGTGGGACCTTTGCACTGGCTGTCCCCTCATCTCCTCCTTGCCTCACCTGCTCGTCCTTTCTTCCCCTCCTCCCTTAGTCCCGTCATCCCCTCATCTCCTCGCCTCCTTGGCCCCTCATCCCGTTCCCTCTCATCTCCTCATTGTCTCACCCCCATCCCATGTCCTTGTCCCCTCTTCTCCTAGCTCCCTTGTCACATCACCCCCTCGCCTCCTCATCCCCTTGTCCCCTCGCCTCCTTGTCCATCATCCCCTTCCCTCTCATCCCCTCATTTGTCTCCTCACCGTCCAACCTCTGGCCTCCTTGTCCCCTCTTCTCCTTGCCCCCTTGTCACATCATCCCCTCACCTCCTCGCGCCCTGCTCTCCTTGTCCCATCTCCACACCTGCTTTCCTCATCCATTCACCTCCTTGTCCCCTCATCTTGTTCCCTCACCTCCTTGTTCCCTCGTCTCCTCATCTCCTTACCCTGTCCTCATCCCCTCGTCCCCACATCCCCTGGCCTCCTGGAATGGCTCACTCACTGCCCCTGGGTCCTCATTCAAGCACTGGCGAGGACCGCAGTCTTCACTGCTCTGTCCAAAGCTGTGGCCCCTCCTCCCAGCGCCTTCTATGCCCTTACCTGCCTTTTGTCCTTCACCACCAGGTCTGACACCACTCACCCCTCCCACACGAGAATCTAAGCTCCATTATGAAGACAGGAGTTTTTGTATATTCTATTCACTGCTGACTACTTGGCAGTCATAAACATTTGCCAAAGGAATGAATGAACGAATAATTGGATGTTAGCATTTTATTTTCTTTCTTAGGCAAAGGGGCTGCCTGGCCCAAGTCACTGAGCAGGTGCGGTGTGAAGCCTGAATGGGAACTGAGCCTATTTACCCACAGCCCAGACTCTTCCAGGGCAGCTCAACGTACCCCACATCCTACCCCCTCCTCAGGGGCTGGACCTGGCTCCATCCTCACTCTCAACCCCAAATACCCACCATGACTCACACAGGAAGAGCTCAGTAGATGTTCATAAGCTAAAAGGAAAAGCATTTTACCCAGGAAAGTGGTCACAGCCCTGGCTAGAATGCAAGTCCATCGAGGACAAAGGTAGTATTGATGCCTTCCTGGCCACCAGCTCTCGGTTCAGCGTCTGGAACGACGATGTGGGGGACTGACGAGAAACCACACCATATAGCCCTAACGAGGCCCATCAGGAATGGTGGGGACACAGCTGGGGGGTTCGCGGGTTTGCCTCTGCTCCCTCGCGGAGAGGACGGCCGCCAGACGCAGCGCCATCTCCTCGAGAATGCACGACAATCTGAGGAAGGCTGAAGGTCCGCTCTTCGGCAGAAAGCACATTACACAGTCAACACACCACGGTCGGCGCCACAGGCTTCCTGCACGCACGGCCTTTGCTCAGCGCTTTCCAGGCACAATCTCACCAACTGCCCGAGTGGCCTGTAAGACAGGTGGATTATCATC
This sequence comes from Tolypeutes matacus, assembly GCA_026826555.1. NCBI lineage: Eukaryota > Metazoa > Chordata > Mammalia > Cingulata > Chlamyphoridae > Tolypeutes > Tolypeutes matacus. Next base: position 3,663,525 of record JAKSZT010020074.1, on the reverse strand, counting down.
GTTTCACACGCCGTGCGCCTCTGAGGGCCAGAGGAGAGTAACTCCCCCAGGCTCACACACATTCCCGTATCAGTAAGTCCAGGACACAGGCCTCTTGCAATGTTTTTTTTTCCATCATGCAGAAACGTCTTTGAATTACGAAAAATAATAGACACTATGACATGTTTGTCTTGCCTCCCACAGTGTAAATAAATGTAAATATTTTGGCTCTGAAACTGACAGCCTTCTACTATAGCTATCCCACTTCCTTTTACATTTACCTAATTTCTTACCTAAACTTCCTTGTTTCTTTTTTATTCAGGACATAGAGCTTTTCTGTTGTCTACAGGATTTTTTGGATGCTCAGCTCTTTCCGGTATTAGTATTAGCTTGACTCTTCGTAAGGTCTCGTAGCTCCATGGATGGCCCTAGGTTCTAATTTCAGTGTCATGCTTTTACAAACTGAGCTCATCAAGCAAATGACTTTTGCTGACACACTGGTTTCTTTACAAGCTTCCTGGCTGTGTCCTCTCTGTAGCCAGAGACTTTCAGTTCTCTATACTCTTGAGCCACCTGCTTCTAGGAGGCAGCCAGGTTGGTACCTTCACAAGCCTCCTTTTGACATCAATATCTAGACAACAGTTCAGCATAGTCATTTCTAGAAGGAACCACAAAGACTACACAAACTAAACACAACAGCCCGAGGGTCCAGGGACTGAGAAAAATGCTCTAAGAGGCTTTTTCACCTAGGTCAATTTCCAGGTATATTTGCAACAATTTTAATTATGCTAACAATTTTCTCTGATAGATGAAAATGTAAAAGTACTCCACTCTGCCCAGGTTTACTACAGTAGGTAGCGCTTCCAAGAAAGGATATAAAAAATAATACTGAGAGAAAAGCCTGAAAGCAAAAGATCCTAAGGAGCTGGGGGATGGCAAATGGATAACTTAAGCGTCAAGATATCATCAAGAAGAAAGTAACACAGATAAGAAAAAGGACAGAAAACTTCACTGGACTGAGGCAGGAGATTCTTTTATAAAGAGGGTTCTCAAATCATGTTTCTCATAAATCAAGAGGACCCTCTGCTCAGGTTGATTCCTGCACTGTGTGGAATTGTGTCCCCCAAAACCTACGCTCACCCAGGACCTCAGAACAGGACCTTGCTTGGATATAGGGTCATTGCAGATGGAATTAGCTAAGTCAAGGTAGTTTTACACATTTATATTCTTTACTGGACAGCTGTCACCTTTATAAATCTAGCTCTCCAATTCATTTTTTAAAAAGATAGCCAGAAGAATTTCATTTAAGCATTCTTCTTTTTAAAGGACTGGTTTTAAAAATCAAGTACTAAAATAAAAAGGAAAAAAAAACAAAAACAAAAAAAATCAAGTACTTTTAAGTAGATTTTGTCATTTTTCACCCTGACGTGGAATACATAACTATAAAACAGGTTTAAAAATAAGGCATTTAACCAGGATCTTTAAAAAAACTGAAGCACATGATGCCACACACTATTCATCTAGTACCTGTAAGCTGACATCTATTGACAATCTCATCTTAGTTTAACAGATGGTTTGCAGGTATCAAAGTATTCTGAAGTATCACCCTTAGAACTTGAACATTTTGTCCCAGTTGGAATTCACTAGGTCCAGGTTTCAAGCAAAGCAAAGTAGGGCTGGCCTCAAGCCTGCTCAGATTCCCGTTCTCTTCCCGAACCACTGCCACTTGTGAGCATGTGCTTTCCCAAATATTTTTAAATGGCACCAGAGGAGATTTCCTGCTCATATTTCTGAGAACTTATTGAAAATGTGTGACTAAAACAGCAAACGAAGGCAGTAAACTCATTATGCAAAAGGTTCTTGTAGTATTTTTCCTTAGAAATTATCAAACATGGGTTTAAACTAGTCGTGATATATTTCAAAAGGGGGGGAAAAGGCACTGCCTTTTAGCCCTCTAAGATTTTTGAAAACGGATATGAGTTTTGGTGGCTCAGCTTGAAGTATACTTTCCCACCAGCCTCACTGCCATTCAGGGCCCTGGAAGGCCTGAAGCAATGCCCGTGTGTCTGGGCTGCTTGTGGGGGCTGGGATTTGTGTGTGATCAGATTAGGTTAAGGAAATGGCTATGGCATTTCCCAATCCTAAAAAACAAAGCAACAACAACCCACAGATTCAAAAGGCTGTTCTACTATTTCTCACAGTATGAGAGTCACACCTATTTAATTAGCTTTGGAGGAGAAAAATCTAAAAGCTTATTTACAGCTGTGGCTGCCCACAGCCAGTGCTGGTTTCCAGCAGGGCCTGTAGCTGTGATGTGCAGACACTGAGAACAGGACCTGCCCGTTTGTTTTCACAAACAAAAGACTCGTGCACTTGTCTGTGTTTTGCAAATGCTTTTACCTCAACCGGGCCTGATTCTCAAATTCTAGTCCACCTAGAAACCGATGACATCCTCTGAGACCCAGCTCGACTTCCTCCTTGACACAGCGCAGCAGAACTGACCGCGCCAGGAAGATTGCGGGAGGATGGCAGAACAGGGAGCTCCGGGCATCCGTCCCTCCACTTAACAACCACTAAACTGGTAGGAGCTGTCTGGATCAACTGTTTTGAAACTCTGGATTCTAGTGGAGCACGACACAGCATCCAGGGAAGGGCAGCAGGAAAGGCTGGTAAACGGCAGTAAATCCTGTGAATCTCATTCTCTGTGTAGCCGGGAATCCATCCTCCAGCCTCGTGGCAGCCAGAGAAGTCCTCAGCCCCGGCCCCCGGTGCAGCTTGCTGGTGCCAAGGAGGTGTAAAGGCCTCCTTCTCCAAGATCCAGGGGGTGTGGGCTGATCATTGGCCACTGCTTTTGATCAGCTACTTCAGATCACTGTGGACAGGGCTTTGAGTGCAAAAGTGGCAGAGAATTCTTAAAGACAATACATTTCCTTAAAACTATGGAAAACAGTTTAAAAAGGCTGCATTTATGGGGCAAGTGTCTAATCAACAAAATGAGGCTTCAAAGAGCAGTAGGGGAGACTCCTGGTGCCCTTGCTGGCCCTTTCCTAAACCCTTTCCCAGGGCAGTGTAGCCAAGTCAGTGTTCCCATTGTGGATCTGTCCCCTCATTCAGCTGGGAAAGACTGACCCAGAAAACTCCTCTCCAGCTCTCCCTCCCACCCCCACTCCCTACCTACCCTGCCCAGACTCTGCCCTCCAGACAGAAGCAGCTTGGGACAGCAAAAAGGGTGTCAGAAACAATTGAGCCAGGCAGCCTGGGGCAAAGGCTTACCTGCTTTAAGTCCTGTGGTGGAGCATCTAGGAGAGGGAAAAGGTCTTTCACAGGAAGCAGAGGGGACCTTCAAATTCCTAGAAACAGATGAACTCCTAAGGCCACTAGCAAGCACAAGCCCAGGACAAGACCCAGTATTGGAAAAGATGGGAAGGAACCGGAGCTTTGCATTCCCCTTGGGCTGACCTTCCCAATAGGAGGACTGAACTATGAAGGAGAGGACGGGGTAATGCAAAGCTAAGTTGCAAAGACAGCGAATGGTGGGGTTTTTTGCATTGGTTTGATTGGTTTTATTAGCTCCTGGCACTCAAGAAATCTGTCATTATCACTAGCACAGGGATCTTAACCTTTTTTGTTCCATGGACCCCTTTGCCATCAGGTGAAAAACACGGACCCCTTCTCAGAACGTAGTGGCAGATAGTTTTATGACACTCAGCTAGCGTCAGGCCTAACCACCACCGCAATTTCGAAGTATGGATGAGCGTAAGCGATTTTTTGAGATACGCAACAACTGTAATATGATATGAAATGAATACTACTGTAATTTATTGCATACATTCATATGCAAAGGAAATGCTAGATTTCAGTTAGAGGTCAGAGAAAATAAAGATATTAAGTTGATTTTTTTTCAATTCAAGCTCATAGGCCCTATAGCAGTTTGATATAATTGATGAATTCCAAAAAGAAATATTGGGTTATGCTTGTAAACTGGTCTGTTCCTCTGGGCGTGATTAAATCATGATTAGGGCTTTGATGGGGCCATGTCAGTAGGACGCTGAGTTCCTGCCCCTTGGTGGGTGGGGACTCAGAGATAAAACTACATGGTGAGCAGAGGAGTTAGTTGGAGTTTTGATGTTGGAGTTCTGATGCTGAGTTTTAATGCTGGAGCCCGGGGAAGTGAGCTCACAGAGGAGCTTGGTGGTGAAGAAGGAGAGAAGGCCCTGGGAAAAGAGAGAGCGCTGCTCGCCTGACAGCCCACAGCTGGCCTTGTGGAGAGAGGCAAAGCCTAGAGAGCCTCATAGTCTACAGCTGACCTTGTGGAGGAAACGGAGGAGCTGAGCCCAGAGAGAAACAAGCCCCAGGAAGAGAGGAACCCAAGAAGCCTGAACCCTGGCAAACGTCGGCAGTTGTCTTGCTCAACACGTGGCAACAGACTTTGGTGAGGGAAGAAACTTATGCGTTATGGCCCAGTAACTGTAAGCTTCTACCCCAAATAAATACGCTTTATAAAGACCAACCGATTTCTGGTATTTTGCATCAGCACCCCTTTGGCTGATTAATATAGGTCCCCTGAAATCTTTCCTTAGGGGTCCCTGGACCCCTGGTTAAGAACCCCTGTACTAGCTGGACACAAACTCAAGAAACAGCTCAGGGTCTAAATCTCAGTTAACACTTTAAAATATTAAAATATACAGTGTGCCACAAAAGATTACAAGACAAACAAAAGAAACAGGAAATCATGGCCCATCTAGTGAAAAAGGTTAACAATCCAGAAATATCAATGAAGAAAACCAAACTGTGGACAAGGAGATAAAGGAAAATACAGGAAAGAAGTAAAGGATAACAGGAGAACAATGAAAGACCAATAAAAATTGTACACAGGAACCAAAAAGAACTATGGGAGTTAAAGACCACAATAACCAAAATGAAAATTTCCCAGGAGAGTTTCAAAAGAATATTGGAATTGGCAGAAGAAAGAATCAGTGAATTCAAAGACTAGACAATTGAAAGAAGTCAAACTGAGGAGCAGAAAGGAAAAAGAATTATAAAAAGTGAAAACAGCCTAAGTGAGCTGTGGTATATCATCAAGTGCACCAATATTATTGGAGTCCCAGAAAGAGAAGAATGAGAGAAAGAAGCAGAAGGAATATTCAAAGAAATACTGAGAGGAAATGCCTCAAACTTAGCAAAAGACAAAAATATACACATCCAAGAAACCCAAAGAACATCAAACAGGATTAACTTGGAGAAAAATACTCTCAGACAAAAAGTGGTTATACTGCCTAGCGTAAAGGACAAGGAGAAAGTTCTGAAAACTGCAGCATGCTCTGTAAAAGGGAATCCCAATAGATTAAGTGACAATTTCTCACCAGAAACCATGGAGGCAAGAAGGCAGAGAGAGAAAATACTTAAGAGTACTGAGAGAAAACAATTGCCAACCAAAAATTTTACATCTGGTGAGCCTTCCTTTTAAAAATGAAGGAGATATAGTGGAGAGTATGTAGCTCAAGTGGTTGAGCGCCTGCTTCCCATGTACGAGGTCCCAGGTTAATCTCTGGTACCTCCTAAACAAACTAACTAACAAAAACATCAACTCTCATTGGGGAGTAGATGTAGCTCAAGCGTTTGAGTGCCTGCTTGCCATATATGAGGTCCTGGGTTCAATCCCCGATACCACCTAAATAAAAAAATGGAGACATTAAGACATGTCCATATAACGAAAGCTGAGAGTTCATCCCCACTAGACCTACCCCGCAAGCAATGCTAAAGGGAGTTCTTCAGACTGAAAGGAAAGGACACTAGACAGTGGATCAAAGCAACATAAAAAAATAAGGACCTCTGCTAGAGGAAGCCATATGGGTGATTATAAATGCCAGTACTAACATATTGTATTTTTTGGGATGTAACACCACTTCTTACTTCTTACAATGCTAAGATGCAAACACATGAAAAGTAATGATAAATCTATGATTTTGGAATACAATGTACAAAGATATAATTTGGGATGATCCTCCCACCATATCCATGGGATAGAAGCCCTCTCTCACTTGGAGGTGGAGTGGACATCACCATCCCAGTCCCCTCAGGATTGGGGGAAGAACTATGGACTAGAGTGGACTTGATGGTATTCTCTTGTTCATATACGGTGATTCTAGCAATGCAAGAAATTATAACAATGAGGTGGAGCCAGTGGCCACTTGACACTTTTGGGGTAGGGAGGGGATGAGCAGTTGAAATACAGGGGCTTCTTTGGGAGTTGGAGGTTATCCTGAGTACTGTTGTGGCAACGGATGTAGGCCATTTTAAATCAGCACACACCACTCAGAACTGAGTGGGAGAGAGTGTGGTCTACAGTGTGAACTGTGGTCTATGATTGGTGGCAAGGCTCCAGGATGTGTAAGTTCATTGAGGTTGGTGGGCCACACTGTGGGAGATGTTTGTGTGGGATGTGGTGGGAGGTGTGGGAGGTGGGCAACATGGGAATCCCAGTGGGTTCCATGTAATATTTTGGGTAATCTAAGCACCTCTTAAAATATATGTATATATATATATATATATATATAAATAACATTTTTGTAAGCAAATACACATATATGCATATATATTTATATATCATTTTGCAAATGTTTGTATGTATTGTGAGAATTTTGATTTTTACCCATAATAAAATAAATAAATAAATAAATAATAATTAAAAAAAAGATATAATTTGTAATATGTAAAAAAATAAGGTGGGGAGATAGAAGGGTATAGGGATAGTGTATGTATATGCTATTGAATTCAAGTTGGTTCCCAGTAAAAAATAATTGTTTTATATTCAGGATGTTAAATTTTAACCCCATGGAAGGGACTCAATATGGTACAATATTTTAAAAATCAAATAAATGTGGAAGTAGGCATTAACAGAAAAATTAAGGCACAAAAACGGTATAACTTACAAAGACTAAAAAAGGCAGATATTGGCATGGCAGAATGAAAAAAAAAATCCCGTGGCAAAACTATATGTTGCTTTCAAGAGACTCACTATATATTCAAAGACATAAGTAGGTCGAAAGTGAAAGGATGGAAAAAATATATACCATGCAAGTAGTAATCAAAAGAGAGGTAGGGTAGCTAAAATAATATCAGATAAAATAGACAATTATGAGAGATAAAGGTGGTCATTATATACTGGCAAAGGTGTCAATTCAACACGAAGACCTAACAATTATAAATATATATGCACCTAACAGCAGCAGAGCCCCAAAATGCATGAAGAAAATATTGATAGATATGAAGGGAGAAATAGATGGCTATACATTAAAAGCAGAGGAATTTAATACAACACTTTCAAAAATGGTTAGAACATCTAGATAGAGGATCAAGGCCTAGCAGACATATATAGAACACTAACTTAACTGCAGCAGCACACATTCTTCTCTAGTGCACATGGATCATTCTCCAGACTGTATGTTAGGTCTTAAAACAAGTCTCAATAAATTTAAAAATATTGAAATTATATAATGTATCTTCTCTGACTACAATGGAATGAAACCAGAAATTAATAAAAGAAGAAGAAATGGAAAATTCACATGTATGTGAACATTCAGTAATGTGCTCTTTAAAAAACCTATGGGTCAAAGAGGAAATCACAAGGGAAATTAGGAAATATCTTGAAGCAAATGAAAACAAAAAGTCAACATACCAAAACATATGGGATGCAGCAAAGGCAGTGTTGAGACAGAAATTTATAGCTCTAGATGCTTACATTAAAAAAGAAGAAAGATCTCAAGTCAGAGATCTAACCTCAAAACTGGGAGCTCTAGAAAAAGAAGAGCAGACTAAACTCAAGAAGAAGGAAAGAAATAACTAAGATTAGAGCAGAGATAAATGAAATAGAGAATAAATAAAACAATAAATAATAGCTTCAACAAAATCAGAAGTTGGTTCCTTGAAAAGATCAAGAAAATTGACTGAAAAGGGCTGGACTGAAAAGGGGAAAAAAATAGAGAGGACACAAATAAATAAAAGCAGAAATGAAAATGGGACATTACTACTGACCCCACAAAAATTAAAAGGCCAAGAAGAAGATACTATGAAAAACTGTATACCAACCAATTAGATAATTTAGATGAAATAGAGTTGAGAGTTCAGAAATAAACCCTCACATCTACAGCCAATTGATTCTGACAAGGCTGTCAAGTCCAGTTAGTGGGTAAAAGAATAGTAACAGTCCAAGAAGTATTAACATCAATCCTATTCAAATGCCTCTGCAAAACTGAAGAGGAGAGAAACAATTCCTGACCCATTCTATGAAGTCATCATCACCCTCTTAAAAATCCAGATGAAGACAACGTAAGAAAGGAAAATAACAGACGAGTATCTTTTATCATATAGTTGCAAAAATCTTCAACAAAGTACTAGCAAACCAAATGCAAGAGCACATTAAAAGACTTAGTCACTGTGATCAAGTGGGATTTATACCAGGTATGCTAGGGTGGTTGGAAAAAAAATCAATTAATGGTATACACCATATTAATAGAACCAAAGGAAAAAACTTATTATCATCTCAATTAATGCAGAAAAGGCTTTTGGCAAAATCCATCAAGCCTTCTTGATAGAAACACTTAGAAAACTAGGAATAGAAAGAAACTTCCTCAATATGACATACATATATATATACATACATACATACATACATACATATGTATATATATATAAGGCATATATGAAAAAACCCACAGCTAAAATCAAACTTAACAATGAAAGACAGAAAGCTTTCCCTCTAAGATCAGGGACAGTACAAGAATACCTACTGTCACCACTGTTATTCAACAATGTTCTGGAAGTTGTAGTCAGAGCAATTAGGAAGAAAAAGAAATAAAAGGCATCCAAATGGGAAAGGAAGAAGTAAACCTTTCCCTATTTGCAGATGACATGCTCATATATATGGAAAAACCTGAAAAATCTTAAATAAAGCTACTAGAGCTAATAAATGAATTCAGCAAAGTGGCAGGGTACAAGACCAATGCTGAAAATCATCAGAGTTTCTATACACTAGTACCAAACAATTTGAAGAAGAAATCAAAGGAAAAAATCCATTTACAATAGCAGCTAAAAAATCAAATATCTAGGATTAAATTTAACCAAGGATATAAAGAATTTGTAAACAGATAACTACAAAACATAGCTAAAAGGAATCAAAGAAGTCCTAAATAAATGGAAGGACATTCCATATTCATGGATTGGAAGACTAAATAATTTTTAAGATGTCAATTCTACCCAAAGCAATTTATATATTTAACACAACCACAATCAAATTTTCAACAGCTTCCTTTGCAGAAATGGACAAACTGGTTATCAAATGTATTTGGGAAGGTAAGGGGCCCTGAAGAGCCAAAGACATCTTGAAAAATATGAGCAAAGTTGGAGACCTCACACTTCCTGATCTTAAAATGTAAAAAAAAAAGAGTCACATTAATCAAAAGAGCTTGGTACTGGCACAAGTACAGATAAATAGAACAATGGAATCAAACTGAAAGCTCAGAAATCAATCCTCATATTTACAGCCAATTGATTTTTTTTAAGGAGGTACTTGGGATTGAACCCAGGACCTCTGTATTAGTCAGCCAAAGGGGCGCTGATGCAAAGTACCAGAAATCTGTTGGCTTTCATAAAGGGTATTTAATTGGGGTAGAAGCTTACAGTTACCAAGCCATAAAGTGTGTTGGAACAAGATGGCTGTCGATGTCTGCAAGGGGGTCCAGCCTGCCTTCTTCCTCTTAAGGCTCCGTGGTCCCAGCTTCTTCTAATCTCAGCTGTAGGCTGGTAAAAGGCTCGTCTCTCTCACAGGAGCTTGTTTCTTTCCAGGCTCAGCTGCTCAGCTCTCTTCACAAGGTCAGCTGTAGACTATCTGGCTCATCTCTCTTCCCAGGGTCTCTGCCATGTCTAATGAGCTGTCTCTCTTTTGCTGTGTTTTTCTCTGTGTATTTACTTCCTGGGGCTCCAGCATCAAAACTAAAACTCTCTCCTCTGCCGTGTCATTTTCTCTGTGAGAAACGTCCTACTGACGGGGCTGAACCAAAGCCTATGACATGGCGGAATCAAAGCCCTAATCATAATTTAATCAAATAAAAGTGAAACTTCTGAACTTAATACAATCTGATATGCCCAGAGGAACAAACCAGTTTACAAACATAATCCAATATCTATTTTTGGAATTCATAAACAATATCAAACTGCTATAACCTCGTATGTGGGAAGCAGGCACTCAATCACTGAGCTATACCCACTACCCCTACAGCCAATTCTTTTTTTTTATATTTATTTAATTTCCCCCCCCCCCCCCATTGTTTTGTGCTCCCTCTCTGTGTCCATTCATTGTGCGCTCTCAGTGTCTGCTTGTCTTCTCTTTAGGAGGCACAAGGAACCAAACCTGAAACCAAACCCATGACCTCCCATGTGGAACAGAAGCACTCAATTGCTTGAGCCACCTCTGATCCCTGCTTTGTTGTATCTCATTGTGTTTCCTCTTTGTGTCTCCTTGTTGCATCTTGTTGTGTCATCTTGTTGCATAAGCCTGCCATGCTAGCCCATCACACCTGCTTGCTGTCTTGCTTGTCTTCTCTAAGAGGTACCAAGAACCAAACCCAGGGTCTCCCATGTGGTAGGCAGGTGCTCAAATGCTTGAGCCACATCCTCTTCCCTACAGCCAATTGATTTTTGACAAGGCTGCCAAGTCCAGTCAGTGGGTAAAGAACAGTAATAGTCTCTTCAACCCTTGGTGCTGGGGAAACTGAATGTCTATATGCAAAAGAATGAAGGTGATCCCCTGCTGGACACCACATACAAAAATTAACTCAAAATGACCCAAAGACTTAAATATAAGAACCAAAACTATAAGACCCCTCCCCAGCAAAAAACATAGAGAAACATCTTCAGGACCTTGTGTTAGGCAATGCTTTCTTAGACTTTACACCCCAAACACAAGCAACAAAAAATACATAAATGGGATAATATCAAAATTCAAAACTTTTGCATATCAAAGAACTTTATCATGAAAGTAAATAGACAACCTACTCAATGGGAGAAAATATTTTAAAACAACATTCAATGTGGATTTAAAATCCAGAATATATAATGAAATCCTATAACTCAACAACAAAAAGACTAACAACTAATTTAAAAATGGGAAAAAGACTTGAATAGACATTTCTCCAAAAAAGATACTGAAGTGGCCAAAAAGCACCTGAAAAGATGTTCAACATCAATAACCATTAGGAAAATGAAAATGAAAACCACAATAAGATACCATTTAACACTCATTAGAATGTTTACTATTTAAAAAAAAAAAAAAAAAAAAAACGGAAAATTACAAGTGTTGGAGGGATGTGGAGAAATAGAAACACTCATTCCTAGTTGGTGGGAATGTTAAACTGTAGAGCCGCTGTGGAAGGCAGGTTGGCGGTTTTTCAGAATGTTAAGCATAGAATTACCATACGACTCAGCAATCCCACTTCTAGGAATATACCCCAAAGAACTGAAAGCAGGGACTCAAGCAGATATTTACATACCAATATTCATAACGGCATTATTCACAATTGCCAAAAGATGGAAGCAACACAAGTGTCCATCAACCAACAAATGGATAAACCAATGTGGTCTGTACGTACTACGGAATGTCATTCAGCCTTAAGAAGGAATGAAGTTTTGGTTCATGTGACAACATGGATGAACCTTGAAGACATTATGCTGAGTGAAAGAAGCCAGATAAAAATGGACAAATGCTGTATGATCCATCTGATTTGAAACTAGAATATAGATTATCAGGAGCTGGAGTAAGGGTAGGGAATGGGGCATTAATGCTTCAACTACAGAGTTTCTGTTTGGGATGACAGAAATGTTTTGGTAATGGATGGTGTGATGGTAGCACCACACTGTGAATGAAATTAATAGAACTGTCTTATATATTTGAACGTGGCTAAAAGGGGAAATTTTAGGTTGTATATATGTCACCAGAATAAAATTTTTTTAAAAGTCCATAGGACTGTGCAACACAAATAGTGAGCCCTAATGTAAACCATGGACTAAAGCTGAAAGCGCAACTATAAAAATGTTCTTTCATCAATTATCACAAATGTACCACACCAATGCAAGGTATTAATAATAAGGTAGTATTTAGAAACTCTGTATTGTATTTTCTACATGATTTTCCCGTAAACCTACAATTTCTCTAATAAAAAAATAAAAATGAAACTATAAGGAAAGCACAAGGATAGAATAATTCCATATGTTCTTTCAATGCCCAAGTTAAATGACTTGCCCGAGTTTATGACAGCAAAAAAAAAAAAAAAAAAAAAAGAAGTGAGTATAACCTCCTTGATGATGAGATTCAGGTAAATTCCTTTATTCTTGCAATTGTACCATGCATTTAAGCATCTGTTTCTGCCTGTCTTACTAGGCTGAAATTCCTGAGGAGGAAGATAAGGTTTCGTTCATCTTAGATCCCTAAGTACAGTTTACCTGCTTGAGTCCTCAGCCATCCTTAGCAAAGTGCTTCATACTCTCTGAACCTCCGTTTCTTCCTCTATTAAATGGTCATAAAACATTTATCGCACAGATTTACTGTGAAGATTCAATGAGGCCTTGCATGTGGAAACACAGGTTCACACTCAAAGCTAACTTGAATCTGAGTCATTTCATTATCACTATAGCTTACAGAAAATTAGCAAACAGCAAAATGTCTGCACCTAGTTCCTCAAGCAGCAATCACCAAGTGAATAAATACAATGAACAGAAAGTACGTAGACCAGCGGTTCTAGGAGTCACAAGAACTTTTCCACGAAGGCAGGGCACAAGCAGACAAGACAGGCCCCTGCCTCCAAGACCCTCAGAGCAAGACACACGCGCTCTGGCTCAAAGGGATGTCGACGGAAAGGGCTGCAGCCGGGAGATGCAGAGGGGCTCGGCCATGACCAGGTTTTTTAAGCCACGTTAAGCAGTTTGGCCTTTATCCTGAAGGCAAAATAGAACCACTGTAGGGTTTTAAACAGGGAGAAGCACATTTGGAGAGATCATCCCGGGAGCAGGGAATGGATTGGAAGGCGACAACAGTGAACGCAGAGAGACCCGTCAGGAGGCTGCAAGCCAGGCGTGAGGATACGTGGGAACTGAAAAGAGGCAGTGGATAGAGAGGGCACGCCCTGCACTGGAGATGTTAAGGAACAGGTTTGCCAGGTTGCTGTCACTGGATGTGGGGAGAAGGGAGCAAGACAAGGCAAAAGCCACTGCCAGGTTTGGGGCTAGTGGAAAAGGCACCACTCAGTGAAAAGGACGCTAACTCTGAAATGCCAAGCTTGACTTGTCTTTAGGGCATTTAAATGAAAGAGTCCAAAGGGTAATTAGATATACATGTTTGTAGTGTAGGTTTTTTCTAGAACAGTTTTCAAAAACATCACAATAATGACTGTCGACGAAGCTATTGGGAGCGAATGAGCTCTCCAAATTAAAGGAAAGAGTGCGCCTGACACAGCCCATGTGGAGTGTCAGCATTTATGGACTGAAGAGTGCCTGAAAAGTGGCCTGAGGAAGACAGGCAGGGAGGGGGGGAGATCAAGGGGGGACCATAAATGTCCAGAAAGCCAGAGGGAACACTTTCATGGAGACAGAAGGTTTCCACAGCCGCAAGGATGGAAGCGAAGTTGGAGAGGTTCACATTTTCCCATGGGGCCTGGCAATCAGGAGGGCTTTGTGTCTCAGCGAGAGCAGGTCCAATTGACTTTAGGAGTCAGGGGCTGTACTAGTCAGGGTTCTCGCAGGAAACAGAATCAACAGAAGACAGCTGTCAATAATAGGAGACTTTATAAGAGTCTCTCATGAGACCGTGGGGATGCACAAGTCCAGGTTCCACAGGCAGGCTGCAAACCGGGGGATCCGATGACAGTCTGATGAAAGGTCCTTGATGAGTTTCTGGGAGAAGGTGGCTGTCCAAGGACAACCTGGGAAATTCTCTCTGAATGTTGAAATCACTTCCCCTTTTAAGGCGGTCAACTGGTTGGATAAAGCGTCACCCATTGCTGATGTAATCTCCCTGACTGATGCGGATGTAATCAGCCATCCATGCAGTAAACTCACCGGTGATCAAAGTCCATGAATGCTCTTGTATTACAATTAGCCCAGTGCTTGCTGGACCAAACACCTGGACACAATTACCTGGCCGAGTTGACACAGCCTAACCATCACAGGGGCCAACGTGAGAAATGAGTTGGAGGGGAGGCACCGAAGGCAGTGGGTAAGAAGGATTCTTTCCCAAAGTACAGTTGGAAAAATGAAGAAACACAGAGGAGTAGTTAGCAGGAATTCCAAGAGACTTCAACTCTTAAACAGTATGCTCTCGCTGACTCATTCTCATTAACATCTGAAGATTTTTTTATGTACTGGAAAGTACATCTGATGGTAAAGCCAACACATTTATCCGTAACTCAGTCACCTTGATGGCATTTTCATCATTGATTTAAAAACTTTTACTCTTTGGTGACTGGCAACGATAAGTTAAAGACTCAGGAAGGTAGGTTCAGGATAAGGTGGCTGATTATTTGGCATCAATGAAAGTGCTTCAGAAACTTAAACTGTGCCCTGGTTTCTTCCTACAACTCCGCCATTCCTGTGGCACCAAGTAGAGCTGCTGCTCAATCTACTCTGCCTCTTCCCACACACATCTGCTACCTTTAAGGACAAACCAAGGATTCCATCTGGAGGAGACAGGCTGCATCTCACCTCCCTCAAACCCACCACAAAAAAAAACCATACCTCCTCCACAAGGCGCAAGGGCACTTCCTGTCTCCAGTTTCTAAATAGAGTTTTTCTGCAATACTATGTTAAAGGGTCTAAGGAAGATTTTGCTTCGAATTAATCTAGAAACAGCTCTCTACTAAAAAGAGGACACATAACTGGGAATAAATCTAATGGAAGATGTGCAAGCCCTCCACACAGAAATCCACTAAACTGTGGCAGCATCAGGTAAAGAAGAGATAAGGAAATGGAGAAAAAGAGCATGTTCCTGGAAAGTTCAAGACTGCAAAATATCAACTCTTTCTTAGTTGATTATACATTCAACACATCCCAATTACAAGCCCAAATTTCTTTTGTGTGAAATTTGAGTACGTATGAGTCTGCCTGGAGCCGGCACAGAGGGCATCCGAGTCCTCACGCGGACTCCGCGGACTCAGCACGGCCTTTGCCTACTCGGAGCCGGAGTCCAGCCCCCTCCCAGCCGAGGTGCTGACGTGAGAACTCTCTAACCTGCAAAGGCCCTTCGGTTTTGATATCTAGAAACAGGTGAGATCAGCCACCGAGCCCCTGGTGACCATGGACAGATGGCCTTCCTTCCAGTCTTTGCACTCGGTTCGGGGTTTCTCCAGACACTGTCTTAAACTGAGTATATTTTTCTTAGATGCTCTATAGGAAGTCAGAAACCTTACAGGGACTTTCCATCTTATTGTTTTTGTAGAGTAAATCTGGAGTGTTTTCTGAACTGATTTGAGCATGACCTGATTCTCCCTCTTTGCGGCCAATGCAGGCAATGCACGATGCAGGGGAAGCCTGCAGAGCCACCCGCACTTGAGGGACGGCGCCCGTTTCTGGAAATGCCTGCTACTTAGCTATAAATTGAGAGATGGAATTTGTTCACAACAAAGCTTCTGCACAGCCATTGTGACAAGTCTAAACATTTAAGCAAAACATGTTAAGTCAGACCAAAACAACAGTAATTCAAACAAATGAGTTTTCAGAGGGAAGTTTTATGTAAAACCATACAGTCCATCATATATTTAACTGGACCAGGAATTTAATGGAAGTGTTAGTTCTTTCTTTCCCTCCCTTAGAGGAAGCACAATCAAACTCAAAGACTAGAGGAATTGAAACACACAAAAGAAAACGAATGTTAGAAACATTTCCAAGTTACCACAGTGTAAGGATAGCGTAGCTGATCTCCAAGGTTTTAGAAGGGACTTCTACCTGGCAGGTCTAGAAAATTTTTACAGAAGATAGCGCTTCTACCTCTGACACAGAGCCCTCCACCTTCCCAGGGTCCTTCTATGTCATCTCATCCCCTTCAGAGCCTCCGGGAAAGCTCCTTCCCCTCGGCCTTTCAACCCCTTGTTACCAAGATGGAAACTCAAGTAACTGGAGCTGAGTTTTCCAAATAATCCCAGTGAGCTTATTTTCATTGTCTGCATTTACAGCAGAAAGTCTTCCCATTTACTTTTAAGAACCTACGTTTCTAGGTATAGTTAAAAACCCTCTACGTTCACTCATTACCATGATTTTGTATAGTTAGTTTCTAGAATCCAGATGATGGATGTGTCTGTAATGATATTTTTTTATAAGGTATCACTTTGCCCTGTGACTAGTCTGCCAGGTTGCTGTGACAAATGCCACACAATGGGTTGGCTTAACCAGCAGGAATTAACTGGCTCATGTTTCTGGGGCTAGAAGAAGTCCAAAATCAAGATATTGACAGGGCTTTCTTTCTCCCCAAAGACTGTAGCGTAGGGGTGCTGGCTGCGAGCCGTCCTTGGGTTCCTTGGCTTGCATCTCTGCCTCCATCACATGGTGACACCCACCTTTCCTGGGGTCCTGTGGCCCCTGCTGACTTCCAGCTTCTGCCTGTGTGGCTTCCTCTGACTCCCAGCTTCCGGTTTCTCCTCCCCATAAGGTCTCCAGTAAGATGGATTAAGATTCAACCTGGTTCAGTTGGCCACATTAAACCTAAAATATCATCTTCAAGAAGTATTTACAATGGGGTCACACCACAGGGACAAGGATTAAGAACATGTGTTCTTGGGGACATAATTTAACCTACCACACTCTGTCTAAAAAATTTTCCTCTATTCTTTACTTACTCAAGTCATATCCGTAAAATAAGTAGGCATTTTTTATCTTAAAATTAATTATTCATTCATTCCCTGGCCCCGGTACCTCAAAAAAAATTAATCATTCAGTTCATTTGTTCATCAATAAAAATAACTGCTTTCGTCCCCAAGAAAATCTTAACCAAATGACTGACATATGCTATACAAATTTTACTGTAAATTAAGGCTTTCCTAGAACAGTGATATAAAAATTTCAGATATCTGTAGATAACCTTTAAAATGCAGAAATAACTGAATGAGGGGAGGTAGATGATCTGGAGAAAAGCAATAATAATCAGAGAAAGCCATCCCGAGCCCCACACAGAGTTCAAGGCCTGGGAAAACAGGACAGATGCCTTTCTCCTTGAGAGAGCCAGATGCGTACTGGTAGAAACCAATAGCTTCACTTGTTTCCCAATAAATGTGCCACCATCACTGAAGTGACAAGACAATTCATGGAGTTTGATTTGCTTCTTTGTTGTAGTTTTGTTTTGTTTTTCAAAGAAATACAAGTGACTGTTTTGACATGTTTCCATCTGTCTCAGCTCATAATGAACTTTTATATTTCATTAAGTCAGATATCAGTTAAATATAACAAAACATAAAGGTGTGAAGTGGTTATAACAAAAATGCAAGCACTGTTATCTTACTTAGGATGCTCTGACATGCAGGGTTCGGAATGCTAAAAGGAATGCGACGATGATCAACTGCCATAATCACCCATTGGCTATGTTCTGGCTATAATCTTTAAAAAAAATAACCAAAGAGCATCTGAAAAAAGGACATTTCCACTCAAAATCTCCTGGAAGTTTAGGCCACTTATCTGGCTGCAAACGTTTTCCCAGACACGCCTTCAGGAGCCGTGGCAGGGGGTTACTATTGCGGTTGTGTCCAGCATCGCTTGGGACGTCGCCTTCCTGATTGTGGGGGCCTCCTCTCGTGCCATCCTCCAACTGTCCGCCCATCCCTCCCTGCGCTGCGATGCCCTTCCTAGAAGGAGGTCATGCTCCCACGCATGGCCTTCCTTCTCCTGGGCCGTTCCACTGGCCCCTCGTCTCTCCAATTAGATTCCCTGAAAATGAGGCCACGATGGTAGAGGAAAAACGATGTATCACCTAATTAAGGCAATTCATGAAAGCCTATGAATAACTGATGTGTACACCCTTTGCAGTCTACTTAGACTTTAATTGCTGGAACATTTTCTCAGGATCCTTTTATACATTGGGTCCAATGGTCTACCAGGAACCTCTCGATTTTCTCACCTTATTCTCCTAAAACAGAAACCTGAAGAATGAAAGCAAGCAACCTGATATCTCATTGTAAAAACCTTGCCTGGGCCTGTTATTTAAACCAGTTTAGTATCAGTAAAATGAAAGAGTTCTAAGAAACATAGAAACTTCTCAGAATGCATATAAAACACAAATTAAATCTTCAAAATTTTCTAACAGTAGGCTTAAATTATTTTTACATTTGACCACATTATTCTATTCCCCGCTGGCAGCTTATAAAATCCTTAGAGGGAGTATACTATGTGTGCATTGCTTGCCTTTTAAACAAAGTGAGTGAGTGCTTATATTTCGTAGATTAAAATTCTGGTCGAATGTCAGTGCCTTCTTTTTCTGCTTTCTTTATAAAAATAATTGAGAGAATTTTCTATCCAAATCACATTGAGACAAAATACTAAGATCAAATGAATACGCCTTCAACCAAAATCAACACCTGGGGTCAATAAGCCATGCAGTTTTCTAAGAGCAAAGAGAAGGTCTTCTTGTGAACCTTAGTGTTCAGAGGACCCAGTTGGCAGTACGAATGTAGTGGAAACACTGACGTGGGAAGAACAGAAGGTACCACCACAAGCAGTGGCCAAAACTAAGCCAATGCGGTCAGTGGTGCATCTTGACCTGGGGGTGATGAAAGGATCAATGACACTGACCGAAGATGTAAAAAAAGCAAATACATTTTTAAAATCAGCATGACACCACTGGAAAACAAAACTGTAGTTGAATGGAATTCTACTTTGGCTGGATTTTCTTTAAAAACTGGCCAGAGCATGGCCTTATCATGTTTGCATTTGGCATTCACCTACCCAGATGACAGAGCAGGTGAATTTCCACAATTCTATGCTTTTGATAAATCATTCTGTGAATTCAGCAGGAACATTTATATAACACCCTTCCAATTCCTAATTGGCTAATCAGTTGCAAGACAAAATTACACAGTACTGAAGGCAATAAAGGATACGTGATGTAAACAGAGCCACAGCAGGTCATTGTGCTTGTCGAGTGTACCCTGCTCCAACAGGCTATTTCTGTCTGGACTGAGAAAGCCTCCTGACTGATACTGTTTTAAAGCCTTAAACAAGCAAAACTAACCAGCACACTATATTGTTCAGAATACATACAATTAAGAGGGGAAAAAAAGGAAAGGGAATGATAAACACAAAATTCAAGATGGCAGCTGCCTCCAGGTGGGAGGCAGGAAGCTGGGACAGGAAAGGAGTGCAGTGTGTAAAGCAACCACTGGGGCAGTTACTCTCCTAATTATGCTAAATAACTTATGCATATACCATGTAAGGACTATCCCTGGAACTGGGGGGACAGCTGGAGGGAGGAGCAGGTGAACTCTGGGGATTTGCAGGTCTGTCGTGAAAACCGCAGTGGAGGAATGCTCTTCTGGCAAATGTGGCAGGGGAGGGTCACGGGTGCAGGGCGTCGGGGTGGGTGGGTATGCGGGATAGAGCGCACCTGGGGCGTGCTTCTGTGCAACATGGAAGTGTTCATCATGTCATAGCCAGTTATCTCTGGGTGGAGACCCACACAATAAACAGTAAAGTATTAAGCTCCGCTCCTGGGGAGTCCTGCTATGTTCTCAATTAGAGGGGCAAGAACCTCTCGAGAACATAGGCAGAGCCCAATAAAAGAAAAAGACCAGTATGCCAAGCCCTCGATATTATTACATGTAACTATGAACTTTATTCCTCAAAAATTGGAACTTAGTGGTTACCATAGGTTTTGGGGGAAGGGGGAGGAGAATAGAATAGAAAAGATGGAATATAAAGCATTTTTAGGACATTGGGATTGTTCTGCATGATCTGGCATTGATAGATACAGGCCATTATAACTTTTGTCAAAATTTTAAAAGTGCACAGTGCAAAACAGAAACCATAATGTAAAGCACTGACCACGGTTAGTAGCTTCAATGTTTGTACATCAACTGTAACAAATGTACCACCCACATGTAAAACATTATTAATAGGGTGAGTGAGAGAGGGGGAGGGGGTTGGATATGCGGGAATCCCCTATATTTTCTATGTGACTTTTCTATGACCTAAAGCTTCTTTGAAGATACAGGGAAAAAAAATAATAAGACACTGGGGGAACATATGGAAGAAATTGTCACTGCACATAAAAGATAACAGATCTTACGGTGATGAAAGAAACATTGAAAAAAATTTTCTTATTTTACTTTATTTTTTAT
The DNA here is from genome assembly GCA_026826555.1 of Tolypeutes matacus. Classification (NCBI taxonomy): domain Eukaryota; kingdom Metazoa; phylum Chordata; class Mammalia; order Cingulata; family Chlamyphoridae; genus Tolypeutes; species Tolypeutes matacus. Next base: position 3,643,186 of record JAKSZT010020074.1, on the reverse strand, counting down.
TTTTTAAATTTTACTTTTATTTTTTAATACTTAATTTTTATATTTTGTTATTTTTATTATTTTATTTTACTTTTATTTTTTCGGCTTTGTTTTTGGGGAGGTTTTGGATCACAGGAGAGAAACAGCTGTGGCAGGGGAGGAACACTGCTGCGGGTGTTGGTGATGGGGACGTGTGGGGAGGGCTGCACCTGGGGCAAGCCTGTGTGGAATGTGAATATGTTCAAGTGGTCTTGGGGCGTTATCTCAGTGGATGGAGACCCACACATTAACTGAAAGAATACTGAATTCCCATGCTGGGGAGTCCTGCTACATTCTCTTACAGAGTGGCAAGAATCCTCTGGGGACATGGGCAGTGCCTAGCGAAGGAGGACAGACCATTGCTCCAGGCCCTTGATATTGATGGTTGTACGTTTCTTGTGAAATTGGAACTTAGCCTAGTATTGTATATTGCCTAAGAGTCACCTCCTGAAAGTCTCATTGTTGCTCAGATGTGGTCTCTCTCTAAGCCAAACTCAGCATCTAAACACACTACGTTTCCCCCAGCATAGGACATGACTCCCAGGAAAGAGCCTCGCTGGCACTAAGGGATTATTACCAAGTGCCAGCTAGCGATGCATTTGGAAAAAGACCTTGACTGAAAGGGGGAAATATTAAATACAAATGAGTTTTTATGGTTAAGAGATTTCAAAGTGAGTTGGGAGGTCATTCCAGAGGCTATGCTTATGCAAGGCTCAGCAGGATCTCATTGACTGCCACAGTAAACAGTGCCTCAAATGGCAGAGCTCCTGGGGGCTCTAGAGACATCAGGGCATACAATCTCAGGAATTCAGAACCCTGTCAGTGGGCTTACTTTGGAATATATGCTCCCCAATGTAACAGAATTAGACTCATTTATAATGTTCCTAAACATGGCTCTCCTGCCCATTTTATTTGAACCTATAATTATCACAATACTCACTAAATATATGTCCCAGACTTAAATCTTTGATCTGTTCATGTGCCTGCTAAGCCCTGAAACTCAGCAGAGTTGCAGCCAACACCCACTCTCCAGTTCATTGGACTCACCCAGGACAACTAACAAAAGAATGATGATGGACAACACCCATCCCAAAAAACAGAGTATCTACAACTGCAAGCAAGACAGTTCCATCCAACTGCCCCATGAAATATAAACCCCATCTCAATTAGAAATAGAGTGGGCATTTCCATCCCAAAATCCTCAATATTGAGGAATGAACAAACATAAGGCGGAATGCAACTATGGACTAACATAGATTTATGAGTATTCTAGCAATGGAAGAACTTGTTCCCTGATATGAAGGCAGTGGCCACCAAAGGTTCTGAGGGGTGTAAGAGGGAAGAATAGGTGTAACATGGGGCATTTTGTGGACATTGAACTTGTCTTACAAGACACTGCAATGACAGATACAGGCCAGTATACATTTCGTCAAACCTATAAAATTGTGCGGTGCAAACTATAATGTAAACTATAGTCCATGGTTAGTAGCAATGCTTCAATATGTGTTCATCAATTGTAGCAAATGTACCACACTAATGAAAGTTAATGGGGGAAAGTGGGGGAGGGGAGGGGAGGGGGTAGAGTGTATGGGAATCCCCTACTGTTTTTTTGAGGTACCAGGGCTGGGGTTTGAATCTTGAACCTCGTATGTGGGAAGCCAGCACTCAACCACTGAGCCACACTGGCTCCCCTGAGTTGGCTTTTTCATTTGTTTGCTTGTTGTTTTTTGTTTGTTTGTTTTTAGGAGGCACTGGGGACCAAACCTGGAACCTCCCATGTGGGAAGTAGGCACTCAACCACTTGAGACACATCTGCTCCTCTCCCCCTATATTTTTGATGTAACATTTATATAATCTACAGCTTCTTTCAAAAAAAAAAAAAAGTGTGAGTAAAAAAGAAATCCCTCTATTGCTTAGCATATGGAGTACTTCATGGAATATACAAAGCACAAAGCATACCTGGATTATGAATAAAGTATAATTATATTTACTCTGCAATTTAGAAGCCCCTTTAAAAGCTCTTTGATTTTGTAATCTTTCTGGTTGAAAAGCTTATGAAGCTTTCTGCAGTAGTAGCAGAAAATACAAAGAGCTACTGGTGTAAGCTTTTGGTTAGTTGATGTTGTGGTAGATTGACTTATGTATCTCAATTTAGACATGTTCTTAATCTTAATCCACATTCCTCTCGGTGTGAACCCATTGTAAATTGGATCTCTTAAAGATGTCATTTTTAGTTAAGGAGTGGCCCAACTGAATGGGATTGGGCCTTTAATCCAGATAACTGGAGTCCTCAAAACAGAAGACATTCAGACACAGTCAGAGAAAGCCACAGAGAGGTGTCAAAAGCTGGAAGTCAACAGAACCTGGAGGAGAAAAGAGAAGGCATCGCCATTTGATGTGAGACTGGGATACAAGCCAAGGAACCCCAAGGATCACCAACAGTCAGCACCAGAATGTTACAGATTTTGAAGAGAAGTATCACCTTGCTGACACCTCAATTTGGGGCTACTTCTAGTCTTAATCCATGAGACAAACTCCCACTGTTTAAGCCAACCCATTGGGTGCTATTTGTCACAGCGGCCTGGCAAACTAAGACAGGTATTTACCATATTGTAGTAAAAAACAAACGTGGTCATCCTTGGTGGAATCGAAAAAATAATATGTGATTACTGCCCTAAATGCTAGGGAAAAACTGCTTTCTTTTTGTTTATTTGGTTTTATCAACACTCTTCACTGAAATTTCTCCAAAAAAGATTTTTGTTTGCATTATGTGATTTGTCCAATATGAAGGTTGTTCCCTGCTCTCTTGAAATTTCTCAAAGGGATTTTAGTTGATCATTTTATCATTAATATAGTATTTGTCCAGCTAGACTGGAAATTTCAAGAATGAGGTACAATTGTTGATTTTTTTTTGTTAGTCCAATTAAAACAAATGAGATGATCTTTGGCAAAAATGCACAGAAGATGCAAATAAAAATTCAATCAACCAAAAAGAAAGATGCACCTTAGAGTTAAAGAGCACAGTACTCCTTAATGATGGTGCTGTTTCTTGAGATGGAAAACAAGAGGGCAGACGCAGGTCGGTCATATGAAATCAAGAATTGTTTTGAAATGTAAATTAATCTCAGCAGAGATGCAAAGCAGACAGTTGGACATAGAAATATGCACCTCAAGAGAGACTGGGGCTCAAGACACAAATTTGGAGAACCAACATTACAACCAAGATGCTGGGTGAGATTCCCAAGGACGTAAATATAGACTGTTCAGAAAAGAGGGTCTTGGATGGCTCTCTGGTCATGCCACCCAGAGGTAAAGAAGAGAAAACCAGCAAGGGAGACTAAGAATGACAGAGCCAGAGAAGTAAGAGGGAAGAATGGAGAGTGTAGCTCCCCAAAGCCAAGTTTTAAGAAGGTGTTTCAAGAAAAAGAAAATGGCCAACTGGATCAAATGTTGCTGAAAGTTTAAGCTGACTGAGGCCTCAGAATTGGCCACAGTCTTTGCCAATGTGGTGGCCACTGATAACTGCGTTCAAGCATGGTCCACTGACGTGCGTGGTCTTCAGTACCAAGCAAGACCAAACCACACACTCTGTGGTTGTCTCCAGTGGCACTCAGCTGCTTGGCGCAGCACACAGAGGCGGGCACTGGGGTTCAGCGGGGTGAAATTTCCCAGGTATATCAGTGAAGGCAAAAAGGGATATGGCAAGTTGAGGATATGCAGGGTTTGCTTTTAATATTGGGCCACAGACTATAAGATGCTGAGAGGAAAATGAGGAAATGAAGGTGGGAGCGAGGACTGGGAAAAGGGAGTAGAGTCGAAAATTTCTGCTTCAACAGAATATTTCTGAAAAAGTATCCCACAACAAAATAATGGAGCAAACCCTGTTCAGCAAACAACAAGAGAGGCTACACTGACAGACATGCTACCAACAAAAAATACTCACTTTTCCTTTACAATTTTGATGTTTGATACAGACTGCTTGCTTTCTATTTGTACTTAAGGTCACTAATGGCTATTTTTAAATATATATATGTATCAAATTAGGTCACCTCATAATGGCTTTCTGTGGCAAACAGAAATTGATCCCAATATGTTTATTACAGGCAATCTTTGAGTTAAATTGTGTTAATATATGGAAAAACTAAATACATTAGAGAAAAAAAATCATTTTAAATTATAATGCTAGGTTATCCTTCAGTAAAAATGTAAAGTAGGAATAAATCAATTGCAAATGTATTTATGTATCTATGATATACTCCTATTTTTTTTTTTCAGGGATTATTCCTATTATCTTCTAAATCCTAACTTGATAGGGAACCATATCTGGATTGAAAGACATTCCTTTTTTGGAAATTGTTTTTCCCAGACATTGAAGTCATTAAGAAAACCATTTATCAATTATTGTCACAGAGAACCTACTGAACATCTGTATCAGCACAATACTGTGGTCTTGTACGCATCCATGAACTCTTCGCCAAGGGAATTCACATTATGAGGTATAAAGGCTAAGTGGTATTTTCAGTGACAGTAATACAAGGTATTTGTTTTTGTTTTTTAAATTTCTATGATATTTGAAATCATAATTTAAGAGCAAGGAGGGAGCAGTCTGATTGGGTGAAGTCTTTAAAATAAATTAGCCATTCTCATTCTAGAGAGACCTAAACAAAACTGGAATTTACCATCGAAACTAAGGTATTGGAAGAGATAACTTAGCCAATTCACTCATATCAATTTATATCCATTCATGTAACCTTCAGTGGAAACAGCAAAGGTTCACATGGCTCAGATTAGTACTTTCAGGTGCTACTTGCAAATAATTCTCTTATTAAAGGAGTATCTCTGCTACGTGATACTAGTTCTGTGTGGGTAAAATCAGGAAAACAGCATTAAAAATATCTGTAATTAAAACTACACTAACTTGGCTAGATTTCTGTCCAACAGTCTTCATTAGTGATATTTTAGTGTTTAATTGTATCATTGTGCCTTGTACTCTGAAAGAACCTAAGAAATCCTTTCAGCTTAACTCCATAATTAATCAGTTTCAATGAATAACACAAGTTTATAATATGCCCACTTCATTCTTGAATTTTACATTTTAATTCCTTTCTTGGCTTGAACAATAGTTGAACAACAATAATTGAACAATAAAATGCCAGTAAAAACCGAATAAAAAAACATGAAGGAGAAAATGGGCAGTATTTTCTGCAACCTTGCATAATTAATAATATATTCCAATTACCTTTACTCAAAAAAGATAACTTAGTTGGGTATAAAATTTTTAGATTCATCATTTTCTTCTCAAAATTCTGTAGGTATTTTTGCTTTCTTTGTTTTACCCCACACAACAGAAACTAAATTTAGATGACTCAGAATATTGTAAATTTTGTTCTTTAGTAGGTAACTTGCTGGAGCACTCTTTTTGTTTTATTTTGTTTTTCATGTATGGATACTTATATGATATTTAATAATTACTACTTTAAAGCCCAAACTTTTCAAGGATGAGTCTAGCTCTATTTCACTTTTCATTTACTTTGCTTGAAAGACAATGTAACAGTTTCCGTCCATATAATTGGGTCTTTTTGTTCCTCCATTAAAGGGAAATGTCTTCAATTTTTTCATTATTATTTCTAATTGTTGTGGTTTATTTTTCAATTAATTGTTACTGAATTTCTATTTTATGATTCTCACCAGTTTCTCCTTCCTTACCTTTATTTCTTTTTCCTTTTCTTCTGAATTCTGGGAGAATTTCTTAGCTTGTCTTCCACCACACCACTTTGCTTTTCCAATATATCGAATCTATGTTTTACTGCCCCCAATTTCGCTATTGCATTTTTAGAGTCTTGCAAGTAACCTTATATCACCCACCTCTCCATTTCATCCTGTGGCCTTTTAATTTCTCTATTCTTGACTCATGACATTATGGTCTCTTTCTTAGAGGGTATGTTCTTTTTCATCCTATTGAGGATTCTAAACAGTTTTCTCAAAATTTTGGTTTCATACTGTAAATAAATTTCATCAGTTTGTTCTTCTTCTGAGTTTTCAGGATGATAATCCAGTTCCTTTGTTTTGCAAAACTTTTCAAGGGTTGCTTGTAGTTGCTGTTGGGGATTTCTTCTCTAGTCATCCCGGAACAAAGAGAGGTTTGTCCAATACCAGCATTTTCAACAGCTAGGATACGTGGCCTGAAATGGGGACACTATTTTACTGGGGCAATATTCTAGTCCCAGCTATGTGGTTGGTTAGTGTGTTTAAATGTGCAGTTCTAGCTTAATATGTAGTACTCAGTAGGCGTGCATGTAATGAACCTATGCTCTGTTGAGGAGGCATCTTCCCATACTCGTTGGCTCGCTCTCTACCAGCCTGAAGCAGTGGAGAACAGCACATAAAAAAGAAACTACAAATCCCAGAATAAACTGCTGCCATTAGGTCTCTTCCTGTTTTGCAATCACCATACAGCGTGTGACTCGTATATCAAATCGCTCAGGATGCAATGCCCTTGTTAGGCCCCTTTCTACTTCCTTCCTGCACAGCTGTTTTCTGGGTTTTACAGTCTCCAATTATGCAACACTCTCACTGCCTCCCAGATCAGCTCCTCTGGAATAAAAAGTAATCCTTCCAGACTTTATCTCTGCATCAGAAATAGGAAAAGGACTTTAGCGCCCCATTTCATATTTTAGGCTAGGAGATATTGGTGGTGGTGGAGGGACATGGATGGCATATTTGAAGTCCTGCCTTTCTTTAGACTGCTTCTCAGATTCTGGAAACAGCCTGGCTGAAAGTCCTAAATTTTTGACATTATTGTGGACTTTCATCCTTTCTATTTTTATGGTATGTAAGTCTTTCAATTCCCCCCAGTTTACAGATAAAGAAAGTAAGGCACAGCAGCTAAGTGGCTCCTCTAATGAAGCACAGTCAGAGGGTGTGAACCTGGGCAGTCCCACTCCAGAGCCTGTGTGCTTAGTCACCGAACTCTCTCTCCTTTGTGAACCTATAATTAGCTAAGCGATTAGTCTACTCATGTAGCAGGTTGAGATTATTTATGAATTCTGAAAAGAGAGATAATGTTTATAAACTGGTCTGTTCCTCTGGGCATGATACCCTTTGGCTGATTTAAATTCCAAGCCTTTACCTTTACTTGATTAAATCAAGATTAGGGCTCAGGGTTGAGGCCCCGCCTCCTTAGTGGCTATATAAATGGACACTCACTCAAGGAGAGCACAGGAGAAGATACACAAGAATACAGAGCACTTCATAGACATGGAGGAGGAGAGAACTTGAGGCTGGGCCCCGGAGAGAGCCGAGCCTTTCACCTGATGGTTTGCAGCTGAGGAGAACGGAGCAGCTGAGCCCGGTGCCAGCCCACAGCTGAGATCGGAGGAAGCTGGGCCCACGGAGCTTAAGACCAAAGAGGAAGCCTGAACCCTTGCAGGTATCACCCGCCACCTTGCTTCAACATGTGGCAGCTGAGTTTGGGTGAGGAAGTAACCTTGAGCTGGACTCTTTAGGGTCTTGTAACTGTAAGCTTTTACCCACAAATAAATACCCTTTAAAAAAGCCAATCGGTTTCTGGTACTTTGCATCAGCACCCCTTTTCCTAATACAACCCATATGGTCCTCACCCCAGTCACGTATCTGTATGTAACAATTAGAATAATAATCATTAACATTTATCAAGCACTTAATATGTGACAGGCATTTGGTTATACAATTAATATAAGTATTTCATTTAAGTCTCACAACAACCCTGTGTGACAGGTATTATTATTATTCCCATTTAAGAAATGAAAAAAAAAATTAAATGTTAGGGAAAGTAACAAGATTGCCCAGAGTCACACAGTTGTCATGGAAGAGCTGAGATTCAAATTCATTCGGACTCCTGAGCCCAGGCACATACATCTCATACTCAACAGCCTCTGTTTTAATAGGCACGTAATATGTGGCACAACCCTTCAATCAATCAACTGTATATCTTGTTTAAAAGTCTTATTAAGAATTTATCATATTGCATATTCAACTTTAAATAAATATCTTGTGAACAGAAATATTCCTTCATCAAATACAGTTGGTTGCAAGGTAGCCAGAGACTTCTGAATGCATGTGTGGGAAGGCTTTCGTTAAATTATCTTTGAAACAGTTTAAAACCTGCTTTGCTGCACAAGCAAAATACTGCTGCATGGGGAAAAGCTGCTGTTAACAGCTCCTGCAGACAACAATGAGGACTTTCTCGCGTTACACTGTTACTTAGAGCTTTCTGCCTCTCCATTATCTCCTGTACAGCCCAAAAGCTTTCCCAGCCCTTACACGTACAGCCAAGGAGATCCAATAAACGGGGCCTCCCCCCAGAGAATACCAAGCTTCGGAGGGTTTTCATTCCACTCCCGCGGCGTGCATGGGCACTAGATGGTTTTAATTCAAGGATGCTTCCTCGGTTCTCCCTGCTGCATCTCAGGGACTGCCTGAAGAGGCTTTCTGACTCTGCCTTCTGGCAGGGCTTGACCATTGAGGAGAAACAGGGAGACTGTCCCGAGGGAGGAGAGGAGAGTCAGGGTGTTCGCTTTGTCCACTTTGTTCACCGAGGGACACCGCTTCTCGCCTAGGGGTCCCCTGGCCCTTGCTGCCAGCCACAAGCTGTGCACTAACTCTCGTTGCTTTTCCACACCCCACCCACATGCTTGTAAACTGCTCCATCACTAAACTCGCTCCAACTACCAACACGAGCGTGCCATCTCTTCCCCGGCAGGACCTGAGCGGATGCAGAAGTGGTCTGCTCCGGCTGAGAACTCGCCTTAGTATTTCACAAGAGGGCATCTCCCCATTCTATGTACATTCTTAGGGTTCACACAGTGGCAAGGATGTGCAAGCGGACTTAGAGAGACAAGGATGTGAGATGCAGCAAAAACACTTTCCTCAGACTCTTGATGGTGGCTTTTCAAATTGGATGTAATAAATCACTCATGATTAGGTGCAATTTTAAAGCAAGATGAATGGAATGCACAACCAGACTCATGTCTACTGCACTGGGAAAGTCATGTCAGTTGCATCTTGCTTAGGATGCATGGAGCACTATGACTGGCTCAAGTAGTTATGAGCCCAAACCAAATGTGCATAATATCAAACCAACTAGCCACTTCCATTTGTGAGATAGGTGCTGAAAGATTTGCTATTAATCTACCAGACAGGAAACTGTGACGTTTAAGCGTCTTGACTGATAGTTAGTGGGCTTTATGTGCTATTCACAGTATCAGCAGGAGTATAGCAAAACCAGTGCTCTAAATACTGGAGGAAGGGTAAATGGATTTAAAATGAAAACACTCTTACAGCAAGTCTACCTCTAAGCGTTTATCCTAGGAATACGTGTGTAAAGACATTCATCTATTCACGGACACAATCAAAATAACACGCATATGGGCAGTGAGAGCTCAGGAAGCCCAAGTGCTTTGGGAAGGGGTTGGATCATGGGGAGGCGCATGGCCTAGGTGCCGAGGAGCTGCCCAGCTCAGGCAAGTCTCCCAGAGCGGAGAGGGAGGGGCCGCTCGGAAGGACGACGTGCCCGAGCTTCTCTGGGAGGAGTGCCAGGCCTTCTCCAGTGCTGCCATGGACAGAAGCCTTGGTCCTGGTCAAACAGTGCGTGCTCTGGCAGAGCTGTGCCAGGAAGGGTTAGGACCAACTACAAATTAGGGTGAGCTGTAAAATGCAGTGTGTCCCTAACTTCCTGTTTGTCCTGAGAAAAGAATAAACCTTTTATTCAAAAAGCAAACACCCCTATGAAGAAATATGCAGTCATCAAAAATTATGTTATGGATAAATCCATAAAGCCATGGGGAGAAGTTTACAAAATATTGGGTGGGAAAAAACAGGTATTAAAACCATATGTGGGGGAGCAGATGTAGCTCAGTGGTTGAGCGCCTGCTTCCCATGTACAAGGTCCCGGGTTTAATTCCCAGTACCCCCTAAAAAAAAGAAAAACAAAACAAACAAAAAATACATATGTGGGTGTATTGGGAGTGAGGTGACCATGGGCTATCATTCCAACTGAATTCACCTGAAAACTCTGAACAGAATGCAAAAAGCAACTACCTAAAGACTTTAAGAAGCAAACAACAGAAGGGGGATTGGAAACGAGGGAAAACTGGAAGAAGGATGATCATGGGGTGAAGAACATGGCTTTTTTTAACAAATCAATTTAACTGATACATATTAACAAAGCATCCAAAGTGTACAATCAATGGTATTCGGTGTAATCACATAGTTGTGCATTTATCACTTCAATCCTTCGAGCACTTTCATTATTCCAATAACAATAATAATAAACAAAAAAAAAAACAAATTTATCACCTCTAAATCTCTCTATGCTTCCCCTGCCGGACATAGCTGCTATTCTTTTCCCTTTTCTCTAGTATATTTGTATTTATATTTTGTAAAAACTGTCTTATATATACAGTATCACTCAAATCTGTGTTTTACATGAGGTTTTATCTTATACAGTCTCATGTTACAGTTTTTAGCTTTTCATCTAGAAATACACATGACCTTAGACTTTCCCTTTCAACCACTATAATATATATAATAGTTCTGCTAGTTACAAACACCATGATGTGCTTTCACCAGGACATGGCTTATTATTCTCCTTTTTTCCCAGAGTTGACCTGAGGGCAGGCTGGATACTGGAACTGTGCGTCAGGCACAAACAGCAAAAACTCCAGGAGAAACTGCCCTTTTCAGCCAGAGGACTGGGAAAAGGGACTCCTGGGTGCTGGAGATGGGGAGGGAATCCATTTCTTTTCTTTTCCCTATTTTTTCTTCCTCCAATCCTAGCCCCAGCTACTGAGCTGCACTGATGGCAGTATGGGATTCAAAAACCCCAAGAAAAGCCCATCTCTCTAGCCAGAGGAACTTGGAAAAAGGGAGCCTATTCTGTGATGAGTAGGAGAGAATGTGATGTTTTTCCTCTCTTCTTCTGCTGCCTCACTGGGAAGAAAACTCCAGCTTGGGGGACTACAACGTGGGAGGCCAATATTCTGAAAGAACACCATCATTCTGCCTGGAAGAAACAAGAAAAGAGGCACCTGAGCGCTGGAAAGTATGGGAGAAATCATGGAGAGAAGAGAGCTGGAAAAGGGCAACCCCTGATGTGTATGAACCAAGATATGCCCTGGACATGCACACAATGGACCTGGAGAAGCACAGACGGGTCTTCAAACTCAGAACCACCATATAAACCATCACTCAAGTCCCAGACTAAACTCTGGGTACAGCAAGCTCCAGTCAGACCCAAAGTGAACAGCATAATCTTTGAAATTTCAACTGACATCAGAACCACTGTGAGATAGAACATGAAGTCTGATTCCAACAAGTTAACTGCCTGCTAAAACAAACAAATATAAATATCAACATTCTTCAAAGGACTTAATAGTAGCCAGAATTTCACAACAAAATATTCAAAATATTCACGGTAAAATCCAAAATTACCTGTTATACAAAGATCCAGGAAAATCGGACTAATAGTCAAACAAAGAAACAATCAACAGATGCTAATTCCAGAATGGCCCAGATGTTGGAATTATCAGAGATTTTAGAGCAGCTGTTACAACCATTCTCCATAAGGTAAAGGTGAACACTGCTGTAATTAATGAGACAGAATTTTTGTCAGAAAAATATAAACTATAAAAAGGTCCCATATAGCAATCTTAGAATTCAAACATACAGTGTCTGAACTTAAAAAGCTCACTGGATGGGCTCAATAGCAAAACACAGATGACAAAGGAAAGAATTAGTGAATCTGAAGATAGATGAACAGAAATCATGCAACCTGAGGAACAAAGAAGGAAAAAAAAATACTAAGAACAAAAAAAGGAACAAGTCCTTAGCAACCGTGGAAAAATAATCCAATGGTCTGACATTCATATCAATTGAGACCAAGAAGAAGAGAAGAGATAAGTGCAGAAAGAATATTTGAAGAATTAAAGCCCTGAAAATGTCTCAAACTGAATGAAAGACAAGACTGAAGAATATCAGCAAACCCCTATCAAGACAAACTTAGAAAATCTGTGACCAAGCACATCATAATTACATTGTTGAAAACCAGATAAAGGAAAATTCTCAATGGCAGCCAGAGAGAAGCAGCACATTAGATTCAAGGGCACAAGGGCTTGAAAGATTGCAGATTTCTCATCAGAAATCACAGAGGCCAGAATACAGTAGCATAAAATCTTTAAAGTAATGAAAGAAAAGAACTGTTAGCCAGAATTTTATATTCAACAAAAATATCCTTCAGGAATTAAGGCAAAAGAAAGACCACTCAGGCAAAAAAAAAACACAAAACAAAACAAAAAACCTAAGAGAACTTGCTTTTAGGCCTGTACTAAAAGAAATGATAAAGTTCCACAGGTCAAAGGAAATTAATTCCAGAGGGAAACATGGATGTAAGGAGTCAATGAAGAGTAACAGAAATGAGACTATCTGGGTAAATATAATAAATTACTTTATTCCAGTAAGTCCTTTAAAATATTTATGACCATTGAAAGCAGAAATTATAACATTGTCGCGGGCTTTTTTTAGTTCTGTAGATATCATAAATATGACAATTATCAGATTAAGTGGGACGGTAAAAGTTACAAGGCTTGCATGTTTTAATTGAAGTGGTACAAAGTTAATTAGACTGTACAGTTATTTGTGTATGTGTAAATCCCTAGAACTGAAATAATAATACAGAGAGATATAGGCAAATAGCCAAGAGATAACTTAAAATAAAGTACTAAAAATATACAAATAATCCAAAAGAAATCAGGAAACGGGAAAGAGAGAAACAAGAAAAGTGGAGCAAAAGAAAATAATAAAATGGTAGACCTGAATCCAACCATATAAATAATTACATTAAATATAAATGGTCCAAACATCTTTTAAAAGATCTATCAGATTAGATTTTTTAAAAATTATTATTCAACTATATGCCGTCCACAAGAAACTTACCTTGAATATATTGGACAAAGCAAGTTAAAAGTAAAAGGATAGAAAAGATACACCATGCAAACACTAATCATAAGAAAGCTGTAGGGGCTATATTATTATCAGGGAAAGTAGACTTCACAACAGTCCTAGATCTTGAATTCAATTAAATTGAATAGGTGGTTGAAAAACTCCCAATAAAGAAACTTTTAAGCCAGATGATTTTGTTGATAAATTCAATCAAACATTTCAGAAAGATATACTACCAATTCTACACAATCTCTTCCAGAAAACTGAAGAGGAAGGAATACTTAGTTCATTTTATGCAGCCAGTAGTATACTGATAGCAATGCCAGAGAAAGACAGGAAAGAAAAAAAAACAAACTACAGTACACTATCCCTCATGAACAGAGAGGCAAAAATCTCAGCAAACGATTAACAAATAAAATCTACAGATATATAAAAAGGATAAGATATCACAGTCAAGTGGAGTCTACCCCAGGAATGCAACAATGATTCAACATTCAAATATCAATCAACGTAATTCATCGTATTAACAGAAAAATATTAAGAAAAAACATATAAACATATCAATAAATGCAGAAAATGCACGTAACAAAGTTCAATCTCTCTTCATAATATTAAAAATAAAATTCTCTCAGCAAACTAGGAATAAATGGAAACTTGCTCCAACTGCTTAGGGGCATCCCAAAGGAAAAAAAGAAAACAAAACTATTAGCCTTAACTACAAAAGACCGAATGTTTCCTCCCTAAGATAGGAGTAAGGCAAGGATATCTACTCTCCTCACTTCTATGCAATATAAACTGAAGTCTTAGCCATTGTGATGAGACAAGAAAAAGAAATAAAAGGTACACAAAGGACTTTTATTCAGCATTAAAAATTCTCAAAGCTTAATCGTAAGAAAACAAAACACAAGATAACTTCAGTGGATTAGAGGACAAAAGACCTTCAGAGGCTGACTCTCTCCAGAAACACAGAAAATGGCAAAAAAAAAAAAAAAAAAAAAAAAAAAAATTATCAGAATCAACCTTATCAGAACCTCTAAAGATAGTCAAAGGTTTATAGAAACCAAGAGTATGCTTAACCAAGAGAAAGGTGACTTAAATTGGGTAGAACAGCTTTCGGGCATTTTGCCTGAGCCATGCCCACCCACCTCCCTGCACATCAGTGGTCCTGATGGCACCAGACCATGTTCTGGTGTGCCTATATGGTTCAAGAGGAAGCAGAATGGACCTGTTTCCAAGGATATGAATTTGCCTCTTTGGACCTTACTTGGTTTCCCTGGAGGACTGGTACAAAGGGTTTCCATTTGTTTCTCCTAACTTGGAACTCTATCGGGACAGAGCAGCTGTGTGGAGGACATTCCCTAAAAACAGTGAAAGACAAATGAATAACCAGTTGCCACCTGGGGCAAAAAAAAATAACAGTTGTGGCAAATAATGGGCATTCTAAAAATCTGGGAAGAAAAGCTAGGGAGTGAGATATTTTGGAATACAGGTGTTTCAAAAAGCTTGGTGTATACTGGGAACCAAGAAAGCCATAAGCATGCTAAGGGCAAGATGCATGCTCAGAAAACACCTGAGAGGACCCTAAGCTTTCTCCTAAGGCTGGTCTTTAAGCTCAATGCAAGCACAACATGAAGGCTAAGACAGAGTTGTAAATGGTCTGACTATGCAGTTAAGAGTGTTCAAGAGACAGCCAATTTGCAAAAAATATATAGAGCTTTTCTTTTTCTATTATTTGTGTTTTTTTCCAAATTACAATATTCAAAATGTCCACTTTTCAAGAAAATATTATGAAGCATGCAAAGTGTAATAAACAGCAAAAGGAACGCTGATGCAAAGTACCAAAAATCTGTTGGCTTTTAAAAAGCTTATTTATTTGGAGTAAAAGCTTACATTTACAAGGCCCTAAAAAGTCCAAATCAAGGTTACTTCCTCACCAAAGTCTGTTGCCACATGTTAGAGCAAGGTGGCAGGTGACCTCTGCCTGGTCTCTCCTTCCTTCTTCTTCTTAAGGCTTCTCGGGCCCAGTTTCTTCTGATCTCAGCTGTAGGCTGGCATAGGGCTTGTCTCTCTCCCCAGGGCTTTAGCTGTTTGAGCCTTCTCCTTTCTGTCACATGGCAGGACTGAAATGACCAAGTTCTCTCCTCTTCCATATCTTCTTCTTCTTCTGTGTCTTCTTCTATGTGTTTCTGTGTGAATATCCATTTATATAGCCCACCAAGGGGGCGGGGACTCAACCCTGGGTTACACCCTATTGCTGTGGTTGAATCAAAGCCCTAATCTTAACATAATTTAATCAAAGACATCTCAGCTGAATCTAATACAATCAAAGGGGATCATGCCAAGATGAACAGACAAGTTTACAAACATAATTTCCCTTTTTGGAATTCATAAATAATCTCAAACTGCCCCACAAAGAAACAGGAAGTATGGCCAATTCACAGGAAAGAAAAAATTAAAAGAAACTGACCCGAGGAAGCACAGATAATGACTTATGAGACAAAGACATTATATAAACTCTCTTAAATATGCTCAAAGAGCTAAAGAAAATCATGGTCAGAGAACTAAAGGAAAACAGGAGAATGATGTCTCAATAAAGAGATAGAACTTTAAAAAAAAAGAACCAAACAAAATGTATCAAGGTAGAAAGTAAAATAACTATAATGAAAAATTAACTAGTAGGGTTCATAAGTAGATTTGGACAGAAAGAAGAAAGAAAAGCAAACTCTTGAAGATAGGTAAAATGAAAGTAATCCAGTCTGAGGGGCAAAAAAAAGTTAAGAAAAATGAACAAAGCTTAAGCATATATGTAGATCTGTAACAGGATTCCCTGAAGGAGAAAGGGGACAGAAAAAGGGGCAGAAAAAATATTTGAAGAAATAATAGCTACAAACTCCCCATATTTGATAAAAGACATGAATCTACACATTCAAGAAACTCAATGACCCCCAGATAAGTTAAACTCAAAGGCTCTACACTGAAGTACATTAATATCAATATGTCAAAAGTCAAAGATAAAGAGAGAATCTTAGAAACTGGGAGAAAGAAGTGACATACAAGAGATTCTCAACAAGATTAACAGTCTATTCTTACCAGAAACCATGGCAACCAGCAGGTAGTAGAATGATATACTACAAGTGCAAAAAGAAAAAAAAAAAAAAAAGCTGTCAATCATGAATTCTATAACCTGCAAAACTAGGCTCCAAGAATAAAGGAGAAATTTAAACATTGTCAGATAAATAAAAGCTGAGGTAATCCATTACTTGTAGGCCTGCTCTACAATAAATGCTAAAGGGAATCCTTCAGGCTGAAATGAAAGGACAATAGACAGTAACTCAAAACCATATGAAGAACTAAAGAATATGTGTTTAGGTAATTTCACAGGTAAATGTAAAATCAAATTTTTGTATTTGTGATGTGTATACCCACATTTTTTCCCTATAAGACTTAAAAAGATAAATGCATAGAATAATACTTATAAATCTATGTTAATGGACACATTGTAAAAATATTTAATTTGTGACAATAAGAATATAAAGCAAAAGGGATGGAGATGTGTAGGAGCAGAGTCTTTATATACTACTGAAACTGTTGGTATTTATTCAAACTAGGTTGCTATAAGTTTAAGATGTTAGTTTTAAACCCTAAGTAAATAACAAAAATATATACAAAGAAAATTAGATGAGGCAGGAATCAAAATGGTACACTACAAAAAATCAATTAAGCACAAAAGAAGGCAACAATGAAAGAAATAAGGAATAAAAATGATATTACATATGGAAAATAAGTAGCAAAATGGCAGAATTAATCTCTTCCTTATCAGTAACTGCATTAAATGTACGTGGATTAAACTCTTCAATTAAAGACAGAGATTGGCAGAATAGATTAAAAAAAAAAAAAAAACATGATCCATCTATAGTCTGTTCACAAGGACTCACTTTAGATCCAAAGGCACAAAGAAGATTAAGGCAAAAGGATGGAAAAAGATATCCCATGCAGATAGTTACCAAAGAGAGCTGGGGTGGCTATAATAATATGAGAAAAAATAGACATCAGGTCAGGTTTTTATAAGAGATAAAAAAGGATATTATATATTGTTAAAAGTGTCAATCCACAAAGAAGTTATAATTATGAAAACATACACACCTAACAGTCACCAAAATACATAAAGCAAAATCTGACAGAACTGAAGGGAAAAATAGACAGTTCTACAATAATACTTGGAAACTTCAATAGCCCACTTTAAACAATGGATAGAGCAACTAGACAGAAGATCAACAGGAAAGAGAAGAACTGAAAAACACGATAAACCAGAATGACCTAGCATACATAAAGTAAACACTCCACCCAACAACAGCAGAATACATATTATTCTCAAGGGTACCTGGAATGTTCTCCAGGATAAACCATATGTAAATACATACAACATGGCTCAATAAACTTAAGAATAATTAAATCATAAAAGACATCTTCTTTGATCACAATGGAATGAAACTAGACATCAATAAAAGAAGGAAAAATGGAAAATTCAGAAATATGTGGAAATTAAGCCCACTCTTAAACAACCAATGGGTCAAAGAAGAAACTACATAGGAAATTTAAAAATACGTATAAGTGAGACAAAGGAAAACAAAATCACAACATATGAAAACTTATGGGTGCAGTGAAATCAATATTCAGAGAAAAATTTATATCTATAAACACATAAAAAAGACCTCAGATCAATAAACTAAATTTACAACTTGAGGAACTAGAAAAAGAAGAGCAAACTAAACTTAAAGTTAGCAGAAGCAAGGAAAAATAAAGTTTAGAGCGCAGGTAAATGAAACAGAGAATAGAAAACCAATAGAGAAAATCAACAGGAAAAATAAAACCAAAACGTGGCTCTCTGAAATGACAAACAAAATTTACAAACCTTTCTAGATGAAGGAAAAGAGAATACTCATATTTTTAAAAAATAATTAAAATGAAAGTGGGCAGATACTACTAACCTTACCGAAATAAAAAGGGTTATAAAATACTATGAACAAATGTATGCTAGCAAATCAGATAACCTAAATGAAATGGACAAATTCCCCAAAACATACAAACTACTAAAACTGAGTCAAAAAGAAATAGATAATCTGAATAGTTCTATAGCAAGTAAAGAGACTGAATCAGTAATCAAAAACCTCCCAACAAAGCAAAGCTCAGGACCAGATGGCTTCACTGGTCAATTCCTCCAGACATATAAAGAAGAATTAACACCAATTCTTCCCAAAACACAGAAGAGAAGGGAACACTTCAAGCCCATTCTATAAGACCAGTATTACCCTAATACCAAAGCCTAACACCATCACAAGGAAAGAAAATTATAGACCAATATTCTTTATTAATATAAATATAAAAATCCTCAACAAAATACTAACCAAGTGAATCCAGAAACATATTAAAAGAATTGTATCATGATCAATTGTGGATTATTCCAGAAATCCAAGAGTGGTTCAACTATCCCAATGCTCCCTGTCATTTTTTGCAGAAATTGAAAAACCTTCCTTAAAATTATATAAAATGTTATCTTGAAAAAGAAGAACAAATTTGGAAAACTCACACTTCCCAATTTCAAAACCTATTACAATGCTACAGAAATCAAGAGAGTATGTACAGTCATTAGGATAAACATTGGATTAATTGAATAGAATTGAGGATGCAGAAATAAATTCATACATCTATAGTCAACTTATTTTCAACAAGAGAGCCAAGCCCATTCAACGGGGGAAAGAACATTCTCTTTAACAAATGGTGCTCTTACAACTGGATATCCACAGGCAAAAGACTATTTGAACTTTTAACTCATCTCATATACAAAAATTAACTGAAAATGAATGAAAGACCTAAATTTAAAAGCTAAAACTATAATATTCTTAGAAAAAAACACAGAAGCAAATCTTCATGCTCTAGTATTTGGCAATGGTTTATTAAACATGACACCAGAAGCACAAGCAACAAAAGAAAAAATAAATTTGTCTGCATCAAAATTAAAAACTTCTGTGCATCCAGAGACACTATCAAGAGAGTGAAAGGAATCAACATACAGAATGAGAGAAAATATTTGCAAATCATATATTTAATAAGTGTCTCAGATCTGGAATAGATAAAGAACTCTTACAACTCAACAACAAAAAGACAAACAGTCTAATTAAAAATGGGCCAAGGACTTGAATAGACACTTCACAAAGGTGGCATACAAATGGTCAACAAACACAGGAAAACATGCTCAACATCATTACCTATTAGGGAAATGTAAATAAAAGCCACAATGAGATACCACTTCACATCTACTAGGATGGGTATAATTTTTTTTTTTAATGGAAAATAACAAGTGTTGGCAAGGATGCAGAGAAATTGGAACCCTCAAACACTGCTGGTGGAAATGTCAAATGGTGCCACTGCTGTGGAAATAAGTTTGGCGGTTCCTCAATAAGGTAAACAGAATTACCTTATGACCGAGTGATTACACTCCTACATATATACCCAAAAGAATTTAAAACAGGTGTTCTAACAAAACTTACACAGGAAAATTCATAGCAGGTCTATTTACAATAGCAAAAAGGTGGAAACAGATGAACTGATAAACATACAATTAAAAATTGTCCATCTTTTAAAAGGAATGAAGTACTGATGCATGCTACAACATGGATGACCCTTAAAAACATGATGCTAAATAAAAGAAGCCAGACACAAGAGCCACATATTCCATGATTCCATTTATATGAAAAGTCTAGAATAGGCAAATCCACGGAGATAGAAAAACATATTAGTGATTGCTAGGGAATGGGAAGAGGGAACGATGGCTTAATGGGTTTCCTTTTGGGGTGATAAAATGTTCTGGAACTAGAGCTAATGGCTGTACAATAACGTAAATGTATCGGAAGCCACTGAATTGTTCATTTTAGATTGATGAATATAAAGTTATGTGAATTTCAGTTCAATAAAAAAGTCTATTGATACAAACTTCTGCCATTAAAACAAACTCAATATTATGTTACATTTTTAAAAAATGGGCACATATTTGAACCTCACAAAGAAGATATGTGTGATAAAACAGCACAAGAAAATATGCTCAACATCATTAGTCAAGATGGAAATGACAATTGAAACTATATGAGATACCATCACACACCTACCAGAATGGCTAAAATCAAAGAAAAATTGGTAATACCCAAACTGATGAGGATACAGAGCAAGTGGAATCCTTGCACATTGCCAGTGGGAACACAAAATGGCATATACCCCAGAGGACAGTTTGGTAGGTACTTATAAAATTAACCATACACTTATCACTTAACCAAGCAATCCCACTCCTAGGTAAGTACCCTAGAAAAAATGAAAACTCATCATCACACAAAATCTGTACACAAATGCTTATAGCAGCTGTATTCATCATCTCCCCAACTGGAAACAATCCAAGTGTTATTTCAACTTGTGAATGAGTAAACAAACTGGTACATCCATACCACAGACTAGTACTCAGCAATATGCCAGACAAACCACTGATATACCCAAAAGCAAGGTTGAATCTGAAATATATCATGATACTGAAAAAGCCAGACTCAAAGGGCTATATTCTGTATGATACCATTGATAAGACTTTCTAGAAAGAAAAAAGTTTAGGGGTTAAGGTTCAGGGGAGAGATCGACTACAAGAAGGCAGCTTGAGACAGTATTTTTGGGTGATGGACCTGTGCTGTTTCTTGATTATGGTGATGGTTACACAGGTTTATGCATTTGTTCTATCTTGTATGACTGCACAGCAAAAAGTGAATTGTGGTGAATTAAAAAATAAATTTATAGTGGAGCAGGTGTAGCTCGGTGAGCACGTGCTTCCCATGTACAAGGTCCCAGGTTCAATCCCTGGTACCTCCTAAAAAAAAATTACGAAAACCATATGTAGGGGAGCAGATTTAGCTCAAGTGGTTGAGCACCTGCTTCCCATATACAAGGTCAGGTTTGATCCCAGGTACCTCCTAAAAACAAAACAAACAACAAACAATCAAATGAAAAAACCAAGTTGGGGGAGCTGATGTAGCTCAGTGGTTGAGCTACATAGGGTTCAATCTCCAGCAGCCCTAGTACCTCGAAAAAAAACAAAACAAAAACAAAAACATATGTATGTATGGAACTTTTGCTTACATATAAGTATATATACATGACTGAAAAGACAAATAGTGAAATAGGAACATTTTTATCTGTGAATGCTATTTATTTTTCTGTGCAGTTTTTGAACTTTTAAAAAGACTGATTTTTCTGAAATGTGACTATATATGTACACACCTATAGGCTGACTGTGTGGGGAAGAGTGTGCGTGTGTGTATAAAATTATGAAATAAATAGTATCTTAAAGCACAAAAATGGCAACAAGCCAGCCATAATAAGGGAGAAGTCACATGGAACACGTTTTTCCTGGACTTTTCTGCATTTTACAAATTATCGACAATGATTGAAATCAAATATTTAAATAAAAACAGATTTGCAGACCTAGACCATTCTAGAACCCATGCTTATAAATTAAAGGACTATATAATTAACACCACCCCATTTTCTCAGGGTTGGAAATGGCAGTAGTCCTGCCACTTGCAAATTCAAGCCATTTCTCTTGTTATTCTTGATTAGCCTAACTTGACCAAGGCCGTGGAAGCTCATCCCACACCTTGCTCCAGTCCACCCTGGAGCTGATCAAGGGTGCCTCACTTTCACAGCAAGTGCTCTGGGAGGAGCCCCTGGAGGGGAAAGGGGCCCCTGAACTGTCCATCCCAGGCCACACAACATTCTATGCTGCTAAGGAATCCTAAGCAGTCAGACTTTTCCAAGCAGACATGGATCACAGGAACATTCGATTCAAAATGGAAAACTGGACTATTGTTCATGCTTCCCCAGAAACCCGACATTTCAGCGAACACAGGAAAAAACAACCCTAAAATGCACCTACTAATTCTGCTAAATGTTATACCAGACCTGGGGGATGGGGACGGGAGGGAGGTGACTTCAACTAGTGTCCAGGTGATTTTCTACAATTCAGTAACAACCACAGCTAGGAAAGGGAGCAGGGATTAATATATAGTTATTTCCCCCACTCTGACAAAACCAGGACCCAATTTTATTTTGATCCAAAAGAAACACTTTCAAAGAACGTAAAGAGGATTTTATGCAAAGCATTATACTCCCAATTCTTCTCCCAGTTTAACTGGATATAACATTATTTAATCCTTCAATTTGATGTGCATATTTTAAGGTAAAGACTGATTCCACTGCAGAAAAAAATTGCAGTTTCACCCTGTTTGTATAATATCCATAAAGAACCACCACCACCCACCTAATTCTGTTCACTGAGTACTCACTCAATGAATACTGGCCTTTAAGTGCCATAGTTACATAATGATGCAGAATCTCTTCTCAAGACTTTTCCTATTTAAAATTAAGCCATGAAATAGACTCAAGTTTATATTTTATTAGCAGCATGTAAGTTAGTATAAGGGAAACTCAGATGCACATTTAATGTACTTACACAGCTTTTACTGCCTCTTCAAATTTTTTAAATGTTAAAATTCTCAGCCTGTCTAAAAGTACAATACGCATCATGTGTACTTGGTCATTTCCTGATCTTTGAGGCCCCTAAGCTTTCCCGCTTCTGAGCTCTAAGTTATTCTGTCCCTTCCATGGTTTTCTTAAACCTTCTTTAGAAATATGGGTTTAGAGAGGAAAAAAAAAAGTACCTAGACTGTTGTGGCAGATGGGATTATGGACCCCAGTTTAGACACATTCTTCATCTCGCCCGCATTGCTATGGTGTGAACCCATCCTAAACAGGAGCTCTTAGTTAAGGCACGGCCCAACTGAATGAGGGGGGCCAGAGGCCTTACAGAGAGACACGGAAGTCAGTGGAAGACCAGAAGGGCAGGAGAAAGCAGAGGGTCTCACCATGGGACGGAAAGC
This sequence comes from Tolypeutes matacus, assembly GCA_026826555.1. NCBI lineage: Eukaryota > Metazoa > Chordata > Mammalia > Cingulata > Chlamyphoridae > Tolypeutes > Tolypeutes matacus. The sequence goes on along the minus strand of JAKSZT010020074.1, from coordinate 3,620,225 downwards.
CAAGGCATCCCACGACCACCAGGCAGCCAGAGCGCTCCACTCTCAGGGAAGAAAGCAAACCTTGCCCATATCTGGGTGCTGGACTTTCAGCCTCTGAAGCCAGGTGCCAACAAGTGCTTGTTGGGTGACAACTGGGACAGCCGATCAGGCAACCTAAGACCATTATATTACCTACAACCTCTACAAAAATGCCTTCACACAGTCAAAAAATAAGACCTCCATAAATCATGATACAAGAAAACATCTTTAGAGATATTTTTACATATCCTGCTAAAAGCTCACCAGGGGCATTATCTTCTATGCTAGCCACCCAATGTCCTTTGTATGAGGATCTGAGCGATAAATGACCATGAAAAATCAGTGCCTGGGAAAAAACTGTAACTTCCCTGGCAATTCGTCGTGCTTCCTTTATTCCAACACAAGGAACGGTGCAATCAAACGGTGCGTTCTTTCCAGGCTCAGTGACCCCGAAGGTCAGTGAAATTTGTTTCTCCGTTGCAATAACTACCCCTTCCCTGGTGCTGGGTACATACTTTTCTCTTTCTAACTTTTATTTTAAAGTTTTAATTTTTAAGTATGACTCAATGCATGTTTAAGTGACCTATATGTGTTCTGAAAGTCGGAGAATTAAGACACTGAGCCTGTGTCCTATGAGCCCTTCCAGGTTAAAAATGAAATGAAACCAGCATGGCCTAGAGCAGCATTTCCCAAGCCCAAATGTGCAGAGACCCTTTGAGCTCTTGTTGAAATGCAGATTCTGATTCGGAAGGCCTGAGGCTCCACGGGCCCAGCAGGCTCCCAGGCAGTGTGGGCCCTGGTCCACAACCACGCTCTGAGAAGCCTGAACAATGTTCTGCCAACAAAGACTCGCACAGGCAGGAAAGGCGGAACAACGAGCCTGCCGTGGTGCTGAGGGATGACAGCACTCGCATAGTGAGTGCTGCAAAGAAGAGAGACCCTTAAAACTCAAAAACTCTTCAATCCACTGTCAATTCTAATTTAGTTCTTAATAACAAGTGTCCAGTCCATGTTTTGCAAAGAAGTTGATTCCGACTCATTTGTTAAACCTTCTACCATATACATCTGAATACAGTTCTGGTTTATAAAAAATAAAAGTAAAAATCCATATTACTTTGAAATGTTTGGGAAAGAGACAGAACAAGAAAAACATACTCATTAAATTTTTGGAAAGAGAAAGTTTCCATTTATTCAAACATTCACTAAATTCCTATTATACTGCAGGCACTCATTTAAGGCCTTCAAAGAGTCACCTTTTCCTTTCAAGTTATTTATGTTGGTCTAATTCTGATGCTTCATTTTTGTTCATTTTTATTATGTCACTTGAGGAATTATCCTTTTAGTTACTGAAAATTCATCAGCTGTAATTTTGGTTAAAGAAATGCTAGAACATCAGTTAATTTTTCTTTCTCTCCCGCTTATTTCCAACTGAGAGTCTTCCTTCCCGTGGCCTGGCATGCTGCATAATAATTGTATTCCTTCGTGAAACATTTCATGGCAGAGAAAAGACCTAGTTTTTCCAGTGCTATTCAATGTTTATAGACACTTGTATTGCCCACTGTTAAATGCATAGATCTCTTCTCCCCAGAGCTTCACGGATGAAGTCAGAAAAAGCCTGTACTTTGATTAAAGCTAAAACTAACCAGGTGACTAACATACGCAGAGGACTAGCTGGACAAAAGCATGTATTTCACATAAGGGCTTTCATTTTTAGGCCAGAGGCTTTCAAACGAAGTTTATTAGTTTTCTACTGCTGCTGTAACAATTTTATGACCTTGCAGCTCTAGAGGTCAGAAGTCTAGAAAGGGACCCCTGGGCTCCAATCAAGGTGTGGGCAGTGGGAAGTTCCTCCTGGAGGCTCCAGGGAGGCCCATTTCCTTGCCCTTTCCTGGTTCCAGGGGCCACTCCCACCCTCCCTCTGTCTTCCCAGCCAGCCACCTTGTGTCCCGGCACCCTTCTTCACAGTCCATCCCACACCCACTGAGCCCCTTCTTTGGCCCCACTCTTCCACTTTAAAGGACTCTTGTGATTCCTTTGGGTCCACCAGATAATCTGTAATCATCTCCCCATTTTAAGTTTGGTTAGCAACCTTATTCCTCTTGCCACATCACAGAGCATGTTCACAGGTTCTGGGCAGTGGCAGGTGGGCATCTCCAGGGCCAGTGCTCTGTTAACCACGCCAAGGCAGCGCTCCATTTCCACTTCCTGACCAAATTTTCCCGAAGTGCACTAGCTCTCCTGCAGTTTTACAACGCTAGAAAAAGAAGCTCTTGGGGGAATGAGCAGTTTAAGCTGTTGACCCCTGGCTCTGCTTCTCCTGGGATGGCTCTCCTGCCCAAAGGGATGTGGATAAGCTGGAATGTCCGTGCCACCAAGCCATCCACGCCAGGACACACGAGGCCTGGGAGCCTGCAAGTGAATCTGCTCAGCTGATGGCGTGGAATGTGGAATCCCGGGGTCGATCTCTGTCAGCTACAAAAAGGGCCTTCTCGTTAAAACGTTGAGAAGCAAAACCTTCTTCCAAGATCGTTCTCATGAGTTTAGAGGATCATTAAAATCGTCCAAGGCACTAGGTGATAAAGTTTACTCAGCTTTAAAAAAAAAAAAAACCACACTAAAAATGAAAGCTTAAATGGGAAAATTATAGCAGCTTAATCTTTTCATCACATTACAAGGACTGGGAGGCTGGGTGTTTTTACAGCTGCTTAAGCTCTAAGGACTCAAAATCTCTAAAAATAAAAAGAATAACACTTTGCAGGAGTGCTTTTGTGAGTATTTTAGACAGACTTCTTCCCAGGAAATTCTCAGTTAAAGATAGGAAATTCTTAAAGATAATGATTATATTTCAATCGAAGCTATAAAAAGTGAACAAGTTTGAACGACTGGTTGAAGGCCCGATACAAACTGAATCTAAATATGAAGCAAACCAGAAGTTTCACATTTGAATGAACAGCCTGAGTTCCAGGCTAGAAAAGAAGTCTACTGATGGTGACTGGTGGTACAGAAGCTCGGCCTGACCAACCGCCTAGTGCTGCACTCTAAATCTCCTACAAAGGCACGAGGGGCACATTGTTTCTTGTGTCTTTTAATACACCATGAGCCAGGCCAAGGTGAGAGCTGATCTCCATCCCAGGTGACAGCCTCAACCTCTACCTCATCTGCTGACCCCTCCCATTCCCCGCAAACAGCACCTGACGCCAGGGGCCTCCGAGCACCGTGGTGGTGCCTGGGCCCTGGGAGAGTCTGCCGCTTGTTCTAGCTCAGCTCCTTGGCCACTCTGGAATATGCCAGCTCTCGGGAGGACGGCCAAGCAAGAGGCCCGACCATGGTCCCAGATAGGTTTTGCTCACCTAGCCCCTAAAGGGATTCTGAGAACCTATGCACATATTTTTAAATCAAGATCTAAACATCCTGAACATGCTTAAACACTTGCAAAGGAACCTAGCTCCTGGCACTCTGGGTACCGCATACTTCATTAGCACTTCAGGGAGGCGGGCCCATCACTCCTCTATGAAAACTGACTGCCCTGTAACCTAACTGGCCAAGCCATCCTCACTAACAGGCCACTCAACCAACGAGACTTTCTGTGAAAACAAGGATTTTCAATCAGATCTCTGCATCTGCAACGGCCGTCCCTGTCCTGGTAGCTAAAGGAGTGAGCAGGGGAACATAGCACACGGTGTTGGGAGGAGAGGCGGCTGGCACATCAGGCATTTCCAGAGGCAGACGGGTTTCCAGAAAGTGGAAGTGGAGGATCTGAAAGCGGATACCACGGGGCCAGAGCACAGTTTGGAGACTGCCAGGAAATGGAATTAAACTCCTCTCTGGAAACATGTAAGGTGATGCAAAAATAAAGCAGTCTGTCTAAAGGAAAGGGCTTTGCATTTCTGTAAGGTACCAAAGGCGTGGACACATCTTAAAGCAAGGATCAAGTTCTCTTCATGAAATGGACGCCCCACAGTTCCAGGGATATTTTTGTTGACGTCCTTGTTAGACGGTCCTGGTGGACCAGGAATCGCTTCTCTGTCTTCTTTAGCTGAGCCTTTTGCTTTAACCCTCTGCCCAGACTTAGCCATCTTTAGTGCGTGTGGACCCGACTCATGCCATCACTGGGCCTGATGCCTTCTTCTGATTCTCTGCAGGGGGCCCTTTTAGGCCCAAAGGTCGATAAGCTTTAAAAAGAAACAAGAAAAACTGCAACTGTCAAGACTATAACCTTGTGCCAAGGGAGCTGCTGCTTCTGCAAAGGGTCGCGAGCTTTCCCTGGGAGTCAGCCACGCTGGCGATGCGCTCTGAGTCTCTCCCCTGAGGTTTCTGTGGGAAAGGGCGTTACACGTTACCGACAAGGGGCCAAAACAGACGCCAAGACGACAAGTTTACTCGGTGCTTTCTCTGCATCCTGGGATTTCGCTGCTTTCGGGTGCAGCTCCAGGTCGCCAGGCAGCACGGGGCCGCAGCTGCCGCCGCCTTGGCCCAGTGGTGCTCTGCAAAGCCCCCAGGCCAGGCGCAGCGCGGACTCTGTGGCCAGCTGAGAGTCTTCCCGCATCACCTCTGCGGAGCAGGGCCAGGCCCCTCCGAGTGGCGCACCTGGCTGCGCCCACCTGCGCGCATCCCCCAGCCGGGGCGGTGCGAGGGTGCGCTCTTCCCCACCGCGACGGCTCGGGACCCGAGGCGCGCTGGGACGCGCCCAGGGGCCGGGGCCGGGGGCCTTACCAGGTCGATGAAGGTCAGGAACTTCCAGCTGCCGCCGTAGGTCTGGTGCGAGGGCATCTCGATGGCCTTGTAGTTGCACAGCACCGAGCAGTAGGACAGCAGGATGGCCGCCCGCAGCACCTGGCACGGCACCAGCGCCATGGTCCCGGCCGGCGGCTGCGCGGGGCGCGGGGCGCGAGGGGCGCGGGGCGCGGGGCGCGGGGCGAGGGGCGCCAAGGGCAGAGCGCGCCACCAGGCACACGTGACACGCGCGCCCACGCCGGCGACCTGCGCGGGTGGGGCGGGCCGTGCGGCGTGGCGTCAGCCGTGCGTCGGCCTCGGCCTCGCCCCGCGCCGGCGGCTTCGCCGGGAGCCCTGGGCCCCGCAGGCGTGGCCGGGCGGAGGGCGGCGCCGCGCCAGGGCTGAGGGTGCTGGGGCCGGGGCTGAGGGGCGCGGGGCAGCGAGGGCGGGCGCGCGTTGAAGAGGGCGCGAGGAAGCTGCGCTCGGGAGGGGACCCCGGCGTCCACCAACGGCCCAGCGGGGAAGTGGGCAGGGGGTCCCTGCGGTCGCTGCTCTTGGCCAAGTGGGGCGCTCCGTGGGAGCGAGCCCGCGCCCAGGTGGCCGCGGTGCCCCCCACTGGCGGGACCCGCCGGCTCTGCTCTCGGGGCAGGCCCCCCGCGCTTTTCCACGAAAGGTTTGCACACATATCCCTGGTACGGAAGCGGCACACAATGCCCGCTTTCCACGAGGGGCTGACAGGAGGAAAGGCGGCCGTTCCGCTGCAGCACCCGCGCACCCTGGGAACAGTCGGTGCAGCCTGGCTGCGGGACCGTTTAGTGCTCCCCTTGGGGCGGATAAACTAGTTTTGCCCCTTAGCTTTCCTGCTTTCCCCTGCGCTACAGGGCAGGGCGTGATGGAAGGAAGAATAGACGTGGCTGCCTCTGCCGTGGCCGCGTCCCTCGGTGGACGGCGCGGTGTGCGGTGGCGCGAGCGCGTGTTTTCCACCATCGTGGCTTGTCCACCAGATGCAGGCTCAGATTCCCACAGGACAGCAGAGGCAGGTGCCCTCTGCAGGGAGTCTCCGAGTCCGAGGCGGGCTGGGGGGCAGGTGAGCAGGATGCCGCAGGCAAAGAGAAGGCGGCAAACTCCTGACGGCTGTCCAGAAGCTCCCGAACAAAAACGCACAGACCCACGCGATTTTTTACACTGGCGTTACTATTATGCTAATCGCACCTAATGTCACAAAAATCAAGGTAATGCTAAGAAGTTCTACTAACATAAAACTACCCATTATTGAAAGGTTGTAGTGAACTCTTCGCGTGAAAGATGGATCTTTTTCTTTAATTTGTTCTGCCTGTACTACATGTTCATAAGAATGAAAAATAAAAACTAAACCAAAAAAAGTAGATTCATGGAAGAAAGATGTATCTTACTAAGACCTTAATAAAGTGTGATGTTTCATGTGATAATTAATCCTCCATTTGATAGGCCCTTCCTACCTTGCATTTTAGGATGTCATTTATAGGACTCTGTCATCCTCATTACAAAATATAATCATATTTTCCTCAGACCATTAAAATTTCATCTGTAGTCAGTTTCTTTTTTAATTTTTATTTTATTGGGGTAAGATATAGAACATCATATATATACATATGCATGTGACAAACCTTGCCATTTCAACCATTTTAAGTGTACAATTCAGTGGCATTAATTACTTATACAATGTTGCGTGACCATCACCACTATCAGTTCCAGAACTTTTTTGTCACCCCAACTGAAACACTCCGGCTTAAGCAATAACTCCCCATTCCTCCCTTCCCTCCAGTCCCTAGTAGCTTTTAGTCTACTTTCTGTTTCCGTGAATTTGCCTATTCCACATGCTTCAGATAAGTGGAATCCCTTGTATGCCTGGCTTCTTTCACTCAGCATAGCGTTCCAAAGTCCATTCACGCTGTCACATGTATCAGCACTTCATTCCTTCGTGGCTGAACAGTATGTCTCTGTGTGGCTATGCCACATTTTATTTACCTAGTCATCTGTCGATGGACGATTGGGCTGTTTCCTCCTGGCTATTGGGAATAGTGCTTTTGAGAACAGTGGTGCACAAGTATCTATTTGAATGCCTGTTTAAAATTCTTTGGGGTATATACTTAGAAGTGGAATCGTTGGGTCATATAATAATATGTTAAACTTTTTGAGGAACCACCAAACTGTTGTCCACAGTAGCTGCCCCATTTTACATTCAAAACAGCAATGCATGAGAGTTCCAATTTCTCTATATCCTCATTGGTCCTTGTTATTTTCACTAGAGCCATCCTAGAGGGCATAAAACATTATCATTTTTGATTTGCATTTCTTAATCACTAATAATGTTGAGCATTTTTTTCATATGCTTATTGGCCATTTGTATTTCTTCTTTGGAGAAATGTCTATTCGAGTGCTTTTACTTTTTAATTGTGGTGGTGTTTGGACTTTGCTGTTCAGTTGTAGGACTTCTTTATACATTTTGGATACTAGACCCTTATCGGATACGTGATTTGCAAGTATTTTCTCCCATTCCGTAGATTGTCTTTTCACTTTCTTGTTAATTTCCTTTGATGCACAAAAGTTTTAATTTTGCAAAGTCCAATTTAACTAGTTTTTGTTATTGTTCCTTGAATTTTTTTGAGCAACCTCTAAGAATCCATTGCCAAATCTAAGGTCATGAAGATTTACTCCTATGTTTTCTTCCAAGAGTTTTATGCCTTTTACTGCCCTTGAGGTGGGCGTGGTAGATTGAATCATACACCCCAATTCTTTATGTCCTTAATCTTTATCTGCATTCCCTTGACGGCTCAAGGAGATGAGGGTAACTGGAGGCCTTAGGAAAAGGCCCTAGGGAGAAGCCAGAAGTCAGTGGGAGCTGGGCCAGCGGGAGAAAGGCCAGACCTGCCACGTGTGGGGAGCAGGATGCAAGCCAGGGAACCCCAAGGATGGCTGCAAACGGCACCCGGACAGCAGGAGACAAAAATGCCCTTGTTTTGGACAACTGCTTGTGTGGTATTTGTGATAGCAAACTAAAGCAGTCAATCTATTTTGAGCTAATTTTCAGATACAGTATGAGCTGGGAGTCCAGCTTCATTCTTTGCATGTGGAAGTCCATTTGTTCCAGCATATTTCTTGGGAGCCAGTTTCTTTTTAAATAAGTAACTATAGCACTATAATAAATGTTTTGAAACTATTCTATTGGATTTGTTATTTTGTGATTTGCTGTCATAAGATAGTGAGTTGTGTGCTAAAACAATGAAACATATGCACAAACCTTGGCCCAAATATAATTTTATGAAAAATGTCAGCTAACAGTTTTTGGAACTTCTTTATAACTACCTACTAACATGACCAGTTTGCTCTCTTTGCTTTCTTAAACTATAGCTAATAATCATAGTCATGTTTTAAGGCACTCTTTGGGAAAAAAATACTAAGCTACATGCAAATGGTGTTTTAACGGTAAATAATGCAATTGCTATTGAGCATTGTTTTCTTTTATTTCTTTTTTTTTTATCTTGGTAGAAGCAGGTTCAATTTAACATTTAATTTTTTAAAACAAATCTGATTTATTGCATTTCAAACATTCCTCAGTAAAAGATAATTCCTTTTATGAACTCTAATACCTTATTCACTGCTAAGCATTTACATGATGATTCCATATTTGAGTAAGAGAATACTATTTTCATTTTATTGAAGAAAATATGTACATGCCACTTTTTTAGCTTTTTCATTGTACTACACCATTAGCAGGGATGGAGGAAAAAGCCTTATGCACTTGAGTTCTGCGAATACCAGCAAACCCCATGTAGAAGGAGCACCTAGAGAAGGTTTCAAGACCCTGCTTCAGCTTCCAGTTGTCTTGGTGTTCTTTGGTTATTGTAATATCTTACATTTAGACACACTGTGCATGTGGGCAGAAGGTACTTTTCCTTACGAAGGGATGTTTAAAACTAAGAATAACTCTCGTTCCTTTCATTTTTTAATTTTTATTTTGGGAGGGGGTGTGGTTCTGTCTCGTTAGTGATGTAACCTTGCAGATGCAGGAAATAACAGGGATCCCTATGTCTCCGTATTTTGTATTCTAAGAAGCCAACTTCTTAAAACCATGGGTCTTTACTTAAAACTTCAGGAGGAAAATTTCATGCATGCACAGCTTTACAATACTCCAGTATTCAATGTATGGTGTTTCCTTCGGTTCTGTGTTTGCATTAATTAGAGAAGCAATTTCTAAATATCAATTTATTTGGACACATACCCCCCCCCCTTACATCTGTCTTCAGTACCAGGAGGTGTTAAAGATTAGCAAGGTACAAACAGGACGGCATGGGACAGGCTCCTCAGTAGTGCAGAAAAGACACTTTGAGATTTTATTGTTCTTATTATAAAATAATGTATTTACAATGTGAAAATAGCAAAGGTTTGCAGAATACAATTGGAAAAATATGAACCTCACTCTCACCACCCAGAGAAAACGTCTATTAACGTTTTAGCATTTCCCTGCCAGTCTTTTTATAAAACACCCTTAGTTGTGACATAGCAAATAATATCTGCATAAAGCAGATATTTTGCTGTAAATTTCATAAGAATTTACCCATATTGAAAAATCTATAAAACTCATTTAAAATTATTGCGTAGTATAGCACACATATAAACAGATCACATTATGCTTGAACTTTTCCCTGTTTGGGGGTATTTAGGCTGTTTCCAGCTTTTTATGGCTAAAAATACACTAACATTCACATTTTAAGTGGAGAGTTTCACCTTTTAAGGAGAATCTGTAGCTCAAAACCGACTGAAAAGCCACACTTGTACAGACTAATTAATATATTTATTCACATGCGTTTATATGAATTGAGGTGACTGAGACCTCGCTTCTGTCCTGTAGGGCAGTTGGGGACGATTAACATTTAAATGAGGAATTAGGTTTTAAAAAAGTACTCTTTTTCCCAACAATTGATGCCCACTGCAGATTTTAAAAATTGCCTTAGCTATGAGATGCAGTGCCAGTGTCTCTAATTAGCCAGGTTTTCTGCTGCTAACGAGGCTGTTTTCAGGGTGAGAGGGCAGCAGAGATATCGTTTTTTTGGCTGTCTGCACCAGCTTTTGCAGATATGAAAATGGGCTGCATTTGCTATGGAGAGGTTATGTGGTTTCTAAACGCAGAGACTCTATGGTGGGGCCCTGAAAAGCTTTTTTAAAAAAGCACCGTCTCACCACACTCTATCCCTTTACCATAGATTATGTCCGTATGGGTGATGGCTCAAAGCCTGCTCTTCTCTTACTCTCCTTTGTTAACCTATCTTTCAGACAATGGTTCTCAGAGACTGCTCACTTTCCTCAGTTCAGATCAGTGAGGTCAGATACTGTTCAGCCTTCAGTGCCTGGCTTGCTTCACTCAACATAAGGTCTTCAAGATTCATCCACGTTATTCCATGTGTTAGCACTTGGTTCCTTCTTACAGCTGAGTAATATCCCATTGTATGTATGTACCACTTTTTGCTTATCCATTCGTCTGTTGATGGGCACCAGGGCTGATTCCAACTTTTGGCAATGGTGAACAATTCCGCTATGAACATTGGTGTGCATATATCTGTTTGTGTCTTTGCTTTCAGTTCTTCTGGGTATATACCCAGCAGTGGAACTGCTGGATCATACAGAAGATCTATTGTTAGTTTTCTGAGGAACCGCCAAACTGTCCTCCACAGTGGCTGGACCATACCGCAGTCCCACCAGCAGTGGATGAGGGTTCCTATTCCTCCACATCCTCTCCAACATTTAGTGTCTCCTGTTTTTTTAATAGCTGCTATTCTGATGGGTGTAAGATGGTATCTCATTGTAGTTTTGATTTGCATTTCCCTGATAGCAAGTGATGTTGAGCATTTTTTCATGTGCTCTTTAGCCATTTGTATTTCTTCCTTGGAGAAGTGTCTTTTCAGGTCACTTGCCCATTTTTTATATGGGTTGTTTGTCTTTTTATTTTCGAGGTGAAGGATTTCTTTATATATGCAGGATATTAGGCTCCTATCAGATATATGGTTGCCGAATATTTTGTCCCATTGGGTAGGCTGCCTTTTTATTTTCTTAATAACATCCTTTGAGGTGCAGAAGTTTTTAATTTTGATGAGATCCCATTTATCTATTTTTTCTCTTGCTGCTCGTGCTTTGGCTGTGAAGTTCATGAAACCATTTCCTATTACAAGGTCCTGTAGATGCTTCCCTACATTATCTTCCAAGGTTTTTATGGTTTTGGCTCTTATATTTAGATCTTTGATCCATCTTGAGTTGATTTTTGTATAAGGTGTGAGATGGTATTCTTCTCTCATTCTTTTGGATATGGATATCCAGTTCTCCAAGCACCACCTGTTAAAGAGGCCACTCTCTCCCAGCTGAGTGGGCTTGGTGGCCTTGTCAAATATCAGATGACTGTGTATGCGAGGATCTATATCAGAACTCTCAGTCCGGTTCCATTGGTCAGCAGGTCTATCCTTGTGCCAATACCACGCAGTTTGTATTATCTTCAGAAACTAGAATATTGGTTACCAAGGGCCAAGATAGGGATAGGGAATGGGGAGTTAATGCTTAAATTGCGCAGAGTTCCTATCTGGATTGATTGTAAACTTTTGGAAAGGATGGTGTTGGCACCAGCACTACATTGTGAATGTAATTGACAACACTGGATTGTATATGTGAATGTTGTTGAAATGAAAAAAAAAATTTAGGTTGTAGGTTATTAGAGTAAAATTTTAAAAAGAGAACATGGGATTGTATCGCACAAATGGTGAAGCCTGTTGTGAATGATAGACTGAATTTAGTGGTGAAAAATCCTATATATATGTATGGCAGATGTGTCACACTGATGCAGGATGTTGATAATGGGGTAGTATACAGGAACTGTCTATTTTTATGCTTGATTTTTCTGTGAACGTAACTTCTCTAATAAAATCATAAATAAATAATTAGGGAAAAAAAAAAAAAAAAAAAAAAGCACCGTCTCGATTAGTCGCCAGTCATTGGCCAGATCTCACCCACACCTAAAAGCCCGCTCTCCTCCCTCCAGCGCTGCTCCACACTTGGTGACGCTGCTTCTCCTTCTTGCCCCCTTGCTCTTTGGGGTGTGCGTCTAGATCCAGGGCACCCTTGCAGCCATGCTGTGAGCCCACTGCATCGACAATCCTCCAGGACGGAAAGTCTTCCTGCTTGGAATCATCGCATGGGTGGCTTCCTGCTGGTTCCAACTCCACGCGCCCACACTGGGCTCAGGTTTCCTCTGGAAAGAGCCCCACCGTGCTGTGTTTGAAACGTCAGGACAGAGCCAGATGGCCCAGGGTGCTGAAAAGTCCCTGGGAAGGCAGCAGGGTGACGGAAGCATCCTTGCCAGAATTCTCCTCGGGGAGGACTCTGTGTTGCTAGAAGAAATGTCTTCACGGTGACTTTGGTGGGTGGGGTGATTGGTGTGGGGCCTCCTAAAACCTGCTGGAAGATCATTAAATGGTTGCTAGATGTTTTTCCCCAAATGGGTATCAAGGGAATTATTGCAAAGCCATTTAGAATTTTAAACTGTTGAACAAATATTTAAAGGATATTTCAGAATTCTAAACCCAGAGCTTTCCAAGACCATGCCTATGCCATAATTAAGTAATGGCACAAGGTTGCATCTGGAGAAACTGCATGTCCTACCTTGAGGAGTTTCGTTTCACATCTTTAAAAATGGTGTCAGCCCAAACCAGCTCGCCTGCTGTGTGCTGGAGTCAGCTAGCAGGCGGACAGTGCGAGCCTGCTGTGCTATCCTTTGGAAAGAGCGTCAGCCCCCTCCTCCTGGGATGCGCTGAGGTTGTGCTGGCTGTTGTGGACCCCCTGTTCCATGAAGCAGGATGCAGGAATGCGTGAGCACAGGCCAAAAGGCACCTGTGCACTGGCTCCTAAGGAAGCTCTTCAGTTCTGATATTAGGTCATTTGTAACTTTTCTTCTTGGTTAATATGGCTGGAGGTCAAAAAGAGATCAAATTTTTTTCTTGCTTTTCTCTCTTGATTTCATGTTTTCAATTTCATTGATTTCTGCTCTAATTTTTAAAAATTGTTTCTTTTCTTCTTTGGATTTGATTTGCTCTTCTTTTTCAGATTATTTATTGATTTCAGATATTTTTCATTTTCTAGTATATACATTCAATGTTATAAATTTCCCTCTGTGTGCTATTTTCACTGCATCACACAAATTTTGGTAAGGTTTATTTTCATTTCATTAAAATGTTTAAAATTTCTCTTGATACTTCTTCTTTGACCCATGTTTTATTTAGAAGTGTGATGTTTAATTTCCAAATATTTTGGGATTTTCCAGTCCAGCCATCTTTCTGTTGTTGATTTCTAGTATATTTCCATTGTGGGGTGAGAGCGTACTTTGTATGATTTCTATCTATTCTTTTAAAATTTGTTAAGATGTGTTTTATGGCTCAGACTATGGTCTGTCTTCATCAATCTTGCATGTGAGCTTGGGGAGAAAGTGAATTTTGCTGTTTTGGATGGAGTGTTCTGTAAATGTCAGTTAGGGCCCGTTAACTGGTGCTACTGCTCAGTTCAGCTCCATCCTTACTGGTTTGCTGCCTGCTGGGTCTGTGAATTACTGGCAGAGGAGTGGAGTGCTGAGGTCTGCACCTCTAGCAGTGCCTGCCGCTCATTCTCCTTGCTGTTCTGGATGTTGTGGCCGCATCCGCATGTCTCCTGATGCACTGTTAAGTGCATACACCTTAAGAACTACTGTGTCTCCTTGGACAAGTGGCCCTTTATCCTTATGTAATGCCCCTCTTTATCCCTGGTAATCTTCCTTGCTCTGGAGTCTGCTTTGATGATACCTATATAGAGAGATCTATGAAAATGATATAGATACCCCAGTTTTCTTCTGATTAGTATTGGCATGATATTTCTCTCTATTTTCTTTTAATCTATCTCTACTTTTATATTTAAAGTGAGTTTATTTTAAAATTTTATTATATTTATTTAGGCTTTGTTTGGGGGGAGGTTTTGGATTGCAGAAGGGTCACAACTGTGATAGGGGAGGATCACTGGTGTGGAGTGTTAGTGGGAGGGTATATATGGGAGGGGTGCACCTTGGGCATGTCTCTATGGAATATGAATGTGTTCAAGTGGTCATGGGGCATTGTCTCGGTGGATGGAGACCCACACAATAACTGAATGAGTTTGAATATCTCCATCCTGGGGAGTCCTGCTACATTCTCTATTAGAGTGGCAAGAATCCCTAGAATGCATGGGCAGTGCCTAGTGAAGGAGAACAGACCAATACGTCAGGCCATTGGTATTGATGCTTGTACTTATGAACCTTGTTCTTGTGAAATTGAATATTATATATTGCCTAAGAGTTATCTCCTGAAAGCCTTCTTGTTGCTCAAATGTGACCTCTCTCTAAGCCAAAACTCAGCATATAAACGCACTACCTTCCCCCAGGCATGGGACATGACCCCCAGGGATGAGCCTCCCTGGTACCAAGGGATTATTATCAAGTGCCAACTTGCGATGCATTTGGAAACAGACCTTGACCAAAGGGGGGAAATGAGTTTTTATGGCTAAGAGATTCCAAAGTGAATAGGGAGGTCACCCCAGAGGTTATGCTTCTGCACATCTCAGGAGGATCTCCCTGACTACCACAGTAAACAGTGCCTCAAGCAGGGAGGCTCCTGAGGGCTCCAGAGACACTATGGGTAGGGCAGACAATCCCAGGAGTTTGGCACACTGTCAGTGGACTTTACCTTGGAATATATGCTAACCTATCCTCCCCCAATGTATCAGAGTTAGACTTATTTATAATTTTTCTACATATGGCTCTTCTGCCCCTTTTATTTGAACCTATAATTAGCACATTAAATATGTATCCCAGAGACTTAAATCTTCTGGCTGCTCATATGCTGGTTGAGCCCTGAATCTCAGCAGAGAGTTGCAGCCAAGATTTGCTCCCCAGTTCATCAGACTTACCCATGACAACTAAGAAAAGGATGATGATGGACAACACCCATCCCCTCAAAGCAGTATCTACAACTGCAAGCATCCTTCTACCCCATGGGATCTAAGCCCCCTCTCAATCGGAAGCAGAGCGGGCATCACCACCCCCAAATCCTGAAGGTTGAGGAATGAACAGACATAGGGAAGGAATGCAACTATGGAATAAAGTAGACTTATTTTTCTAGTAATGTAAGAACTTCTATCATTGATATAAAGGCAGTGGCCCCCAGAGGTTCTGAGGGGAGGGATAGGGAAGAGCAGGTATAACATGAGACATTTTGGGGACATTGGAATTGTTCTGCATGACATTGCAATGATAGATACAGGCCATTATACATTTTGTCAAAACCTATAAAAATGTGCAGTACAAATTATAAACCATGATGTTAATTCTAAACCACGGTTAGTAGCAATGCTTCAATATGTGTTCATCTGCTGTAACAAATATACCACATTAATGAAAGATGTTGTTAATGGGGAAAAGACCATAAAGGCATTTTTCCTAGGATAAATTATAATAAATGTATCACAATTATAATAAAAAAAAAACCTAAATGCAGTATTTTAAGGTCCTTGAAAAATTATTTTAAAATTTCATTGGGTAAAGAATATATTGGTGTGCTCACTTCGGCAGCACATATACCAAAATTGGAACACTGAAGAGAAGATTAGCATGGCCCCTGCGCAAGGATAACATGCAAATTCGTGAAGCATTCCATATTTTTAAAAAATAAAATAAAAAAGAATATATTGGCTAGAACAGCTAAGAAAGATATTAAAAAGATTCATGAAGACTCTTGACCTGTCATGTATTAAAACATATTATAAAACTATAGCAATTAAAACATCCTGATACTAATAGAGATACAAAACAATAGCTTAACATGCTATTGATAGAAAAGAGCACACCTTGATTTATATAAGATTCACAACCAGATAAAAATGAGATTTCATAATAGTGGGGAAAAGAGGGATTTTTCAATAAATGGGGGCTGTGACATTTGGCTCCTGGGAAAAAATGAATTTATATTCCCATATCACAACCATATCCTAAAATATCTCCAGAGTGACTAAAGTTTTAACCATCACAACAAAGCATAATTATAGCAGGAGAAAATAATTTTTGCACTGCAAAACTTGCCGTATACATAGAAAGCACAAAGAAAGGGCAAACAGATTTGACTGCGTAAACAAAGGTTAAAGTCAGATGACAAACTAGGAGGGGAGTGGTAATAACAACTAAGTTTTAACTTTTCTCTTACAAATCTACGAGATACAGGAAAATATCACTGCAGAACACAGACAAAAATTAAAAACATAGAATCTACAAGAGAAAAACAAATGAGCATTAGTCGTATTAAAAAGATACTCAACTTCATTTATAATTAAAGAAATGCAAATTTCACTTGGACTGGAAAAGACCAAAAGGATTAAAACTTTACAATATTAGGACCATATATAGGGAAACGGATTTTCATACACTCTCAGTAGAAGTATAATTTGGTCTAATATTTGGTCCAGTTCATTTCTCTGCTAGGATTTCATCCTGTAGAATTATCGCCCCACATAATAACAGGTATATGTATAATGATGTTATCTTTGGCAAAAACTTAAAAGTAATCTAGATGCCCATTTTTCAGAGACAGTTTTGATAAATTATGATACCTCCATGTACTCGACTGGAATGCTATTAAGATGAATGGGTGACTCTCTGTGTGTTGACCTAGAAAGATGCCCAATCTATATTATTAAATAAAAATCCAGTGCAACTCACACACACACACACACAGTATGGTATATTTATCGGTAAATGACATACATGTTTGTTTCAACACAGTCAAAAAGCTGGCAAGTTAGAGGCCAAATGTGCTCAGCAGTTTTCTCCGAGGAAGGGTGTAAGGATGGGTGGAGCAGAGGTTTTTATTATTTTACCTCTGTTTGAACTATTTTTCAAAGATGGTTACATTATTTGAAATCAGAGAAAAGAAAACAAAGAACAGATGAAAATGAAATGTATGGTTCAAAGCTGAATTTGTGCACAATTCTGAGTGTAAATGCCTGGAGAGAAGGGAAGTTGAAATAGGACTACACAGTCTCGTCTCCCAGCTCCGAGGTAGGCTGGATCTCCCAGACCTTGCCTTGCCTTCTCCACTGGTTTCTCTGGGATGACTTGCCTCCTTGGGGGATGGATGCCAAAGGGCCTTGCCAGGGCTAGCTTGCCAGGGTGTGGCGCCAGAGAGTCGCCAAGCTCCAGACCATACTGAGGACTCACCTTGGGCAGGGTCCCGTCATCCGGGAAACCAGACCCTGCGCCCGCCAAACACCTGCCCTCTGGAGCTGCCTCCCCAGGCCTCTACATCCTCTCCCATTGCCATGGTCCACCTGACGGCCAGGCCATATGACTGTGGTTGTTATCCAGTAAAAACCACCTGAGACAGCTGCCCCCTTAGAAGAGATGCCTAAGGGCAGGACAACACATCTGCGATGCATCGGGACTTCAGCATTCAGGGAATGGGGGGAACAGGAGAAATGAACTTGGGTACCCCTTTGGAACACAGACCACTCACGGTAGAAGCAGAAATGCCCCCAGAGAATATTGCGGCAAACAGACTATAGCCACAGAATATACAACCGAGCCTGTGTCTGCTCACGAGCATCTGTACGTCTTTATGATGTCACCTTCAAGGCTACCAACTTTCACTTACTTTGCTGCTTTGTAACCCTTCGGAGAGCAGATTAAAAAACAGCACACCACTGACCTTATTAAAACTCTAGAGCATCTATATGTTTGTAAAATGGGACTTGGTGGGGGAAATCCATACGATGGTAAAATTATTTTATAAATTATTAACTAGCTGGTGCTTTCATCTAAGTAAGAGAATTGTGCATTTTTCTCAGCATTTCATTTTCAAGAGGTTATAAAGTAAATCTGTGAAAGCCTTCACAACATCCTGTGGGAAAAATGAATGATAAAGTCCTGGCAGATAGCAATTGGTACTGATTTGTCTATCTCCATGTACGAAGGGAAGTTTCAAGAGTAAATGCAAATAGAGTCGTTCTGGAGAGAGAAGAAGGCACTATGCATCTGACTGGGGTGGACTATCAGACGCGGGCTCCAGACCTAGCTCTGCTCCTCATCAGCTCATGGGACCACCTGGTCCTTCATCAAAAGATGCAGTTGAACTAGATGATCTCTGGGTCTGACATCTCTAAGTGTTTTTTTATAGCTCTGGAATGTAATTGCAGAATTTCAACAAAACACTGTAGAGTAACTAATTTCTATTTCTAGGTTGCTAATTCACCGGGAGTTGATACATAATGATAGAAAGTGGAGGAATCCAAGGCTTCAAATCTATTAAAATTAAAAATAAAGGAATAGGGAAGGAGGGAAAGAGGAAGACAATAAGGAACGAGGGGAGAGAGGGAAAGAACAAAGAAAGGGAGGGAGGAAGGAAGGAATGAGAGAGGGAAGCCTGGGAGTGAATTAAATTTAAAATTATTTCAAGTGTTAATTTAACAACTAAGGTTTATTGACTTATAAGTAAATTTATTCTCTTGGTAAAATGATACTATTTGTAAATGTATTTTCTTCAAATTAATAAAATTATGTTTTCAAATTATTGCTACTGTGTTTGCAATCATAGTTTATGTTGTTTGATCATAAAACAACAGTAAGACGGGGCTGGTCCACCGCGCGGCCCCGGCGTCCTCGCCCGGGCCCGGGCTGGCTTCGGCGGTCGCCAGGACGGCGGCTGTGTTCTTCGGCTGCGCCTTCGTTGCCTCGGGCCTCTACATCGTCACCATTGCCCCCCACTCGCTGCGCATCATTTTCCTCATCGCCGGAGCTTTCCTCTGGTTGGTGTCTCTACTACTTTCCTCCTTTATGTGGTTTGTGGTGGAGACCATTACTGGCAGCAAAGGTGAACCATTACAGAAATATATGCTGATCTTTGGAGTGTTGGTCTCAGTCCTTATCCAAGAAACCTTCCGGTTGGCATATTGTCACCTTTTAAAAATAGCCAATGAGGGTTTGAAGGCGATAAGCCCGTTTGAGACAGCGCTGTGTATGCGGCTGCTGGCCTACGTTTCTGGCTTGGGCTTTGGAATCACGAGTGGAGTATTTTCCCTTGTGAACACCCTGTCTGACTCCTTAGGGCCAGGCACGGTGGGCATTCATGGAGATTCTCCCCAGTTCTTCCTGAATGCGGCTTTCATGACTCTGGTTATCATTTTGCTGCGCGTCTTCTGGGGTATTACATTTTTTGATGCCTGTGAGAAGAAACAGAGGAGTACCCTATTTTTGGTTCTCTTGGCCCATCTACTAGTGTCAGCCCTGACCTTCTTAAGCCCTTACTATGTAATAAGTCTGGGGTCCGCATATGTAATCTTGGTGCTCGTGGGCATCTGGGCATTCTTCGTTGCTGGAGGCACCTGCCGAAGCCTAAAACTCTGCCTGCTCTGCCAAGACAAGGACGTCCTCCTCTTCAACCAGCGCTCCAGATAACCTCTGAGAATAGCGCCTCCCGAGCAGCAGGCTGTATCTTTAGAGAAAGCACAACTGTGCCTTTTTCTTAAAATTCCTTTTCCTGATGGAAATATTTAGGTATGAGCCCCACTCAATATGGCTTTCATGCAACAGCCACCCGAAGGCATAAGTCACCCGAAGAAGGCATAAGTCAGGAGGGGCAGGGGAGCAATCCTGGCTGCACATTAGAATCCCCTGAGGGAAGACAGTTCTGATTTCTGGGCTTTACCCTCCAGCTTTAATTGGTCTTGGCATTTGGAATTTTTAAAAAGCTTCCCAAATCATTCCAGTATGCAGCCAGGTTGAGAACCGCTGGTATCCATGAACAGTAACCTCCTGAGAACATCATAAATAAATTCGTATCAGATGCTTAGCTCTCTCCTGACTCAGGCTGAGCAAGTAACTATCTTTAGGTCAAATCGTGGTTAGCCTTTGTCTTCTAAGTTCTGAAGTCACTAAAGGCTAAAAGGCTATCATCTCTGTGTTCTTTTTTCATGTGTGTCACTAGCACCGTGTCTGTGAGAAGATGGTGGGCTGAGCGTCTGCACTTGATAATAAATTGCACTGATTCCCTATGATAATTTAGCCACAAGAAGGTGTTGATTAATAAGCTGTTTTCTCCTGAAGTTTTTCCCATTTTGATATTGCTTTTGTGACATTACATTGTTCTTGAGCATAGATTCTGTTTCTTCAATTTCTTCTTGACTTCCTGGGAAGCTAATACAAAATCAAGAATTTTTGTACAACTTCTATAAGTCTTTCCTCCATTAAATATTTTTCATGGACTTTGCTATAGGCCATCTGCAGCAGAGTTTAACACCTGAGTGCTAGTTTCTGGGCTAGAAGAAGTGGAGCCCATCCTTTTATCTCTGGGCAGCTGTGCCGGCAGCTGAAACTTGTGTCCTGGGACAGGTTTCATTGGAGCTGGTGAGAGTTTAACCAAAAGCATGCCAAAAACGAGGCAATAGATTGGTTGTGACACTTTTATTTTGCTCCTGTGATACTAAACAGCATTTTCACCCAAAATGGAGTAGTGTAATATTTGCCAAATTCATGTTTTACATAATACACATAATCTTTAGATCCAGTTAACATCTTGGTAGCACCTACAGCATTCCTCTATGGGAGTCCCCAAATAGTTCATTCAGATTCTAAACAACCCTCTTGATTTCCTTTATAAAAGAAGAAATGCCGGCGAATTGTGCCTGTGCTAATAGAAATAGTTCTCAGTGATGGCTTTGGGGGAGCTGATAGTATGAAATTGAAACTACCTACACATTAAATTGATACATCAGTGAATCTTGTACGTGCAGTAGAACATCCAAAAGAAATAGATGCAGCAATGAGAGGGCTCAAAAGTGCCATGGCAGGTGGATGAATGTAGCAATATTTTGGTGGGGAGAATATGAAAATGTTTAAAACAGAAATGTGGCCAATATTTTGTGCTGACTACATGTCTTGCCAGAGACCAAAACCTTACATATGAACAGTTATCAATGAACGCCCCCGCCCCCATGTTTAAATTGTTAGAATATCTCTGTCTAGAGGTTGAAGAGGAGTAGGGCTTCTAGGAAGGCTGTGAAAAGTCTCATAAACAATTAGTTATTCCCCTAACGTGTACCTCAGCACTCAAGCCAATGTGTCTGCTGAAGTTTGTAATTTTCCAGCTCTATGCAAGATTTTCCTTAAAGAGTCAAGGACACAGAGACTGAAGAGTGAAGTTTACTGTGCAGAGTCAAGGGAAATAAGATACCCATTGAACTGGGATTTATTCTTATTGGAATGTAGTGATCTTTGATGAGTAGAATAAGAAAAAGGTATGGTTGGTTATAGCTGTTGACTTACAGATCTCTTAAATGGATAGTCTAATAAAATATTTGATGATTTGTGAAGTGTAGAAAATCTAAGAATATTATTCATATAACTGAGCTCTGAGGCTGTCCTCTATATAGTCATAATTTAAGAAGAGAGGATTTTGTCAAATCTCATTTATAAAAGCTTCTCAGGTAAGAAGAAAATTTTCTTTGACGGCGAGACTGTTGTTCAGGAAAATATTTGACAAACCTTGATTACCCATGAATAAAGGAACTCTAATTTCTCTTAGAATGTGAGCATTGGCACAGTCAGCTCAGGCACTATTGTTTGAATAGCCTCCCTTTGCCAAGGAGGGAGGGTGTAGTCTTCCTCTCTCGCTAGTATATGTTGACATGTTGTTGTTACTTGCATTTGTTATCTCTATGAGCTTTCTAAGCCCAGATAGCAGTGTTTAGAGATGAAGAGATAGTGTTGATGTTGGGTGCTCTCCTTCAGTTAGAATTTTCTCAGTTTGGAGGGAAATGTGGGTATAGTTAAAGTTGACCTTGGAAATGTGAATATTGATGCAGTGCTTGAATATTTTGCCATCTCTATAAATGATAGAGATTTATTTTGTTGCTCTCTAATAAAAGCTGTATTTATCTTTAATTCGTTAGAATTAGTAGGAGTAACTGGAAAAGTTTTATTACCTCTATCCTGGCCTTCCTGATTGGAAGTAGCAGTCTCTTTTAGATCTTCTTAATGAGAACACAGCTGAAGGGAGTAAGTGATGATACCTGCAGACTGCATCAAAAATGGCTTTTGTTCCCAGTGTGAATATTTTTTTTCTCACGGTATTCTTATCTACAGAGTTAATGCAGCATAAGAAGTAGTTAGAGAAGCTTTCTCCTGCCTAGTACTTGAATACACTCGCCTTGACCTAGCTCCAAGCCAAGGATTAGCAGCTGTCAGCATGGGCCTGAGAGGTCCACCAGGGTCTCACTGGCCATCCAGCAAGGGTGCCATGGAATAGTTCCTTGAGAGAGCTGGCTTTCTGTTAGCTACATTTTTTTCTGGGCCTCACCATTCCTGACTCCAGGCAGACAAGGGAGATGTCACAACAAAACAATTTTAAAGTGCTTTGCTTAGAGTATTTTGTTGATGATTGCAATGTTTATATTCTCATTTAATAAGAGGCTTTACTTCATTCTATTAGATTTTAGAGGTTGGTACTATCTCTATGAATAATATGGAACATTTTATATGTTATACTATTATGTCATATATACTTGCAATATCAGATACTTCATTCAATACATGATGCCATAGATTCTTTCCAGACATGTATTTTTCAGTGAACAATAAAACATTGTTTGGCAAAACAAACAAACAAACAAACAAAACAAAAAAAAAAAAACACCAAGAGGGGAGTATGGATGCAAATGGGCAATTTTGTATATGATATATGCAAAATATAACAAAATTGTCATATTACTGGGAAGATATTTTGAGGCATGCAATAATAAAAACACCCAAATCAAGTAAATTGGAAATGTTCTTTTCTCATTGAATGGGAAAAAAATGCTTACAAGAGAAAAAGTACAAAGAAGAGGAAGATGATCAGGAGCCTGATTTTTTTAATAAAATTTTTTTTTTAATTTTTGAGTAGTTTTAGATTTGCAGAAAAATTGCAAAGACACTCTGAAGGTCCTGCTTCTCACAGTGTGGCAGTGATACATGGCTCTGACACATTCATAACACTAAAAGTGATGCAGATGCAGGATAATAGACTCATGTCTTTCCTTGATGCCGTTTCCTTAGCTTTTACCACGTGACTTCTTCTGTCCCGGGGCACCACGTTGCTTCTAGGTAGGATTGGAGCCTCTATCACGCCCAGCTCCCTCTCCCTCCCCCCCCAGCTGTACCTCCTCACTTCCCATTTGCAAGAGCAACTCAGGCTGCTTTTCAGCTGCTCCAGTGCCCTGCTATGGGGTAGAGTGAACTGGGTACCCCCCAAGGGATGTTGAGGTGAGTATGCCTGTGTTTGGAAGTAAGGTCCTTGGAGGTGAAATCAGGTGGAGAGGAAGTCCTGCATCAAGGGGAAATTGGGACCCAAAGGCAGATGCAGAGAGAAGAGGGCCACGTGAAGACGGAGGCGGAGGTGGGAGCCTCCAAGCCAAGGAGCAGCAAGGATGCCAGCAAGCACCAGAGGCTGGAGGAACTGAGGAAGGTCCTCCCCTCCAGGGCCTGCCCTCCTGGACACCTGGGACACTTCTGCCGTCCAGAGCCGTGAGAGAATGAAGCTCTGTTGATGAAGTAGGAGCTGATGTTTTAATAATATAATTATAATTCTATTATGCACAGAAAAAAGATTGGATGTTACTAACCAAAATTATAACAGTGATCGTCTTTAATAGTGGGATTTTGAGCCATCTTTCTTTTGGCCTTTATTTTTGTTTACATTCTCTAAGTTTACATTATTAATCATTTCTAACTTTTTAAACCAGGAAACAATAACTATTATTTTTTAAAACTAGGTTCTGATAGGAGTGTAAAGTCAATGGGCATAAAGTTATTTTTAAAATGGTTAGACATGTGCCTAATGAAACACGTTCCGCGATGGCAAGACTTAGTTCCGGCTCGTGTTTTAAGTCCAGAAGCTGCACTTTTGTGTAACTACACAACGAGGCATGGCACACGTTCATACAACCGTCTTTGCTGCTCCTGGCAGTAGAGACAAGAGTGTTTTCACCCCAGTCCCTGGAATCTGGGCAGCTGAGGTCTAGATTTGGATTATTGCATCTTCAATTGTGTTTCCATTGATTAGTTCGCTCTGGGAATTACAGTTTCCCCTAGGTAACGGGACTTCTTTGTTGTGAAATCCCTGGGAAGGGCATTCAGTGGTGTGGTGCCCCCGGCAAAGAGGCAGCCCACAAGATTTCCTAGATATGGGACCCCTGTTTCTGCTACGCCCCTTGGTCAGACATAGCAGTGGAGCAGACAGGTGTGGCATGGAGAAGAGCTGGTCTGCAGGCCACGAGGAGGAGAGGCTGCCTGAGCCCAGGGTGAGCCAGCGCTACCACCGGCCCACCTGCCAGGGGCAACTCCTTGGGGCCTGACCTCCAGGCTCTTCAAGGCCAGCTTCCTCCAGGGAGGGGCTGCAGTTCATGCAGTTCCTCCTGAGCTAGCGAATGATGTCCTGGGAGAGTAGCCCAGGAGGTGCCCCGTGCACATGCCCCTTCCCCTGACAGCTTTCTTGGGCTCTCATCTTTCCAAGGAGCTCCTGCCCTCTCAGCTCAGGGCCTGATGAGTTCTTCCTTCCTGGTGAAGTTAACTCCTGCCTGATGGGGGGGTGGGGGGGTGGGAAGAAGCACCTCCTTCCATCTCTACCTCATTCAGTTCCAGTGAGTTGAGAGTAACATTCAGGCTAGAGAAAAGATAGGGGAATGCAGAAATCCATGAAATGTACCCTGAAAAGGTATCAGGGCACTGATTTCCCCTGTTTGTTCATTTATTTATTTGTGCTGACTTAGGTGGAAAAAGGAGGGAGTATACACTTTTTAAAATATATATTTTTATATAGTTTTAAAGATACTTAGATTACACAAATGTTATACAAAAAATATAGAGATTCTCATATGCCCCGCTCCCCACACCTCCCACATCATCCCACATAAACAACATCCTTCATTAGTGTGGCACATTCATTGCAATTGATAAGCACATCCTGGGGCATTGCCACTGTGCGTGGACCATAGTTCACATTATAGTCTACACTCTCTCCCACACAATTCTGCAAGCTATGGGAAGATATATAATGGCATATATCTGTCATTGCAATGCAATTCAGGATGATTCCCAAGTCCCAAAAAAGGCCCCACATTACACTTCTCTTTCCCTCTCCCTGCCCCTAGAGCCTCCAGTGGCCACTACCACCACATCAATGCTGTAGTTTCTTCCATTGCTAGAAACACATCAAGTCTATTGTAGAATACCAATAAGTCTACTCCAGTCCATAGTTCATTCCCCAAACCTGAGCATTCTGGGATGATGATGTCCACTCCACCTCTAATTGAGAAGGGGCTTCAATCCCATATAGTCGATGGCTAGGACTCCCTTGCTTGCAGTTGTAGGCTCTCTAGGTTCCTTGGTATGGTGGTTGTCAATCCTCACCTCTTTGTTAGTTGTCCTGGATGAGTCCAATGAACTGGAGAGTAGGTGTTGCAACTCCACTGAGGCTCAGGGCCCGGCTGACACATGGGCAGCCCAAAGACTCGAGTCTCTTGGACATATACCTACCAACTCCAGCACCAAGTATAGGTTCAAATAGAAGGGACAGATGAGCCATGTGTAGGGAAGCCATAACTGAGTCTAACTCTGTCATTCTTAGGAGCACAAACTCCAAAGTAGGGCCCACTGGCAAGGCACCAAACTCTGGAGCTATCTGCCCTGACCATAGGAACTGGGTGTCTCCAGAGCCCTCAGGGCCCCACTATTTAAGGTAGTATCCACTTTGACTGTCTATGAGATCCTGCTGAGATGTGTATAAGCATTACCTCTGGAATGACCTTCCAACTCACTTTGAAGTCTCTTAACCATATAAACTCATTTGTCTTTACCTTTTCCTGCTTTTATTCGAGGTCTTTTTCCAGTTGCATTGCTAGTCAGTGCTTGGTAATAATCCCACGGTGCCAGGGAGGCTCATCCCTGGGAGTCATGTCCCACGCTAGGGGGAAGGTAATAAATTTATATGCAGAGTTTGGCTTAGAGAGAGGCCACATTTGAGCAACAAGGAAGCTCTCAGGAGGCAACTCTTAGGCACCCCAGAACACTAGGCTAAGTTTCAATTTTAAGGCTCAGAAGCATAGTCATCCATATCAAGGGTCCATCAATGGACCATTCTCCTTTGCCAGTCATTTCCCCTGCACTTGGGGGACTGTTGCTGCTCCATTAGAGAATGTGGCAGAGCTCTCCAGGATGGGAATTCAATATTCTCTCAGTTATTGTGTGAATCTCCACCCACAGTGACAATGCCCTGTGAACATTTGAACACATTTATATACTTTGTATGTATGTCCAAGTGAAATTCCTCCCATGTATCCCCCATCACTGATATCCCACACCAATGATCCTCTCCTGCCCCAATTGTAACCCTTCTGTGATCTAAAGCTTCTTCAAAAATGAAGCCAAAAAACCCAGCCAAATACAATTAATGGGAAAATGAAATAATGTTAGGTTTAAATATAAAAAATAAAATACATAATAATTTAAAGAAAACTAAAAACAAAATAAAATTTTTTAAAATTGGGATATTAAAAAATAATGAAAAATACTAAAAAAAATTTTTTTTGACATTTTGTCTTTCATCACTGTAATATCTGTTGTCCTGTATGTAGAGTGACATTTTCTTCCATTTACTCCCCAGTGCTTTACTCTTTTTCATTTTGCTTTCAAATAAGTTTTAGGTCACAGTAAAGTCATGTACAGAATGCAGGGGACTCCCATATACCAAACATCCTTCCCCTTTTACCTCTTCCCATATTAATACCTTTTTATATGTGGACGGTACATTTGTTACAACTGACATACAAATAAGGAAACATAGCTACTAACCATGATCAATGGTTTACATTATGGTTTACATTTTAGACTATTATAAATTTTGATGATATTTAACATGGCATGTGTCCATCATTGCAAGATCATGCAGAACACTTCCATTGCCCACTAAATCCCCCTCTTCCATCTATTCTATTCCTCCCTCCCCCTCCCCTCGGGGCCCACAGCAACCACCAGGCTTCACTCCTTGGAAGACAAGATTCACAGTTACTTACAACAACACTGAGGTCTTGACACAGTGTTTTGTCCTCCCCTATTAGGAACCGCCCATGCTCTTGAGAGACTCCCACCCCTCTGCTTGAGAATATATCAGTCCACCCCAGGATGGGAGTCCAGCTCCTTCCCATTCATTATGTGGGTCTCCATCCACTGATACAACACATTATGGCAAAATGATCACTTGCACAGTCCCTAGAAGCCTGCCCCAGGTGTGCCCTGTCCTGAATGCCTGCCCATCCAACACCCTAAACCAGTAACCCTTCCTTATCATATTGCCATAAGAGCATTCCCAATTTTGTACTTTCAACCACATATCCGCCAATCCCCAGTGTTCACCTGGTCCCTCGCCCAACCCTCCCCCCTGTTCCATGGACTGTCCAACCCACCCTTCCCGCTCTACCCACCTGTCAAACCTGCACCACCCAATCCAATAGTATCACTACCCTCCTGTCATATCCCTTCAATGCCCAACTACACACTTCCACCTTATTGTAGATGATGCCCATATGGGCATTGGCTCACAACCTTCTTCTCCCTTTCTATTTCCTGTAAACCTACCTTCCAGACAATAGCTCTCTGAGTCTGCTCGATTTGCTTAATTCATATCAGTGAGGTCATGTAATATCTGTCCTTCAATGCCTGGCTTGCTTCACTCAACATAAGGTCCTCAAGATTCATCCATGTTATTCCATGTGTTAACACTGTATTTCTTCTTACAGCTGAGTAATATTCCATTGTATGTATGTACCACATTTTGTTTATCTATTCATCAGTTGATGGGCATTTGGGTTGATTCCAACTTTTGGCATTAGTGAATAATGCTGCTATGAACATTGGTATGCATATATCTGTTCGTGTCCTTGCTTTAGATTCTTCTGGGTATATACCCAGCAGTGGAATTGCTGGATCATATGGCAGTTCTGTAGGTAGTTTTTTGAGGAACCGCCAAAGTGTCCTCCACAATGTCTGGACCATTCTACATTCCCACAAGCAGTGGATGAGGGTTCCCATTCCTCCACATCCTCTCCAACACTTGTAGTCCTTTGTTTTTTAGTAGCAACCAGTCTATTGGGTGTAAGATAGTATCTCATTGTAGTTTTAATTTGCTTTTACCTAATAGCTAGTGATGTTGAGCATCTTTTCATGTACTTTTTAGCCATTTGTATTTCTTCCTTGGAGAAGTGTCTTTTCAGGTCACATGCCCATTTTTTAAATGGGTTGTTTGTCTTTTTATTTTCGAGGTGTAGGATTTCTTTATATATGCTGCATATTAGGTTTCTATCAGATATATCGTTGCCAAATATTTTCTTCTATTTATTTAAGTTTGATTTCTTTTAACATTTTTGTTATTTTCCATGGTAAAGATACTTTATATCCTGGTTGAATTTATTCCTAGATATTTGACTGTTTTAGCTGCTATTGTGGATAAATTTTTGTCTTCATTTCCTTTTTATATTTTTCATTATTAGTGTATAAAAACACTACTGATTTTACACATTGATCTTGTACCCCACCACTTTGCTGAACTTGTTTAGTAGCTCTAATAGCTTTTTTGTGGATTTTGCAGTATTATCTATATATAGAATCATGTCATCTGCAGAAAGTAAAATTTTTACTTCTTTTCCAATTTAGATGCTCTATATTTCCTTTACTTGCCTAATTCCCCTACTAGAACTTCCAGTATGTACAATGTTGAATAACAGTGGTGACAGTGGGCATCCTTGTCTTGTTTCTGATGTTAAGGGGAAAGCTTTTAGCCTTTACATTGAGTCTGATGTAAGCTGTGGGTTTTTCAACTATGCCCTTTATCATTTTGAGAAAGTTTCCTTCTATTCCTAGTTTTCTAAGTTTTTTTGTTTTTTGTTTTTTTTTAATCAAGAAGGGGTGTGGGATTTTGTCAAATGCATTTTCTGTATCATTTGAGATGATCATTTGGGTTTTTTCCTTTCATACTGTTAATGTAGTGTGTTACATTACTTAATTTTCTTATGTTGAACCATCCTTGCATACTAGGGATAAATCACACTTGAGCATGGTATATAATTCTTTTAATATGCTGTTGGATTCAGTTTGATAGTATTTTGTTGAGGATTTTTACAACTACATTCATAAGGGATATTGGTCTGTACTTTTCTTTTTATATATTTATTTGGCCTTAATTTTAGAATGAGTTAGGAGGTGCTCACTCCTCTTCAATTTTTTTTTTTTTTTTTTGGAAGAATTTGAGCAGGATTGGTGGTAATTCTACTTGGAATGTTTGGTAAAATTCACCAGTGATGCCATCTGCTCCTAGGGTTTCTTTGTTGGGAGTTTTTCAATTACTGATTCAATCTTTTTAATTGTTATTTGTCTGTTGAAATCTTTTATTTCTTCTTGAGTCAGTGTAGGTACTTTGAGTGTTTCTAGGATTGTTTCCATTTCATCTAGCTTATCTAATTTTTTCATGTACACTTGTTCCTAGTATCCTTTTATGATCATAGGATCAGAAGTAATGCCACGCATATCATGTCTGATTTTACTTATTTGTGCCCTCTCTCTCTTTAGTTTTGCCAGTCTAGCTAAAGTTTGTCAATATTATTGATCTTTTCAAAGCACCAACCTTTGGTTTTATTGATTCTCTCTATTGTTTTTTATTCTCTATTTCATTTATCTCCATTCTAATCTTTATTATTTCCTCCCATCTCTTCACTTTAGGTTTAGTTTGCTCTTCTTTTTCTAGATCCTTCAGTTGTGAGGTTGGGTTTCTGAATTGAGAGCATTTTTCTTTTTTAATGTAAGCATTCAGAACTATAGAGTTCCTTCACAGAACTGCCTTGGCAGCATCCCATAAGTTTTGGTATATTGTATTTTCATTTTCATTCACCTCAAGGTATTTCCTAATTTCCTTTGTGATTTCTTCTTTGACCCATTGTTTGTTTAAGAGTGTTGAATTGGCCCTTTTATCAGTATATAGTGATCTTTTTTCCTGGTAACAGTTTTTTTTTTTTCCTTATTAGAGAAGTTGTAGTGTTACAGAACAATCATGCGTAAGATACAGGATTCCCATGTACTACCCTACTATTAACACCTTGCATTGGAGTGGAACATTTGTTACAATTGATGAAAGCACTTTAAAAAAATTGCACTATTAACTGTAGCCCATGGTTTAACTTAGGGTTCACTGTGTTATGTGGCTGTGACTTATGTTCATAATGTGAAGTTTTTGACAAAATCTATTTTATCTGATATTAGTATAGCTAAACCAGCTCTCTTTTGGTTACGATTTGCATAGTATATTTCTCCCCATCCTTTCACTTTCAACCTATTTGTGTCTTTGAATTTAATGTAAGCTGCTTGTAAGCAGCATACATTGGGTTAAGTTTTTTTAATCCATTCTTCCAGTCTCTGACTTTTCACTGGAGAGTTTAATCCATTTACATTTAAAATCACTACTGATAATGCAAAACTTTATTTGCCATTTTATAATTTTGTCTTTGTAAGTTGTATGCCTTTTTTTGTCCTTCAATTCTTCCATTAATATCTACTTTCATATTTACTTGGTTTTTTTGTATTGTACCATTTTGCATTTTGTGTCCCTTCTCATTTCTTCCTGTATTTATTTTTCATATATTTTCTTTGTGGTTAACATGGGACTTAATTTTTTTTTTAATATATTTTTTATTTATTTTTAAAAGATACTTAGATTACATAAAATGTTACGTAAAAAATATAAGGGATTCCCATATGCCCCACTCCCCAGACCTCCCACTTTTCCCCACATTAACAACTTCTTTCATTAATGTGGTACATTCATTGCAATTGATGAACACATTTTGGAGCATTGCCACTAAGCATGGGTTATAGTTTACATTGTAGTTTATACTCTCCCACTCAGTTCTGTAGATTATGGCATGATATATAATGGCCTGTATCTGTCGTTGCAGTGTCATTCAGGACAATTCCCAAGTCCTGAAAATGCCCCCATATTACACCTCTTTTTCCCTCTCCCTGACTTCAGCACTTGCAGTGGCCACTTCTCCACATCAATGATATAAACCATTGCTAGAATCACAATAAGTCTATAGTAGAATATCAGTAAGTCCCCTCTAGTCCATATTTTATTCCCCAATCCTGAAGATTCTGGGATGGTGATGTCCACTCCACATCTAATTGAGAGGAGACTCCAATCCCATATGGCTGATGGATGGAACTCTCTTGTTTGCAGTTAGACTCTCTCGGTTCCCTGATGTGGTGATTGTCCATCCTCACCTCTGTGTTAGTTGTCCTGGGTGAGTCCAATGAACCGGAGAGTAAGTGTTGCAACTCTGCTGAGGCTCAGGGCCAAATGGCACAAGTCTCTTGGACATACACCTACCAACTCCAGCACCAACTATAGGTTCAAATAAAAGAGACAGAAAAGCATGTGTTGAGAAGTCACATCTGAGTCCAACTCTGTCATACTTGGGAGGGGCTTAAATTTAACATCCTAAATCTTTAACAATCATGTTTGATTTGATACCAACTTAACTTCAATAGAGGATACACATTCACTGTCCTCAAATCCTTCTGTTCCTCCACCTTTCTGTTGTACTTCTTAGAAATTATACCTTTATACACTGTACATCCCAAATCGTATGTTCATCATTACTTTTTATGCAATTGCATTCAGAACCTGTAAGGAGTGAAAAGTGGAAAACATACCAAAAAATGCAATACAATAGTACAGGCATCTAAAATTACCCAAATGGTTACCTTTACCAGGGTCTGTATTTCTTTATGGTACTTTGAGCCACTATGTAGTGTCCTTTCCTTTCAGTCTGAAGAACTCCCTTTAGCATTGCATATAGAGCAGGTCTAGTAGTGAACTCCTTCAGCTTTTGTTTATCTGGGAATGTCTTACTCTCCCCCTAGTTTTTGAAAGACAGTCTCTCTGGATATAAGATTCCTGGTTAACAATTATATTCTTTCAGCACTTTAAATATTTCATCCCACTGCCTTCTTGCCTTCATGGTTTCTGATGAGAAATTGGCATTTAGTCATATTGGGACTCTCTTGTACAGAACACACTGATTTTCTCTTGCAGCTTTTAAAACTTTCTCCATGTCCTTGGCATTTGACAGACACACTACTGTGTGTCTGTGTGTGGTTCTCTTTGTGTTTATCCTGTTCGGGGTTCATTGGTATTCTTAAATGTGCATATTCATGTCTTTCAGTAAATTTGGCATGTTGGCATGTTTTCTGCCATTATTTCCCTGAATATTTATTCTGCCCCTTTCTCTTTCTTTTCCCTCTGGGATGCCCAAAATGTGTATATTGATATGCTTAATGGTGTCCCATAGGTCTCTTAGACTCTGTTTTCTTATTTTTAAATTCTCCTTCACTTCTGTTCTTTAGCCTGAATCATTTCAATTGTCTTGTCTTCAAATTTCATGATTCTTTCTTCTGTCAGCTCCAGTCTGCAGTTGAAACCCCCTAGGGAAATTTTCATTTCAAGTTCCTGTGGTCTTCAAGTCCAATATCTTTGTGTGGTTACTCTTTAAAATTTCTGTCTCCTTGTGAGATTCTCCCATTATTCACTGATTGTTTTCCTGATATTCTTTAGTTCGTGTGTGTGTGTGTGTGTGTGTGTGTGTGTTTTCCTTTATCTCATTGAACACATGGAATTTCTTTTTAAAGTCTTTGCTATGTCTAAAATCAGTGGGTTTTTTTTAATGGTTTATGGATTTTTATCTTGTTCCTTTGGATGGGCCATCATTTCCTGTTTCTTTGTCTTGTAATCTTTTGTTTCACAGTGAACATTTAAAGTTTTAACTCTGGGATTTTTAGTCCTCGAGATTTCAGTTCCTTAAGGTTGTATCCAGGTAGTGAATTGGCAGGTTTCCTTGAGTGCCAGAAGTTAACAATAACAACAAAAAAAGCAAGAAACACCTTTCACAGGCTTCGCGGATTGGCTCTGCCTGGGCTGGCGGTCTTGTCCAGAGCGTCGCCGAAATACCAAGCACACCAGCACGAAGCAAATGTGATGAGCAGCGGCCCCCGTGTTTCCCTGAGCCTGTGCTTGCTCGTGACCTTGGGAATTCCTGCACTGACAGGATTTAAAATGCCCCCTTGTTTTAGTTTGCCTAAGGCTGCCAAGCAATATACCAGAAATGGATTGGCTTTTAGAAAGGGGATTTATTAATTTAAAAGCTTACCGTTCTGAGGCTGTGAAAGTGTGCAAATCAAGGCATCATCAGAAGATACTTTTTCTTGAGCTATAACTGTGGGCGATCAGGCACATGGTGGTATCCACTTGTCTCTCCCCTCTCCTTTGGGTCTCCTTTAGCTTCTGGCTAAAATGTCTTCCACTCAGCTTCTGTTTTTCTTTGATCTCAGCTTCTGACTCCTGGGGCCTTCTCTCTCAGCTCTGGGTTCCTCTCTGTCTCTGCAGCTTTTTTTCTGTGTCTGTTACTCTTTATTCCTCCGTTTATAAAGGACTCCAGTAAGAGGATTAAGACCCACCCTGGGTCACTCAATCTAATCAAAGCCCCTTAACTGAAGTAATTTAATCAAAAGGATCCACCTAATATAGGTTACACACAAAGGGATGGATTAGCTTGAGAACATAATTTTCTGGGGTCCACAGAAGACTCAAACCACCACATTCCACCCTCTGGACCCCCAAAATACATGTTTTTTTTTTTTTTTTCAATTTACAAAATACATCCATTCCATCACAATATTTCAAAAACCTTAAATCATTGCAGTGACAGTATTAAGTACAAGTCTTATCAAAATTTCTTATAGGCACTTACTCTGTCCTGCAGCAAAATTCCCCTCAGCTTTGGACCCGTAAAACTTAGAAAACAAGTTCTCTGCTTCCAATATACAATGGAGGAACAAATATAGAATAAATGCTCTCATTGCCATAGGGAGAAATTGGAAGGAAAACAGAGGTCATGCATCACAAACAGTTCTGAAAACCTACAGGGCATATTCTATTAAATGTCAAAGTCTGAGAATCACTTATAAAACCATGGTTTCTTGTTGTTGGGGCCTGATGGAGTGACAGCCCTACTCTTTCCCAGGGCTCACCCAATGGCATTGTTCTTAGCCCCATCCTCATTAAGCATTGGGGTGGCTGCCAATCTCTAGGCCCCACACTCTGAGAACACTGGGGTGATGGCCAGATTTCCCCAATCTCCATGGCTCAACCCCCTCTGAACTGTGGGGTGGCAGCCAAACTCTCCCCAATCCCCAGGTAACATGTTCTACCCTCTCTGAAGCCTGGAGTGGCAACACTCTTCCTGAACAATGGAACCAAAGGCCTGCTCTCTCCAAGCTCCAGAGTAGACTCACTCTTTCCACACACTTGG
This sequence comes from Tolypeutes matacus, assembly GCA_026826555.1. Taxonomy (NCBI): domain Eukaryota; kingdom Metazoa; phylum Chordata; class Mammalia; order Cingulata; family Chlamyphoridae; genus Tolypeutes; species Tolypeutes matacus. The sequence continues at coordinate 3,585,989 of JAKSZT010020074.1, read as the reverse complement.
GTGGGTTTGCTCTAATGGCCCAAGAAGATGTTGTTAGTCCAGACCTCAGCTTCCATGGTTCCTTTGAAATAATTTTTCCTTCAATCTGTCCATTTTTTGTCCCTTTTAGTCTAGGCTGGAGGGGATTCTGTTCATACAGATCTCACAAAAAACTGGTAGGTTTTGTATGCAGAAAACAGGGGTCCAAGCCATCAGATAGTAAGACTGTCCACAATCCTTCCTGGATAACTGCATTTCCAATCCTGACCTACATGGAATGACTGGCTGTTTCCATGTCTAGTTAAGTCCTCCCATGGGGCACTATTCTCTGGGGACCTATATTTCCAGAAGCTCAGAATTTCCAAAACCAACAATTTCTGGTTTCTTTGTGCCCAGCAGTTCAGTTCTCAGCTTATCCTTTTCCTCTCGCATTTTGCTATAAGTTGCATGGAGAATCTAGACCACACTTTCCACATTTAGTTTAAAAATCTCCTCAGTTAAATATCCAAGTTGGTCACTTTCAAATTCTGCCTTCCACCTAACATGAGGAGTTAATTTTGCCAAGTTCTGTGCAAAGCAAGGATTGCCTTCCCTCCAGTTTGCAATCACATTCATTATTTCTATCTAAGGCCTCATTGGAAGTATCTTTGGCATCTGTATACCTACCAACAGTGTCTTCAAAGCAATGTAGGCCTTTTCTATCAAGCATCTCATGATTCTTCCAGAAGCCATTTAAAGAAGTGTTCCCACATTTTTGGTATTTACATAGCAGTACACACCCTACTCTCCTGGTACTAATTTCTCTTTTAGTTTGCTAAAGGCTGCCAAGCAATATGCCAAAAATGGATTGGATTTTATAAAGGGGATTTATTAAGTTATAAGCTTATAGTTCTGAGGCCATGAAAGTGTCCAAAGCAAGGCAACATCAGAAGATGTTTTTTTCCCCAGCTGCAGCTGTGGATGATCAGGCCCATGGCAGCATCTGCTCATCTCTCCCCTCTCCTCCGGGCCCCATTGCTTTTAGCTTCTGCCTAAAGTATCTTCCATTCAGCTCCTCTTTTCCCTTGATTTCAGCTTCAGGCTCCTGGGGACTTCTCTTTCAGCTTCTGGGTGTTTCTGTCTTTTGTGTATCTTTTTTTCATATGTCTCAGGATGTTTCTCCCTTTTATAAAGGATTCCAGTAATAGGATTAAGATCCTCCCTGGATCACAAATCTAATCAAATACCTTTAACTGATGTAATTTAATCAAAAGTTCCCACCTACAATTGGTTTACATGCACAGGATTGGATTATCTTGAGAACATAATTTTCTGGGGTCCACAAAAGACTCAAATCACCCTTTATTCCCCATGAAATAGACTTTCACTCCCTCTGGGGTACTCTATTGTATAACTTAAAGCAGGTAATCCTTTGCCCAAGGCCACTTGGATTTAATTATTTCTCACAGTGCTTTAATTGTCCACAAGCTGCTTCTGTTTTCAGGTCAAATCCAGGAGGGTGAGCCAGAGATGAGTTTCCTGGTTCAGACTTTCAGGCTGCCATCTGATAAACTGGCACTGGCATATTGTCACCCCATTATTCTGCTCTCTCTGGAACAGGCCAGGGCCTCACAATGGGAGCACCAGCTGTCCACACCACTCAGGGTAGGGGTGGAGGAGGGGGCAGCAAGGGTGTCACAAGTATCTCCTACCATTTTTAAAGCTGTTTCTTGATTTGGATCTTGACCAGTTACTACAATCATTTAATTGTTTTCCAGAGTTCTGAGGTAGATGACTCTACAAGGTTTTGCAATTTGTTCAAAGATTCTGTCAGGGAAAGGAATCCTGCAATATCTTTTGCCACCATTTTGGTTGACCAGAACTCCTCCAGTATCATTTTGATAGTATATAAAATATTAGCTGAAAAATACTTTTGCTAGTGAAATAGAAGGTCAACAACTGCTTTGTTTGTTTTTAAGATAGTTGCTCAGTGAAAACCCATTTTCCACATGTCTTCCCTCTTCTACTCCCCATACTTTTTCCTAGATTAATATTTTTGGATTAGCTTAAAGTTGTGGAATATGAGCTCTCATATTCATTAATTTTTAAAAAACCCTTCTCTAATTATAGGAATTAGGGCTCATTCCAGGGGTGGGATAAAGAAAGTACAAGAGGAGCTTAGAATATTTTGTGGAGCCAAAAAAACAGGGAAGTGCTCAAAAGATGGTGAATCATGTTAACAGGATACAGGACCCATTTGAAGGGACTCCCAATTGACAAATCAGGGACAATTTGAGCAATTAATAAAATAACAATGAATACAATGGACTAAAACCCATAAAATAAAGTAAGAATCCATAGTCCATGCTGATATAATAGACAGTTGAAAATAAATAAATAAATAAGTGGGGAGAATGGCGAGCTTTTTTTTACAGTAGAAGGTCAACTAATCAATGTAGAATGGAGGGTGAAAATAGAAAATGACACTTTGCAAAAATCACAGTAATAATTGTTTCAGGCAAGAGTCCTCAGTAGGTGTTTAAAATTAGTGGGTGAAAATATGATGAGAAACAGTATCTCCCTACAACTATTGTGCTACAAGATATTTAGTAATTATACAGGAAAAATAGTCATTTTACAATGAAGAAACCTGGCAGATACCATGTTCACCAAGTTATCATCAGTGAGACAAAACATTGCATGCTGTCCAATATGATGCACTGATCTCACTTTGGTGATATTCTTACCCAAAATGAAAAACCTTAATTTAATCATGAGAAAATATCGGATAACCCTAAATTTAAGAATATTTCTTAAAACAGCTGACCAGTATTCTTCAAAATTTACGAAGGCATGAAAGACAAAGAAGGATTGGGGAACATTTTCAGATGGAAGGAGACTGAGGACTCATGACAGCTAATCACAATGTGTGATCCTGGATTGGACCCTGGAAAAGAAAAATGATGCATTATATGTTGGTTCAACTTCTTACTTTTATTCTACCTTTTTAAATTATTTAAAGTGAATTACTTGCAGACAGTGTATAATTAGGTTATACTTTTTATTCAGTCTTACAATCTCTGTCATTTAAATGGTGTATTTAGACCATTTGGATTTAATGTAATTACTGGTACAATTGCATTTAAATCTATATTTTACTATTTGTACTCTCTTTTAACCAGATATTATGTGTTCTCCCCCACTCTTTTCCTTTCTTCTATTGTATAAATGAAATATTTTTTTTAATGATTACTTTTAATCTCCACTATTTCTTATTAGTTCCCTTGTCATTTTTATAAGTAGTTTGGGTTTGGGGTTTACATTATGTAACTTTTTTTTCAGTCTATATTAGTCAGACAAAAGGTGCTGATGCAAAGTGCCAGAAATCTGTTGGCTTTTACAAAGGGTATTTATTTGGAGTAAAAGCTTATAGTTACAAGGCCCTAAAGAGTCAAACTCAAGGTACCATAAGAGGTATTTTCTCACCAAAGTCTGTTGCCATGTGTTGGAGCAAGATCGTTGCCAATCTCTATGAAGATTCAGCCTTAAGGCTCCATGGACCCAGCTTCTTCTGATCTCAGCTGTAGGCTGGAGGGCTCGTTTCTTTCTGGGCCTTCTCAGCTGCTCAGGGCTCTGGTCTCTTCAGCTGCAAACTCTCAGGCGTATGGTTCATCTCACCCCGGGTCTCCAGGATCAAAGCTGACAAAGTTCTCTCTTTTTCTTCTTTGTGTCTTCTTGAGTGAGTGTCCATTTGTATAGCCCACCAAGGGGGTAGGGACTCAAACCTGAGTCACGCCCTACTGACATGGTCAATTCAAAGCCCTAATCTTGATTTAATAAAGTAAACATAAAACTTTTGAATTTAACAATCACACTCAGAGGAATAGACCAGTTAAAAACATAATCACTGCAAATATTCTCACTGAACTGATTTTGTGATAATCAGGGCAGGCTAAACATTCGCTATATTGGAAACCATGCATGTGTCCCCAGACCTAGTTTTTCTCCCTAGGTCTGGTTTTTAGAATGCTGGGGATAAACTAAGCCTGATTTATTATATGACCATCCTTTATGGCAAAAGACTGTAACTTTGGGTATCTTTGGTCAACCTTAAGAGATATAGCAGGGGACAGATGTGGCTTGGGTGGTTGGGCGTCCGTCTCCCATATGAAGGGACCTGGGTTTGATCCCCGGGACCTCCCGGTAAAAATTTAAAAAAAGAAAAATACAGAAGACCTATGAGCCACCAGGTCCCGCAAGCGGGTGAGCCGCCAGGCCCCATGTGAGCCGCCAGACTCCGTGCGCAGGTGCACTATCAGGCCCCGCAAGCCACATAGCAAGATGATGACATAACCGGAGAGTGACACAAGACAAGATGCACCGAAAAACCAGGAACTAAGGTGGCACAGGCAGTAGGACGCATCTCTCCCACATCAGAGATTCCAAGGATCAAATCCCAGTGAAGACAGGAGGAGAAGGATGAGAAGAGAGGGCAGGAAATGGACACAGAGAGTTGCCCAGTGAAAGGACACAGAAACAGCAAAAACTGCGGGGGGCGGGGGGGGCGGTAAAAATGGATAAGAGTAGATAAATAAATAAATAAACCCTTTAAAAAAATATATAGGAGAGAAAGATACGGACTATAGTTAGTAGTAATACTTTCACGATGCTCTTTCATGATTTGTTAACAAACGTTTCACAAAAATGCAGGGTGTTTGTAGGGTGGGGTGGGATGATGTGTGGGAGCCCGGATGTTACACGTTTGTTTGGTAAGTTCATGTTGTTTACTGAACACTTACAGTTTATGTATGTTTATGTATGAATGATATACTTTAATAAATTGTTTAAAAAAACATAATCAATATCTTTTTGGAATTCGTAAATAATATCAAATGGCTATACAGTCTATCTTCCATCAATATTGTATCGATTTCTGTACAATTTAACAACATTTTTACAAGAGTATATTTCCTTTTCTCCCTTCTTGTTTTTTGTGATATTTTTTCATACATTTTACTTCTATGTATGTATTGCAAAATACATAATATATTGATTATATTATATTTAACCATTATATTTAACTGTTTATTAACAGGCAATTATCTGTTAAGGAATTTTAAAATGAGAAAAATCTTTTGTATTTACCCATATATTTAAGATTTCTGACACTCTTCCTTCTTTTTTATATATTCAAGTTTCTCTATTGCATCATTTTCATGAAGAACATCATTTTGCACGTCTGTAGTTCAGGTTTGGTGGTGAAAATCTTTCATCTTTTGTTTGTCTAAAAAAATTTGTCTTTTCTTTATATTAAAGGATATTTTCAAAAGATATAGATAGCTAGGTTGACAGTTTTTCTTCCTTTAGCACTTTAGATGTTACTCCATTATCTTCTGTCTTGCAGGATTTCTGGCAATGTCTGTAAATTTTCTTCTATGTGTTCATCTTTATGTAATGTGTCTTTTTTGTTTTTTAAATATATTTTCTCTTTGCCATTCATTATCAGAAATTTAATTATGATGGGCCTTGGAGTGCCTTGTGCATTTGTGCGTGTGTATGTGTATCCTAGCTGTTGAATTTCTTGAATCTATCGGTTTACAGTTTTCATCGAATTTACAAAACTTTTGTCCATTATTTCTTCAAACAATTGTACTCCCCACTCCCCTTCTCCAAAGGACTTAATTTACATGTTAGAATACTTGATATTGTCCCACAAACCACCAAGGCTCTATTTATGTCTTTAAAAGGTATTGTATCAGATAGCACAGACATGAGTGCCCATTGCCCAATATCTAAAAATACTTGTTTCATGTATTTTTGTCCATTTTTCTAGTTGTTCATAGTGTGAAGGCAAGGGGAATAAGTCTGGAACCTGCTACTCCACATGAATGGATACAAAGTCTGCTCTTTTCCTTTTGATGTGCTGATTTAAGAATCACAAAGCCACTGTTCCTTACGCCCCATTACTCCTAGACTTACCTGTGTTCCAGAGTCTGCACAGGGCTTTTCCCATCACATTTATGATTCAGTTCCTTAGAGCAGAACCCCAAACTAGAGCTGAGGCCATATGAAGCCAATGAAATAAATAATGAATAAAACGTAGGTCAAAGTGGCGTTAAATAAAAGTAAAGCCTTTCAGCATCTTTATTTATTTATTTATTTTTTTAAGATTTTATTTATTTATTTATTTATCCCCCCTTGCTGCTTGTGCTCACTGTGTCCACTTGCTGTGCGTTTTTCTGTGTCCGCTTGTCTCCCTTTGTTGGGTCGTCCTGCTGCGTCAGCTCACTGCACCACGTGGGCTGGCTTGCCTTCACCAGGAGGCCCTGGGAATCGAACCCGGAGCCTCCCATATGGTAAACGGGAGCCCTATCGATTGAGCCACATCCGCTTCCCCCTTTCTGCATCTTGATGGCCCAATAACCAAACTCTTTACCATAGTGAAAGCTTTCTCATAATCAAGCAGTATTTTATGAGTTCTCATGCATCTAGGGGGAAAGAGTTAATGAAACAAGAAATGGCTCTGGACCACATTTTTTGGCTGCTAATAATTCTAACTTATGTAAAGTCATATCTAAAATAATAGTAACCAAAGTAAGTGAACAAAATAGTAACATTCTGTACCAGAATAACGGTAATTATATATACATGTAACTATATATATATATATATATAATGTAGAGGTAACTAATGAACTTAAATTGTTTATTTGAATCTGTGTTGGGAAACATTCTCTGAATCGCCATTGTCTACAAGATGATGTTTTTTGATTTACTTGCCCTGACATTCTTCTCCTATCACCTGATAAGGCCCTCCTCTTCCTCTTCATCTGAGGAGCCCCTCCTCAAAGTTATGACCCACCTCTTCTGGGAAGTTTTTCCTGATTCCCTCAATGATAGTCTTACTTTCTACTCCGTGCTTCCATAGCACTTAGCACTTTTAACTGTCATGTTATACTTGTTATTATATTTGATAGACTCCATTAAACTATGAAAACTGATAATATTTACTATTCATATTTTCATCACCAGATGTGATTGACCCTTTTTAGTCATATAATAAATGTTTGCTGGAAAAATAAATGAATCAAAGAGTAAAGGAATTAATATAAAACAACTTAATTAAGAGGCATTGATTTTCCATCCTTGGAAAAAAAGATATTTGCTACCTATAGGTTTGTGCTAGGCAGAACAAAATCAGAGGCTGCCTGTTCTTGGAAGAGGTTTTTGGAAGCAGGGAAAATTTTATGAAGAGAGGAAGCAGGAGTCTGCTAAGGCAGGGAGCATTTCCTTTTCTCTTGACCTCATGGAGAACCTACCTGACTGCCCAAATGAACCCATCTTCTTTTCAAGAGTCAGTTATGTCAAGGGAATCTTTGTTGGATACATGGAATTTAAGGAACATCTTTATTATCATGGCAAGATCAAAACATTAGGCAGACAATTGCATGTAGGCAAATTATGGCAGAAATTGCAGAACAGCAACTCTTTTGAAGTTATAGCATCTTGTGTCACCAATTACACATAGAATGATTCAATAGAAGACATTCATATATTTTAAAGTACTCATTTAAAAACAATATTTTCTTACTCTATTCATATCCCTAGGCATTTCTTCTGTAAGCTTACTGCAGCTCAAATCATAAAATTATTATGGAGAAAAGTAATAAAGAACATTCTCAGGACACTAATATGGCTTAAATTCAATAAAAATTTCTCTCTACCCATCCACCCTAACATCTATAAGATGACCCAGGAGACCAGACAGTACAGTAACAGACAAATATAAAATGATTAAGTGTAAAATAGATGTCTATAATAAATGCACTGAAAACATCTGATTCTTCAGGAAGAAAGAGGAGGTATTGAACAAATGACTTGCACCTTGGCCAAATGAAGAACTTGGGCATTCAAAAGTCCTCTGCTTATACAGAAAGCTAAGACCTGTGCTCTTTCTCTTTTATAGCATAATACATGCATTTCTTAAAATATAAAAAGGAAATCCACAATAATTAAATTACTAGGTATAAATATTTAATTTGATGAAGACCTATGATGAGCCCTAAAGTTTATAAAAGGTTCTGGCAGTTTGAAGCTTTTGTTGACCCTATAAAATCCTGTTCTTAAAGCTAATCCATTCCTGTGTATGTAGGTATATGTATTGTATGTATTGTGCATTGTGTATGTATTGTATGTATTGTGTATGTATTGTAGGTGGGAACTTTTGATTAAATTACTTCAGTTAAGGGCCTTTGATTAGATTGCATGACCCAAGGTCTTAATCTTCTTACTGGAGTCCTTTATAAATGGAAGACTAAAAAGCTTCTGATACAGAACAAAGCTGCAATGACAGATGAGAAACACCCAGAAGCGGAGAGAGAAGTCCCTGGGAGTAAGAAAGTCAAATCAACAGAAACCACGGAAGCAGAGACCAGCAGACGCTGCCATTGTGCCCTGCCATGTGCCTGATAAACCACAGCTGCTGCTCAGGGAAAAGGCATCTGCTGATGAATCCTTGATTTGGACATTTTCACAGCCTCAGAGTTTAAGCTTATGACTTAGTAAACCCCCATTGTAAAAGCCAACCAATTTCTGATATACTGTTTTGACAGCTGTGGCAGTTTAATATTATTTATGAATTCCAAAATGAGTATATTTGTAAACTGGTCTGTTCCTCAGGGTGTGGGCCCCTTTGATTGTATTAGATTCAGCTGAGATGACTTTGATTACATTATGTTAAGATTAGGGCTTTGATTTAACCATGTCATTAGGGCGACTCAGTTTGAGTCCCTGCCCCCTTTGTGGACTATATAAATGGACATTCAATCAAGGACACAGAAGTAGGCACACAGAGGAAGAGAGACAGCACCACAGACACAGCAGAGGCCCCAGGAAGACGGATGAGCCATTCACCTGATAGTTTACAGCTGACCTTGTGACGAGAACGGAGCAGCTGGGCCTGGGAAAAAATGAGCCCCAGGAAGAGAGAGATGAGTCCTGTGCCAGCCTGCAGCTGGGATCGGAAGACGCTGCACTTACATAGCAGTAAGAGGGAAGAGGGAGGCTGAGCCTGGCAGATGTCAGACACCATCTTGCTTCAACACATGGCAACAGAGTTTGGCGAGGAAGTAACCTTGAGTTGAACTGTTTAGGGCCTTGTAACTACAAGATTTTACCCCAAATAAATACCCTTTATAAAAGCCAACAGATTTCTGATACTTTGCATCAGCACCCCTTTGGCTGACTAATACAGCAGACTTTAGCAAACTAAAACAGAATTTACTGGAAACAATTTTTAAAATATCTTTAGTTTTCTACCACACTCATATTTTAACTTTGAACTCCAAGTATTGTTTCAAATTTAAATAGAAATATAGATTTATATAAAATATTGTGAATCTACAAATATGATAGAAGAAGTAAAGGCACTCATTGCAATGACTTAAACATTTGTGCCTTAAATCATATTTTGTTTGTATTTTGTAATGTCTGCAAAAAAGAAGAAAATCAGTTATAGCAAGCAAATGCACACAAATGAGAAATTTCCAACACTAACTGTAAAAACAGAGTACAACATCACAATTTTGCCTTAAAAGCACTAAGAAATTTGCTGTTCCTTTACCATAAATGTCACACATTTCACAGATTGCCGCAAGACATCTTCTTAGAATTAGGTACAAGTTTCACCTAGAATGAAGGAACAGATGATTTTGGACCTGAATAACAGAATCAGAGAGAGTTTCCTCTTTTCATGAGTGTGGCAGGAGTTTTCTTCTTGAGTTTGTGGTCATAAGGGCAGCAGGGCTAAGAGGTATGGGAAGAAAGGAAGAAAGGAGGCTCTGCTAGTAATCTGAACCTTGTCACGTGACCTCTGGCACTTACTGGGTCAGACAGTAAACTAAAATGGGCACTGTCCTCTCTTCAGTCAGGGCATCCAACTGCACTGCTCAGAGTTAAAACACAGTTCAGAATCATGGCAGAAAGTGGAGAAATCCACACACCAAAATGACATTCAAGAACTCTCTTCTGGGGCTGACTTGAGCTCTTTCTTTGAATGTCCCCACTACGACGATAGTTGCAGAAGAGATATCGATGTATACTGAGTTACCTTTTGTGAAATGGGAAATATCTCATGCGAGTAGCATGATAACTAGCTTGTTTATCCTTGAACAAGTCTCTTAGCCCCTCTGATCTTCAATTTAAAAAAAATTTATATGAGAGCCCTTCAACACTAAGATTCTCCAGTACAGAAATTACAATTTCTATACACTGAATGCTAGCAGTACAGTGCAACTCTCAAGCATGATAGAAGGTGGCTCCAGGAATTTTTGCTCTTTTCAGGAGGGAATTCAGCTTATTAGGCATAAGGTGCTGTGTTAAGATGTTATGGGGGATTCCAAGACGAATGAGGAAAAGACTTATGAACGACATTGAACGGTTATTAGGTCCTTTTTTATTCCAGGCACAGGACTACATTACTTCACTTCATTGTGTGCTCACAGCAACCCAGTGTGTAAGATATGGTCACAATAGTGAGGAAACTACTTAGAAAGGGCAGGTGAGATGTCCACAGCCATCCCTTACTCAGCCAGCCGGTAAGAGAGGCAGGCTCCAGACCTGCGTGCTGGCCATGCCCACGGGCTTTTGGGCATCCACCTCGTCAAGGTTCCAAAAGGCTTTTCCAGCAAAATGTTCAGGAGCCCAAGAAGGGAAGTCTTCTTGGTCCAAGTGACATTTGAATTGAAATTGAAACATATCAGGTGACGTCAACAGGTTCCAGTGTCAAAACCCTGGGTAAAAAGTGAATGGCTCAATGTGTTGAGTGGCTGACCCCATCAAGGGAGAAGATGAGATCTGCTGGGTGTGCAGAGCTGGCTGCTGGGGCCTGAGGGGCCAATGGACTGGAAGCTTGGGCAGAGGATGGGAAACCGAGGTTGGCCTGAGACAGGCTGGCAGGCGGACTCAGTGGAGGGGCTAAAGCTCTTTGACATCCTCTGCTCCGTCTCAACGGCATCTTTTTAAGTGCCCTTTCCTCTGCCCAGAGTCCCTCCTCCTCAGAGTGGGTCAGTTATTCATAAGCTCCCCATGCAAACCATGCTTGCTCCATACAAGCTCAACCAGTCTGCTCTTCCTTTCCTCGGGTCTCTCTTTCCTAGATAAGCATATTCTTCAAACTAAAAAAATGATAACAGTTTCAGATTTTCATAGAACTTGCGTAGATATTACAGAGTTCTCGCACACCCTACACCCAGCTCCGCCTACATTTGAGATCTTAAATAGCCATGGTGAGTTTGTAAGAACGAAGGAGTCAACAATGGCCCCATGCTATCAACTAAACTACACCTTTATTTGGATTTCACCACTTTTTCCACTCACAATCTTTTTGCTTCCAGGACCCATCCAGGACACCGCATTGCATTTAGTCACTATCCTTTCAAATTCTTACCATTATCGGTTGAGGGTCATATCCTGCTCTTTTTATCCCTCTTTTATCACTCTCATATCATCACTCTTCACTTTGCATCTCAATGACTCATATACATTTATCTGCCTACTGGGCTGCTGTCACCTCTAAGACTGGGCTCATGGCAAGGCTGATTCGTTTTGTTGCCTCGAATTACCTTGCACTGAATATGCTTGATTTTCATGAAGCAAATTGATATGAAATGAATGATTGAGGAAACAGTGTTTTTCTCCTTCTCCTCATTCTTCTTCAATCTCATTGCCTTGGTCGGCCAGTTGCTCCTCAACTACTCACTGGTACATGTTCGCCGCCCCAGGGCCCAGGCCTTGGCCACTTATTTTCTCTCCATGCTGCAGGTGACCGAGGTGAGCTCGTCCAGTCTTGTGACCAAATCTCTCACCCGATGTCGGCCCTGATGTCTGGACTCGTAGCTGCCCTGGGGACCCCTGGGTTGGGCCGTCCAGTCGGAGTCTGGAAGTTAGCCCATCCCAGGGCAGCTGCTGGCCTCTCCCCACCTCAGCAGCCAGCGTTGCCGCCGGAAAGAAACGCTGCGCCCACCCCGGCTTGGTCACACTCCCGGGAGGCCCTGGCTTCCTGGCGGCCTGCACGCAGCCCTGAGAACACGCCGGTCCTGAGGGGCCGAGGCCCCGAGTGACCAGCCGTCCTGCCGCGACAGGCCAGAGTGCCCCACCCAGGCTCTCCTCATCGCCTCACGGCAAAGAACGGCGTGGGTCCACCTGGGTCCGCCAGGCGCCAGGGACGCACACACGTAAGAGGACAAACACCAGAGGGGAGCCCAGGAAAGCCCGCGTCGGGAAGGCCCAGCGGCCTGCACAGGCAGGTCATGCAGACAAAGATGGACACGCGGCGGCGGCGGCCCAGCCTTCGGGCGGTCTCAGTGCAGGGTCCTTTCCACGCACGCTGTCATTCCACCATGTCGGCAACCAACGGGGCCGGGCGCTGTCTTAGGCACAGAAAACAGCCGCAGAAAAGGGAGAGGCTGCTTGTGCCGCCATGTTGCTTCCAGTTTAGCAGCAGGAGAGAGGCAGCAAACAAGCAGAGGAGTGAATAAACAAGGACTTTTCAAATCAGGTGAGAGACAGGTAAGGTACAGCAAAGCAAGCTGGTGCAACGGAAGGGGAGGGGGCCAGGGTAGGCAGCTTGGAGGACGCAGTGAACCTTGAGGAGTGGCGGGAGAGCCCTTCTGAGAGGGAAGACGGCAAGTACAAACCTGGGGCAAAACTGAAATAAAATTTAAAAGTGAGACAAAATGACTTAGAAGACTCATTTTTAAAAATGTGCCTCTTTATTGCATGTCGCTGTTTTTAAAATGTACAGTCTCATAACACAGTCAACGTGTTTTTTTTTTCTTGGTACTATCACAGTCTTGCACCTAAAGAACAATTCGTTCCAACTACTAAGCTAATAAGATACAAGACATAATTAAGTGTACAAATAATAATGATTGTTCTTTTTGGCATTAATTTATGAAAACAAACCAACAAAATTTAAAAAAAATACACACGCAAGAAAGAAAAGTGCCTACTTACTCCAGCACCCATCTAAAAGGCAGGTTTTTTGTTGTTGTTGTTGCCTTTTTTTTTTTTTCCTCAATGGCACATGGAATTACCTGCACACCGCTTTCTGGGGAAAAGAATCCAAAAAATGTAAATGGCAAAGGAGGCCTCCCAGGATGGCCATTTCCAAATGAAGATGATTAAAAAGGGCGGCAGGACTGTTCTAGAAAAACAAGTGGAACCGTGTGGGGTAGCAGAGTCGGCGAGCTGAGGGAGGAGGGCAGGGGCAGAGCAGACCGGGCTGCGAACCCTGGAGAGGGGCGCAGGATGGTTCAAGAGGGACGGAGCCTGAGTGGTGATGGGGGCCAGGCTACCTACGCTGGGGAGCTCTAGGTGGACATCGGTTATTGGGGAATGGAACGGCTCAGATGAATCTCAACACTGACTAGCAAATCTGATCAAAATGAACCCCAGAAGACAACTGATGAGAGCCCTGCCTCCCCTCCCCTGCTCCCAAGGAGAGTTTAGTCCCATGAGAATCCCATCTTGGTCCTTGTCGACATCGGGGCAGAAAGAGCAGAACCTACGAATGCCTTCCTGAGTGAGGGGATTCATCAAGGGCAGCGAGGTGCTGTTTTGCATCTAGTAGTTTCTCAAAGCATATTTCTCGAATGGATGCCTGGAAGCAGCGAGCTGGCCTCAGAAGAAGGGATCGCACTTTCGCTCTTCTACTCAGAGCTTTAGACCCCACCCCCCACCCCCCACCTTGTATTTAGGACAATGTGTCTCTAGTGTCTTTCAAACTGGTGGCAGCATATTAAAATAGCTAATTGGCTTACCATTCAGATTCAATCAACAACAGAATTTTAGCCAATTCTGCTACTGAACGCTTAAAAAAAACAAAAACAATTACAGATGGCATCTACTTTGCAAGTCTCTTCTGTAAAAAAATTTTTTTAAAAATCATAAGTTGGTTTGTTGGTCAGTCAGACCAAAATTAAAGCAAAGACATTTTTGGGTTTGTTTCTTATTTACCAGTGGCCAGCCACACGCAAAATAGCTGGCAGGAGAGAATGCAGCACTTTCCACTTTCCGAAGGTTGCCAAGTAGAGTCAATTTATTTGCAGAATAACCTTGAAAATGTTCTAATTTTCAGCAGATTTGTTTTTGCTGGAACAGTTTTTGACTTTGATTAAGGTCTTTCATTTAAGTATCTCTGTTAATCCTCGTTTCTTTGCAGAGACTACAGCTTTTCTCATGGTGTGATATAAGTCTCCGTTTCTATTGTGCAATGCCTCTTACCGTCTAGAGCAGGGAGACTAAAAGGCAGCACCCTTTCCAGCTGGAGGGCCCACTGGGAAGCTCAGCGTCCACCTCTCTCCTGGGTAGCTCCTAGGTGCTCAGTGTTCCTTTCCCCCCAAAATTGTCCTTCAAAAGATTCAAAAGTGGGAAATGAACAAAACGAACTGCATGAGAGAGAAGTGTGTGGTGGGCTTGGACCACTGGGGGCACGTAGGAGATGGCGAGCTGGAGTTTACACGTGACTGTGTTTAGAGAAGCATCTTCTTGAAAGTTGTGCGTGTGGGTGGGCCTGCAAACACTTGGGTTTTATGTATTTACCAGTTCGCACTCGCCAGAGGAGTAGGCCTTTGATGGAAAACCGTCCGTCATTCTCAGTAACATAGCTAATTAAACATCCTGTGGTAATAGAGCTCTTTATGAGTATTGTTTTAGCAAGTTCTAAATACTAGCCACGCTGACGGAACATTTAGAATCTTAAAAGTAATTCTCTTTAATCAAACATTTAAATATTGCATATGTACCAATCTAATGTTGAATTTCATAATTTAAATGGTCACAGGCAATTTAACTAAGGCTTCCAGAGCAATGGGCATCAGATCTCAACAGTGTGATATTTACCTGGTAGTAGATCCTTTCGACCGTTTATTCTATGGCACGTGAAGACTACGTTTCGAATTAAGGTTTCCAGTAATAGTCTGAGAAAAATTTATTTTAAAAAGGTAAAAGCATGATTTATTTTTTAAGAAAGCCAAACTGAAGTTAGTGGAGGAAAAATAAGTCAGCCTCCGATGGCTGGAAGAGCTGGTGGAAGCAGCTGACGGAACAGTGGGAGGCTCAGTACCGTTCGAATATGCCTCACCACGACTCGTGCCATCTGTCACACATCACTCAGGAAAGGCACAGTTTTCAGAAATGTTTTGTCCAGGGAAGAGACATTTTTACATTTTATTGACTTCTTTATTCTATGTGGACTTAAAATAATGGCCGTGAAGAAAACCGTGCTTGAAGGAGATCCTGTCCGACTAGCAGCAGGTGATGCTTTGCTTTGGAGGCATTTATCGAGGCTGGGGAACGGGGCTGCGTTTGTGTCGGAGATGGATCGAGTGGGAACGGCCCCGGGGCTGGCCTGAGAAGAGAGGCGAGTGCTGCCAAGAGCAGACGCTGAACATCCTGCAGTTTTTATTTCCCCAAACCAGAGTGGCTGAGAAAGAGCTGGCTGACGGCAGGAATGGGAGGGGGAAGACGCCCCTTCTCCAAGGGGGGCTCCTTCATCAGAGTTTGGAACCGTTGCCACAATCTGGCGATACTTTAATGCCAGAGGAAAGATGACATCCTCGTCATCATTTACTGTGCTCATACTACGTCCCAGCTGACGACCAGTCTCTTCCTACCAAGCGAGGTGTCAAAATTTGCTTTTCTTTAGCGGTTGTCATTTCAATCCAATGACACCTTTGACTTTGACCGTTGGTAGCTCCTTATAAAGTCTAAGCATTTGTTTCTATGATTTTTCCCCATTTAATAATTTTCCCCTTCAGTTCTTATCCTCTTGTTTCTCTGATCCTACAGATGTCGTTTTTTCCATATCGAGGAGAAGAGGGTTGGGACAGCACATTGTACATGGGTCTCAGCTTCCTCGTAGCCCTGAGTTCTTGGGCAGGTTCTGTATTCTGTCTGCTCCTGTATCTTCCCTGTAGGAGGACAACGGTGATATGGATGAGATGCACATCTAAGCATCTGGCTTAGGACAGCAGTGAAATACTCGTTAACTCCCTGCCCACGCTCGTTCCCTGTTTTTTCCCTCATCATTCCCATTCCACATCTGCTTTTCCCTCGTGTCTCTCATCCCTCGGCTTCTTCCTGTCCTCTGCATCCATCACATGGCCTCCACCAAGAACCCATGAGCCAGGAGATGGGGATGTGGGGAGAAGGGAGAACTGGCATTGGGCGTGAGTTGACAGTTATTACACGCCTTCTATGTGGCAGCATCTGCAAGGAGTTTTGCGTGCTTTTTAATGTCAACTTCAAGACGGGCCCTCAAGGAGGCAGCCTGCAGAGGCTGAACGCCTTACTCAGGCTCCCAGTGCAAGGAGGGAACAGGGCAGGGGCTGGGCTCCAGGGCTGTAGAACACCAGGGAATGGGCACACGGCAGAGGGCCCCTTCCTGGAAATGTCAAGGGGATCCCAGCTGGACCTCACCAGATGCCCGAAAGCCCAGGCCAGGCTGAGAACATCCATCAAGCTCCGGTGAGGGGAGGCCCGAGCTCCACTGAGCCCAGAGCCTGCAGCTTGGCCCAAGACCCAGCCTGGAACAGTGCCACTCTTGGTGGGCTTTTTCTTTCTTTCTTAAAAAAAAAACAAGCTTCCTTGTTTTCCTTCTTATAATAGGACTAATACATGCTCATTGTGAAAAGTCCCTTCAGTTTAGATATGTGTAAAACAGGAGGTGACAATTCTGTAATCCCACCCATCAGAGGTAACTGCTGCTTGCCCATTGGTGTGCATCCTTTTGATTTTTTTTTTCTTGTGCTTATAAAAGTCATCCTAATTTAAAAAGAAATCTAGGTATACATACTGGTTTAAGTTGCTATTTTTATTTAACAATATGTTTTGACTTGTATCCTCATCAGTGTGCAAAAAGCTATCCCTCCCGTTTTGATGATGGCATGATATGGACCTGCAGGGCCACGACTGGCCCATAAGGAAACTTTTCTTAGGAAACAGACCACAAAAAGGTTTTGTTTTGTTGTTTTTTCAAACATATTTTGCTATGACAAACACTGCCACAAGGGGCATCATTGGACATATATCTGTGCAAATGGCCATGTGCTTCTGTTGGACGAACGCCTGGAAATTGATTTGCTGAGCTGGCCTTTGAAAGGCTGTTCCAATTACGAGTCTACCAGTGATACCTGAAAAGATCAGGGGAGCGGAGGTGGCTCAAGCGATTGGGCTCCCGCCTATCACATGGGAGGGCCCTGGTTCAGTTCCTAGTGCCTCCTAAAGAAGGCAGCGAGCTGGTGTGACGGGCAGGTGTGGCGAGCTGACACAGCAAGAGACACAAGAAGAAAAACACGAGTGACACAGAAAGCAGGGAGTGGAGGTGGCTCAGGCGCTTAGGCGCCTCCCTCCTCCATTGGAGGTCCAAGTATAATCTCCTGAAATCACACCCTTTAGAAATTCCCACTGAATTATTTTTGTGCCCGCCTCTCTAAGCATTTCACCTTAACATCCGGTGGCTCCCTCTGGGTACCCAGATTTGCATATTAATTCTTTTTTGTTTCCATTTAACAAAATATTCATATTAATTAAAACACGTTCCATGTTAATGAAAAGAGTCACATCATCGCTCTTTTTTAATTTGAATATTTTTTAAATCTGGCTTTATAGTCTGGCTCAATTCACATACCCTAAAATCCACCACTTTAAAGTGTACAATTTAGTAGTTTTTAGTATATTTGCAAACTTATGCAACCATAGGTACTACCTAATTCCAGAACATTCTCATCGCCTGAAGAAAAAACCCAGTACCCATTAATCCACTTTCTGTCTCTATGG
Organism: Tolypeutes matacus; assembly: GCA_026826555.1. Lineage (NCBI taxonomy): Eukaryota > Metazoa > Chordata > Mammalia > Cingulata > Chlamyphoridae > Tolypeutes > Tolypeutes matacus. The sequence continues at coordinate 3,568,194 of JAKSZT010020074.1, read as the reverse complement.
ATTTACCTACTCTGGACATTTCATGTAAATGAAATCATACAATATTGGCCCTTTGTGTTTGGCTTTTTTCATGCAGCTTAATGTCTTTGTTTTTGCAGCACGTGTCAGTACTTTGTGCTCTTTACGGCTAAATAATATGCCATTGTATGGATATACCACGTTTTGTTTATCGATTCATCATCTATGATGGATATTTGGTTGTTTCCACTTTTTGACTGTTACGCATAAAACTGCTGTGAACATTTGTGTAAAAGTTTTTGCATGGGTTTGTTTTCAATTCTCTTGGGAATATACCAGGAGTGGAGTGGCTGGATTATATGACAATTCCATGTTTAAACTTTTTGAAGAACTTCCAAACTATTTGCTATAGCAGCAGTTTTGCATTCCCACCGGAAGTGTATGAAGATTCCAACTTTCCCCCATCCTCACCAACACTTGGTTTTCCCCCTAAATAATGGCCCTCCTGGTGGGTGAGAAGGTGGTATCTCGTGGTTTTGATTTTGCCTTTCCCTGATGACTCTGGTGTGGAGCACAGAAATACCCTCACTGCCTCAGAATGCCCCGCTGTGTGGCCGCACCCCGATTATTTCACGTCTATTTAAGCATCCCCTGCTGACGGGCATGTGGGGTTTTCCACAAGGTGTGCCATTATAAGAAGTGTTGCAATGTACCTGTTTACCTTGCTCAGTAAGGAGAGCTCCTTCGTGTGAACTCCTAGTGTAGGATGGCGGTGGAGAAGCACGCACCTCGGGCATCCGGATGTGTAGTGCCAAACCGTCCTCTTTTGGCGGTGCCCGCTTCTCCCCGTGACAGCGAACAATGTCTCAACTCCACAGCCATGACTCCAGGTGTGCAAGAAACGTCACCTTTCCTGATTTCCTTAAAATCAACTCGGGGCGGGCCTGCTCCCACGGAGGGGTTCACGTCAGAGCCCTAGTTGGGGCTCTCCCCGGCAGCCTCCTGTCCAGCCCAAGTCCACGCAAAGGTGCCCGGAGTCTCAAAGCCACACAGAGGCAGCACAGAATGCCCTCTCGCTTTCCGGCCACGGGGCTGCCACAGCCGCCACGGCTGCCATGCTGCCTGCTCTCCATGGCCTCCAGGTCCCTTGCAGTCTGAAGAAGTGGCTGCTTCCACACAGCACTTGGGGGTCTTTAAAAAGCTGAGAACGTGATACTGGGGGCAGCATCCCAGGGCTGCTGTTGACCCCAAGACTCCGAGGCCCCCGCCTTCTCTCGTTCTCCAGGAATCAGTCTCTCTCTGTCTCTTTCTCCAATCCAGGCTTTCCATCATTTCCCCATGCCTCAGAGAAACCAGACATAATCTCACCAATATGTTCAGTCGTATATAAAACTTTTGCCTGCCCAGCCTGGAAAAACCCATGAGGTGAGAAAACAGAAAACTGCAGTGGGGCAGGACCACTTGCATGGAAACAAACCCATGAATCGACCCCATTGTCTGCTGCAGCAGGTTTGTCAATCTTTCTCATTTTGGTTAATCTGATACACAGAGAAGGTTTTCTTTTTTTCTTTGATAATTTTTACATTGGAGTATTTATTTTTTTCTGTATTGGTTACAAATCTCTTTAAATTTTTGTGACTCTAAGTGATATCTGATCATATTTCACTCAATTTTAATTTCTATATATTCTATTTAGTGATGGTCACTGTATTAGTCAGCCAAAGGGGTGCTAATGTGAAATCCCAAAAATGGGTCTATCTTTATAAAGGGTATTTATTTGGGGTAGAAGTCTACAGATACCAGGCCATAAAGCGTAAGTTTCTTCTCTCACCACAGTCTGTTGCCACGTGTTGGAGCAAGACAGCTGCCGATGTTTGCCAGGGTTCAGGCTTCTGGGGTTCCTCTCTTCCAGGGGCTGCGTTTCTCTCCGGGCTCAGCTCCTGTTTCCTCCACAAGGTCAGCTGTAGACGATCAGGCAAACGGCTCACTTCTCTTCTCCTGGGGCCTTCTCTCCAACATCAAAACTGCTTCTCAAAAGACTGCTTCAACTGTCCTTTGCCTTGCCTTTTATATTTGATTCCCCACCCACCAAGGGGTGGGGCTCAACACCCTAATCCTAACCTAATCATGCCCAGATTAACAGATCAGTTTACAAACATGATTCAATTTATATTTTTGAAATTCATAATTATGTCAAATTGCTGGATGGCGACAGTCACCTTCTCACATATTTTTTATTCCTTTATATATCAATTCTGTGAATTTCCTTTTAATTTTCTTTGCCCATTTCCTAATGGATATTTGAATTTGCTTATTGATGTGTAGGCATTCTTTATAACAGAGATATTCAATCCTTTAAATATTTTCAATTCTCTGTCATTTGCTGGCCAACTTTTTATACAGTCTTTAAGTTTCTAATTTTAGGTAGGTAATTAGTAATATTTTCTTTATAGTTTTTGACCTTCTTACTGAGATTTATAATAGGCTTTTTCCACACCAAGAAATATTCTCCTATGTTTTATCATTATTATACTTTATATTCTTTATTCACATATTTAACCCTTTTGGATTGTGTTTGTGTGTGTGTGTGCGTTTGTGTGTGTTGTATGAGGTGGGATATAATTTTTCCCCATATTGGTTATCAAATTTTCCCCAGTTTATCAATCAATCCATCAATTACCCACTGACTTGAAATGCTGCCCTTTTCACCCCATTGTGCTTTCTCATCAGTATTGCTGGCAGATATTTTACAAGCCATTAATGCTGATCATTTCTCTTATATCCTGCCATCTTACCAAACTCAAGTGTTAATAAATAATAAATTATTTCTCTTGTTTTTTTTTTTTTTAATATAAAAATAATAGCATCAGCCAGTAAAGATAGTTTTAGCCCTCATATAAGCTTCTATTTTAGTTTTCTTCATGGGTCTTACATATTTCCTGCTAAATGTGTTACTAAATATTTCCTGGTTCTTATTACTGTTGGGAATCCAGTAGGTTTGTGAGTGTGTTTCTAGCGTCTTGTTGCATGATAAGGATCTCTGGAGCAAAGTTAAATAGTAAAGACACATATTTCTAGTGTTTCTGCTGAGCCCTCCTCCCCTTTTAAAAATCTTTGGCTTCTAGTGAACACACATTTAAAATGTTTATGGAAACCGTCAAGTTGCCCTCCCAAAATGTTCTCCAACTTATACTTCCAGAAGAGCATATAAGAGTGTGTGTTTCCCACCCCCCATGATGGGCAAGGGTCCGAAAGGGCCCCACTTCAGCTGGCATGAGCGTGGTCTTTGGAAGAGTACATCGGTTTGCCCTAGCCGGAGGCTGCCTGGTCTTGCTTTCCTCATGCACAAACTATGGACTCCAGCCTTCTGCTCAGTCTCTGGCCCTTTCCCCACAGCCCACTGCCTCCTGTCTCCCCTCAGTCTTGGCTCTAACCTGACCATCCCTCCACCAAGTTTCAGTCACTTGTAGGACCTGGAGCTGGTCTGGCCAGTCAGGCCCTGGCCAGATGAAGGAGGATTGGGGTCCTCAGGGACCAGAGCTGGGGAACAGCCAAAGCCCACAGGGCTACACAACTGGAGGACTAGATCAAATACGGGATCCAGCCTTGAAAACCCAAACACCACCAGCTGGCCTCTGAGCTCATCGGCCCCTCCCTGACTTGGACCCAGTGATGCGTCTTTATCCAGGCAACTGATTGGAAAGATCGAAAAGCTAAAATTAACTGAGCTGCCACAGGAAGAGCTTACAATTCCTGCTCAGATATTAGTTAGGATTAGATTTGGCTGAAACAGAACCTCTTCCTCTGAATGGTAGCTTAAATATGGCAGACACGTATTTATTTCCCAAGTAAAAGGCCACTGGCGCGTCCTCTAGGGCTGGCTCGGTGACTGTGCCCCTTTGCCCCTTCAGCACGTCAAGGTGGAACTTTGGTCATCACACTCTTGTTCCAAGCAGCAGGTTGGAGAAAGAGAGGAGATGGGGAAAGGACTGTGGCAGCTGCTTCTGGAGGGAGGTTCTTGGAAGCTGGCATGGGGCCGTCCCCTTGTACCCATTCTCCGTAACTCAGGCCCACGGCCTCACCTAGTTGTAAGGGAGGCTGGTAGCCTGTGCTCTGGGTGGCCCTGTGCCTGCCTGGACGTCCCATTACTGCAGAAGAAGGAAGAAAGGATGTTGAGGGACGATCGGCCATTGTTGCCACAAGGTTCTACTGAATTAGGTAAGGGTTAGGCCTAACAGTTTAGGAGCAGAGGACAGGCGTGTGTGCACACGGGCAGTGAGTTCCCACCTGCTGCGTGTGTTTGCAAAGCGTGCGTGAGGAGGCCGGGGCATAAGCAAGAGCCGCTCAGTTCTGCCGGGAAGCGGGGTTTCGTAGAGGAGATGTTTCAGCAGAGTCGGTTTTTGCCAGGTGCTCAGTAAGGAAGGCCATTTGAGGTTGAAATGGCAGCTCAGGCAGAGAAGAGTAAAACCTGCTGATGCCTTCAGAACTGCGGGCTCATTTCTAGCCGGCTTTTAGGTGCCTGGGAAGTCTGGAGAAGTGGGCAGGCTTAGGTGTCTGGACTTTGACCTCTAGGCAGTAGGGACCAAAAGAATCACAGGGTCAGATCTGATATTTATTTTGAGGAATAACTTGAAAGAGGAATGGCTTCATGAAAGCCTGTAAGGGAAGAGTTGAGAAAATCCCAGACTAATGTCTCGGGGCTTGTGACGCCGTTAACTTTACAAATGGCTGATGAGAAAGAACTGTGTGTTTGGTTTTAAATATATTTAGAGTGAGGAGCCTACAGTATGTGTAGGTGGAACTGAGGCATTGTATTGCGATTAAGAATGCTCTGGGTCATGACCTTAGAGGGAGGAGTTCAAACCACTAGTAAGGATGAGATACAGAGTGAGTTGGGAGGAGCGGTTACAAATATCCACGTAAATGAGTCGAGTGGGTGGGCCCAGGATTTGAGGCAATAGGGAGGAAAAAATGTCCAATTATAAGGAATGCCCTCTGTTTAGTTCCAGCTAATTGTGGCTAGGCATGAATATTGGTCCAGTGTTGTCAGATCTTTCCGTTTTTTCAAAAGAACCTGGGAAATCCAAATGAATAAGTAAACAGCTGTGGTTTTAGCTACCTTGTGGCCTGACAGCCCAAATGGAGCCTATCGGTGGACTGTAGCCAGATTGTGGCTCTCCACTTGGAGAACTTTGAAGAAGAGTGAGAATAGAAGACAATGGCAACCAGAACCCCGACATCGAAGGGACAACAAGAAACGCATCAACTACAGAACATGAGGACTGGAATTAGGCCTTAAAATCTGGCAACTAGGAGTTGATTTGTAGCCATTCTGGGAGTTATTTTAGTTGAAGAAAGCTGAGGTGATTCTTTCAAGATCTGCTTGGTAAATGACTGAAGTTTAAGTCCCTCTTTACTTTCAGCTCTGGAGAACACAATGTACATTTCTTGCTCCTTTTCAGCTTCTGTGCTCAGACTGGAGCAATATGTGATTCTCTGTTCCCAGAACACTTTGATCTTCATACTTCCTGGGGCCAAAGGGAGGCAACCCACAAATATCAAGTAAGACATAAATCCAGCTTATTTCTACCAATGCATACATGTGTGCTTACACGCAGCAATTAGCAAAAACAATGCATTGCAGTAGTTGTGGCCCCTACCCTGTAAGAATCCCTGAAACCTCCCATATTCAGCAAAAGCAACCAAACGCACACATAGAGCAGCAGTTATCCAAAGGCCAAGGAACTTGACCTTTGTAGCTTTTGCACTTGTCCGTTGCAGATTCAGGATTTAATCAAGTCGCAGCCACGCCTGTGCATGCTCTACCTTCAAGGGCCAGAAAGAGGAAGCAAAGGCCCAGGGCACTTGTGTTTGTCCATAAATAAGGAGGAAGTAAGGCACATGCACGCACACACACATGCGCACACATAAAGGAAAGGCCATCCTCGGTCTGTGCCAGCCAGCAGGACTCTGCAGCTCTTTTCATGCCCCACACGCAAAGCTGTGTTCTTGGGTCCGGCTGACAAGGGCAGCCCAGAGCCACTGCTAAGCACAGGGCAGCGAAGGTTCTCGGGAAGCACATGGAGAGTCGGGGAGCCTGGCTCTAAGCAGAAGGGAGTTGAACGTTAAAGAGCAAAGTGAAGTCTGTTGTCCACAGGTAGCCCCACCTGTTGCTTCCATCCCCTTTGAGAGTCCATGAGACGTCATGGGATTTCACTAGTTGTAGGTAACATGGATTTACATGCTTGAAATGCAAACTCCCATAAAGAAAGAAGCAGGCATTCACGCATCAGGGCTGACAGCTTCGAGCCTGCCTTGCTGTTTACACCTAGCGGAGATTAGCAGGTTTGAGAGAACTGGAGTTTGAGGAAAGGGAAGCTGGGGAAAAATAAAGGCAATCATTTTGGAAATGGAGACCCTTCTGAGGAGGCAGAGAGGACTGGCCAGCTGAGTACCAGTCTGACGACCACCAACTCCTGGGGGTCCTGGGGTGACGGGGAGGGGCTCTGGAGAAGGACAGGCTGATGAGAATCAAGAAACGGAGGGAGGGAAGCGGATGTGGCTCAAGCAATTGGGCTTCTGTCTACCATATGGGAGGTCCAGGTTTCAATTCCTGGGGCCTCCTGGAGAAAAAGCAAGCTGGCCCTTGTGGAGAGCTGGCCCTTGTGGAGAGCTGGCCCACACGGCGAGCTGGCGCAGCAAGATGATGCAACAAAAAGAGACACAGAGGAGAGACAATGAGAGACACCACAGATCAGGGAGCTGAGGTGACGCAAGAGATCGAGCGCCTCTCTCCACTCCGGAAGGTCCCAGGATCTGTTCCCGGTGCCACAGGCAGACACGGAAGAACACACAGAGAGCAGACAGTGAGCGCAAAACAGTGGGGGTGGGGGTGGGGGGTGGGAATAAATAAATTAATAAATAAATCTTCACACACAAAAAAGAAAGAAACAGAGGGAAAATGGCAGGTGTTAGTCTCCACAGGCTGCCCACAGAGCACCACAAACCGGGCACCCCAAGACAACATTTATTCTCTCACAGCTCTGAGGGCCAAAAGTCAGAAACCAAGGTGTGGGAGAGTGTGGGGGGAGAGAGCCCGGCCCATGCCTCTCTCCCGGCCGCGGGCTCTGCCGCCCTCCTTGGCCTTCCCTGGCTTGCTGCTGAGTCTCCAGCTGCTGCCTCCGCTGCCGCATGGCCTTGTCCACTCTGTCCAGATCGCACCTCCTTGTAAGGCACCAGTCATATCAGGCTGAAGACCCTCAACTTACTCCAGCAGGAGCTCGCTTGAACTCCCCATCTGTGCCAACCTTGATTCCAGACGAGGTCACATTCGGAGCTTCTGGGGATCAGGACTTCAACACGTCTCTCTGGGGGTGCAATTCAACCCATCCAAATGACCAAGACGCCTTTTGCTGATGCCCCATGCCCCTTGACCATCCTGGGGTTGCTTTTCCCTGTGACCGTTTGGCTGCCCCCCCAGGGCTCGGGTGGGTGACTCTGCTTGACCGGAGGGATTGATCCCATGCAGAGAGGCTGGGTTGGAGCGGAAATGAGGAAAGATGGAATGAAAATGTCCCAAAGTAGTGAAGAGCTGACTCAACAGACTGGAAATCACTTCTGGTATATTCCGGGATATTCCTCTGTAGGAGAGGGCTTTTTCTCAAACCTGATTTCTTCATTTGGCCAAACTGAAACTGAAATTATGTGTGCGCATATATCTGTACTTCTATAAATATATTTGTAATATCATTCTTTCCTCATAGCAACTTGATTTTAATTTGTCTGAGACAGTTTTGGGTGATGGTAGTTGTGTGAGTTCTTAGATTTTGAACACACTTTTAGTAGTTTATATAGCAGGGGAGGGGTTAAAAAACTGATGCTCAAATATCACCAATATTTTATTTTCACATAGAGGTGTGCAGTGGGTTTTTTTTTTTTTTTTTTTTTTTTTTGGACTGAACAAAGAATAAAGGTTAAAGGAACATGTTAATCTTCACAAGATCTCAGAGAGGCAGGCGTTAGTATTTCAATTTCACAGCTTAAGAAACTAAAGCTCAGAGAGTTTAAATGATGGCGTTTTCTGACCCCAGAAAAGTACTAATCTCTGGGCTAAAAATCTGGGCTCCCCTATTGTGCTTCAGGAGCCAACTTATGGCATCGTTAAGAGGAGAGCGGCTTCTTTGTACCTACTGTTTGAGACTCCCGCTAGTTGTTCACAAGAGCTGTTAGGAGGAGGCAGGAGATTTGCAGACAATCTCACTAAGGGGAGCCACACAGAATGACACAGAGCTCCATTAAATCATGACCACTGAAGTCGATTCCTGAAGGCTGCCTGTCCACTCGCTTCTCGGTCTCTGTGACTGAGACCAAGCAAGTTTTGCCTTCACATTTATTGTGAAAGAGGAAATCTGTATCACTTCCTTATAGCTCTGTTTGGTTCTGACGATAAAGTAAAATCAAATGACATCAAGAGTATAACTAAACCCAAGGGACTCAATGGAAGGCTTATGTATCAGGTGTGACACTCTAAGGAGACTTAGGATAGTCCTTCCCTGTGATTTCTCCTAAGCTTCCCGGGGTAGGTTGACTTCCTGCAACAAGTCAGGAGGTTTAGAAACCACACAGAGAAACATTCCTTGAAATGGAGAATTCTTCAATGGTCTAAGATTACAGATCCTTGGATTGGAATGGTATGCAGCTGAGTTTTCCATTTACAGTTCCAGGAAAAAAATGGGATGTTTTTCCCATTAAGAATACTGTTACCTAGTTATTTTGAACTATACAGGACATACATGCTTTTTTCTAAAACCACTAGATTTCCTAAATAACACACATTTGTGTATTTCAAACCTTCTTTATTGATTCCATTTTTTATTTTTTATTTTTTAGGAGGCACTGGGGATTGAACCCAGGACCTCGTATGTGGGAAGCAGGCGCTCAACCACTGAGCTACACTCACTTCCCCTTTCTTGATTTTAGATCAGACCTGGGACTCAAATGCAGAGAAAATTTCATTTCAAGTAGAGAATAGAAGCAGAGGTATCCATCATATGGCTCATAAAATATTTAAATTTACTATTTATTTCTTGAGAATGACTCAGCCATTCATATATAAAAATAGTACCCTATATAGCAATGACAAATAAATATTGGAAAGGCTGAACTCGCTATATACATTGAAGTAATCATTCTCTCTTGATAAAACTCCTTAAGTCTTGGTAGAAAAGAAAAAGAAAAGCACATTGCAATTTAAAAATAATCTTAATTAAATAAAATACAATTAACCCATTAATCTTTAAGTCAATTTTACTTTCTATTTGGTCCTACTATGTGTGAACCAAACTATATAGTAAGTTGCTTAAGCTCTATGAACCTCAGTTTATTTTCCTGTAAAGTAGAAAAAATAGTAACGGTGCAACCCAAAGCACTGGACCTCTTCAGCTGTGAACAACAAGTACCTAAAGGCAAAGGGAAGGAAAAGAATGTGCCGAGCCGCGTAGCTGAGAAGTCTGTTGACATCAGTTGTGGCTGGGCCCTGGCTCCAGTGATGGCCCCAGGACTGTTGCCTGCTCTGCCTGGCTCTGCTCTTTTCTCCATGGGGCAAGACAGCCTCCAGCAAGCCAGCCTGTTCTCCAACTCGCTGCAGGAAAAGAACGTCTGTCTTTCCACCCATTAGAACAGAAGTCCTGTCATCGACTGGCAACGATGCAGAGTGGCATGGCTCAATGTGTTTATCTTTGAATCAGGCCCTATAGCCAGGCAGATGTGCCATTTGATTGGCCAGGATTAGCTATATGCCCACCCGATAGGTTGAAAGTGGGGTCAGCTCTACCCAAGCCAGAAGGATTTGGGAGAGCGTAAGGAGTGGCTCCCATGGAAAATCTGGGTGCTCTTATGACAAATAAAGAGACTATGCTGGTAGTGCTGCTGATCAAACAAGACAAAATATGTGCACAAGGCACTGTGCAAGCACAAGGGATTATTATTATTATTAATTATTATTAAGTGGTACCAGCGATTGAACCCAGAACCCCGTACATGCAAAGCACAAACTCAGCTAGTGAGCCACACTCCCCCCACCCCCCTTTTAAAAGGGATTCTTATTAGATCTGGTGCTATTTAATTAGATTGTGTCTGAAAAGACTGTTTAACTTTTCAATAATGACATCGGGGATTTTCTAATTCAAAACATCCAGATAACACACCTCTCGGAGGTCTCCATTTCAGTTTGCTAAATTCTCCCCTGTGGTCATAGTGGCAAACTCACAGTGCTGACTGCAGAAGAAAAGAGCTGGCACATAGGATCTTCACCATAAAGGTCTGAATTACTCTAGAAGAACTAAGCAAACCTTGGCATTCAAATAAAGCGTCTTAAATGAGCAGATGAGAACGGCACGATCTTATTTCACAATGAGGGGATAAATGAGGCATTCTCGGGCCAGTAAGTGGCCTGCACGTTTGCACCATCAGTGCTGGGCATCTGGTGTGCGAGGGCTTACCTGAGATGCAGCTCCCTGACTTTCCAGGGTCGTGGAGACTGGCTAGGCGGTCCCTGGGCCCAGCTCCTGTGCCGGGGCCGTGTAGGGTCTGCATTTACGAGCCCCTGCACTGGGTCGAGAGCGTGCAGCTGTCCTGATCGATGGAACGTGGGCACAAGGGAAGCACTTCCAGACTGGCTCTTAACACATCTCAGACAATTCTTCAGTCCTGTCTTCTAAGCTGTCATTTACGGAGGTTACGACCAGAAGACGGCAAGAGCCTGGGTCTCTGAGCCTGCAGGAAATCCGCCAGCGGGGGCTGCCAAGCCCACTTTGAAATGTGATATATGTTTGCAAACATTTCCTGTTTTACATCTCTGGTTTTGGAGTTATGACGACCTGATTAATGCAACCGGCAAGTCTAGCACAAAATAAAATCTCACTGATAATACTATTGCTTAATTTCTAGACAGATCGACGCAGAAGCACATGGATTGGTGATGACAGCAGCAATGGACTCAGGCTGCCTCGCCCTTACAGGCGCTCCTTTTATCGATTCTCATTTCAGAAGAAAAAAGAGTTGAAGAGATAATAAACAAATTTGACCCCTTCATTTGCTCCTTTTTTGCTTGGACTACACAATCATTATCTGCCAAGTGTGTGCCAAAAGGCCCTCAAGCCCCCTCGTGTCCGATTGTCCCATCATTTCCCCACCTAGCCCCTCTTCTGCTGAGCGACATCCTCATGCACCCAGCTGCCCAGTCCCCAAACCTGGGCCTCGCTCTCAATGAGGTCCTGACATCGTCCTTCAGTCCGTGTTTCCCTCCATCTCATCGCCACCGCCAGACCATCTTCATCCCTTACCTGGATCACAGAAACAGACACACCTACCCTAAATTCACTTTCCAGCAGATCAGTCTCTGTAAATGTCAGTCTGATAGTTAAACTCCTTCAGGATCTCCCTCTTCTCCCCGAGAGTTAACCCCCGTGGTACGGCTTATAAGACCCTGCAGATGTGGTCCTCTAGCTGACCCCTTGCCATTTCCCCACATCCAACCAGTCATTTCTGAGAGAAATTCTTATGTATCTGAGCCTTCCACATGCTGCTTTTGGTAGGTTCAGACACCAGAACGTGGAAATTAAGTTATATCCGCTCGGCTGGTGTTTTTAGCAGCAGGCCTGCCATGCCCGGCATGCGTGGCCAGAGGACAGCGCACTGACCAGACGCCTAAATGCCGACACGCCATCCGTCAGCTGAGCAGCGGGTCCCATCGCGCTGCCTAGCATTCTTACCCAGCGGGAAGGCCAGCTTTGGATTTTGAATTCCCAGGCCCCAGGCACAGCCCCCCTGAGCTGCCCACGTGGACACCCACCTTCCCAGAAGCAGGGCCCCCTGGGGTAAGGGAGCACCCTGGGGGGCAGTGGGGGCCCTCATGAGGAATTACAGACCAGGCAGAGGCCCACGTCCTGGGGTGTCTGGACAGGGGATTCCCGGCTTTCTGGGTCCAGAGCATGGTCTGGACTGGGGAAGGGGTGCCTCAGGCTTGGGGTGAGAACAGCCCCTCCATCCTAGAGACTTCCGGCCCCAGAGGAGGGTACGTCAGAGACGCTCGATTTGGCCTGGAAGGCAGGAGCCGCGAGGCCCTGTGGCCGGGATGTGAGGACGGTGTCGCTGCTCCCTGCCCGCCTGCCCCCACCCCAAGCCCCCCCTGCCTGTACCCCACTCCGTGTCCAGGTGGGCTCATCTCATACACGTGTAGTCGGAGGAGTACTGCACTCAGACTTAGGGTTCCAAATGTTACACAAAGGATGGCACGTGGTAGGCACTCTTTGGGAACATTTTCTTAATTTCTTTCTTTCTTCCTCTTCTAGATTGCTAAGACCCATATATATTGTGGTGTGAAGCTGAAGCTCCTTCTTTCTGAAAGCTGTGTCATACTCCATTGTGTGAAATTCATACATGCTGACAGGGTATTTAGGTTGTTTCCAGGTTTTTCCTATTCTAAGAGTATTGCTATACTGTATCAGTCAGGTTCTCCAGAGAAACAGAATCAACAGGACATTAAGAGATTTATTATAAGAAATTGGGATTGTGGGGCCTGACAAGTCTGAATTTGACACAGCAGGTTGCCAGGCTGAAAATTGTTGAATTCCTGGGTCTGAATTCCTTAGCCTGGAAACTCAGGAAGGAGTGGAGGGTGGAGCGAGGCAGAATTCCTTCTGATGCCTGGAGCCCTCAGCTCTTGCTTCCAGGACCTCCAACTGATGGGATAAGCCTGTCCACACTGCAGACACACCCAAAGCCAGCTGCCCGTGGATGCTAACCCCATCTGCAATACCTCCAAGAGGCAATGAGGCAGTGTTTGGCCAAACAACTGGTGCCCCCAGCCAGACAAGCTGGCCTGAGAGCTGCCATCACAGGAGCCTTACACCTGCCCTGCCACACGTGGGCGAGCACCCCTTCAGGTGAGTGTTGTTGCGCCTTGGCTTCGGCTGGTCTCACGAGTTCTGATGTGCAGTGTTTTCATTAGCATGCATTTTAAAATTCCCATTGTGATTTCTTCCTTAACACTGGGGTCATTTAGAAGCTTTCAAATCCCAACTACACATGGCTCCATTTTTCTCTTACTGTCTTTGAACTTGTGCTTTGGTCAGGGAATGTGTCTGTGTAATGCCTACTCTCGGAGGCGTGTGGAGCTGGCTTTTCGTCTGAATGGAGGATCCGCTGTTTACCAGCGTTTTGTGTGTACTTGAGAATAGTGTGTCATCTACATGTCGGATGCAGAATTCCACTTATGCCGCGAGTCCAAGTGTCTTCGTAGTGATGCTGAACTTGTCTATATCCTTGCTTGGAACCGATGAACTGACATTTCCGGAAATGAGAGCAGTCTGATGAACTCTTCCGCTATGACTGTGGAGTCTAGTTACTCCATTTCTCCAGGCTGTCCCATGGGGCGCGTTTGTGTAGAATCGTGCAGCGGCTTACGTGGCGCCCTCTCTGACTGAGATAGTGGGTTTCGTCTTCGAGGCTATTCCATCTGGCGTGAACCGGCCACTCGAGCTTTCTTTTGGTGAGCTCTTGCCTCATTTTGTTCCATCTTCTCATTTCCAGTATGTGCAGCATGGTAGATTTCATTATTATTCCCAGTTCCACGTGAACCCTTGTCGTGTGGCTTGCTGTGACCGGCAGGGTGTCGGAGGACGTGTCGCAGGCAGTGGGCGTGTTCGCCGGTGCTCCTGGCTTCTGCTCTGATTAGAACCTGCCTCATGTTCTAGTTTAGACCAGAGACACTTAGAGCAGACCTGAGCGAACGCGCCCCTTGGAGCAAAGCCCAGGGCCCCAGGCAGCCGTGCGCCAGCCGACCCCCAGGTGCGTGCGTGAGGAGTCAGGGCTTGTTCTGCACGCCACTGAGGGCACGCTCCTGCTGCCCACAAAGGCTGACCGATATAACACCGCAGAGCTGGAATGAAAACTTCCCATCAGAAAACGCTGATGACTTCAGTTCATTTCGAGTTATTGGGGTTGCTGATATACTTGGATCTATTCATATCCACCAACAGACTTTATTGAATTGATCACTGGTTTAGTTTGTATTCTCCCCAAGCAAACCCTGCGACAAGGATTTCGGTGCAAGTTGTATATTTGATCATTGATCACAAGAGTGGAGGGAAGGAGGAAGTGAAGCGGAAGTAAAAGGAAAGCTAAAATGTGAAAGTAAACTAAACTAATAAAATACAAAATAAGTAAAAACAAGTGTGTGGTCACCGCTCCAGGTAAATGCAGGTGTCCCACCTGATGGGCACTTGCCAGACCAGGAGCTGCACATCCACTGCCAGAGGCTGCACTTTCTGCTGCAGGGAAGATGCGGCCACAGCACAGCAGCTTGGCTCCATTACGTTGTCCGCTGTCAAACTCCAGCTCCGTCTGTTTTACAGAGGCCATGAGGATCAACTGAACAGGCCTAGGACGGTCGACACGCCCCCTGCCCCCTCGGAGTCTTCGAGGCTGTTGCCCTTCTCTGCCGTCCCACCCAGGCAGACACCTTCCAAGCTGCCGACCAGGCTGCTGGGGCGAGAGTGGCAGCCTCGGGGGCTTCCCTTTGGCCTTTCCTACGTGATCCATCATCAGGGAACCAATGGGATGTGTCTGCCAGTTGCCAAGTTTGCCCTTGGTTATACACTCAGAGACTGGGATAACGAAACAAGCTGAGTCTGGGCTCACGGCGAGATGGATTTCGCATAGGGCTCCATTTACCACCTGTCCTCTGTTTGTCCCCAGTTTAAGTGGGGAGGTATGATGGCGTTTGGGCCTCCTGGTAACAGAGGGAGCTCAGAACCCTTATTTAATCCTAGAGTCCATCCTGAAGTTCTGCTTCCTAGAGCCACTGCTGGTACCAGCTGTCTTGGACTGGGTCCCCCAAAAGCTGCCCCTGAGACAAGAATGTGTGTACAAGTGGTTTATTTGGGAGGTGATTCCAGGAAGTACAGTGAGATGGTGAGGAAGTGAGACAAGAAAGGAAGAAAAGCAAATAAAATATGCACCAATAAGTACATTAATGAGCAACTGGCGCTCAGTTCTGCTGTGGACCCTCTGAGAGACTGCAGATCAAAACGCAAAGCGCTCCCACCCAGGGTTAAGGGAACGGTGGTATTTAGCCCCCGAGGGTATTCTCATCTCCCTCTGGCTGAGCACTGTTCCTGGACATGGAAAGCTCCAGGCATTTCTGGGCTGCCTCCGTGTGGGACGAGCCGTCCCCGCACGCAGAGAAGGGGCTGTTTGAGGAGGAAGCCTCTGGAGTGAATGGGAAATGCTGACCAGAGTTGCAGGTAGAAATTGACATACTGATTCTAAAGTTCATACAGAAACGTGAAAGAACTAGAATGCCCACAGCAGCTTTGGTAAAAACAAAGTTAGAGGGTGAACACATCCTGATTTCAATATTTATGGTCATCAGAAGAGTGCAGCATTGGCCTCGAGACACATCAATCAATAAAAGAGAAGAGAAAGTCCAGAAATAGATGATCACCATGTAGACAGCTGATCTCTGCCAAAGACACAGGGGCCACTTAGTGGAGAAAGGCTAGTCTTTCCAATAAATGGTGCCAGAACAATTGGTTATCCATGTGCAAAAAAAAAAAAAAGAAGGAAAAATAAATAGAATAAAACAAACTTGAATCCATAACTTAGACCTTAAAAAAATAAAACGGAAAATGGATCATAAATCTAAACATAAAACCTAAAATAATTAGACTTCTAGAAGAAAACAGCAAAATAGAAGCAGAAATCTTTGTGATTTTTAGGTTAAGCAAAGATTTCTTAGATTTGATACCAAAAACATTATCCAGAAAAGAAAGAAAAAGTGATAAATTGGACTTCATCAAAATTTAAAACTTCTCTTCAAAAGAGAATGAATGACAATTCACAGACTGGAAGAAGACATTTGCAAATTGTGTATCTGATAAAGGACTTTTATCCACAATATATAAAGAACTCTCAAAACTCAACAATAAGAAACAACCAACCCAATTTTTAAAAAATTAGCAAAAGTTTTCAGCTGACTTTTCACCAAAGAAGCTACAAGGAAGGCAAATAAGCATATGAAAAGGTGCTGAGCATTATTAGTTATTACAGAATTGTGAATTGAATCCACTACACACCAGTTACAGGGGCTAAAATTCAAGGACTGACCATATCCAGTGCCGACAATGATGTGAAGAAGCGGGAACTCTCATAAACACCCATCGAAATGTAAAATTTTTGAAAAACAGTTTGAGCTTTGAAAAAAGTTCTTAAAAAGTTAAATATACACTAACCACATGACCAAGCCATTTCACTCCTTGGTATTTATGAAAGTAATATTCAGGGAAGCGGCTGTGGCTCAATCAGTAGGGCTCCCGTTTACTATATGGGAGGCCCCGGGTTCAGTTCCCGGGGCCTCCTGGTGAAGGCAAGCCTGCCCGTGCAGCGTGGTTAGCTGACCCAGTGAGCACAAGCAGCAAGGGGGGGATAAATGAATAAATAAATAAAATCTTAAAAAAAAAAAAAGAAAGTAATATTCATACAAATTCCTATACATGCGCTGTCCATAGCCATTTTATTTGTAATAACAGAAAATGCAACCAACCCAAAGGTTAGTTGAATTTCATAAAAAATGGAATACAAGTCAGCAAAAATAATAACAGTAATAATAAAGCACTGATGCATGCAACAACACGAATTCCTCTTCCCTTTGCCTCCCTGGAAATTGTCTTAACACTTGCTAATATTCTACATACCCTATTCTGATAGGATCAGGATAGAAAAGGCCATCTTGTGATAGCGTGGCCATCTTTCTGTAATGCTTGTACAGTCCAGACTGACCAGGGGTGGCAAACTTTTTATGTAAAGGGACTAAGAGTGTATATTTTAGTCTTTACATGACGTGGCCTCTGTTGCAACTACATTCTCAACTCTGACCTTGTAGCACAAAAGCAGCCCAAGCCAATACATAAACAATGTGTATGGCTGTGTTCCAATAAAACTTTATTTACAACAATGGGAAGTGGGTGGATTTGGCCCATGGGCTGCAGTTTGCTGACCTTTGGTTTAGACTATTGGAACTGGTGTGGGTCTTTCACCTTTCCCCTGTTTGATGTGTGGCCATTTGCCTAACCCATTAATGCAGGGGATCTCCCTTTGGTGCCGAGAAGCTCAGGTTCTTAGCGTCATTGGGAGAAACTTACAGTGCCAAGGGAGCAAGTTTTCTACCCCACATGATTCCAAGAGCCCATGAAAAGTGTGGTGGATTTAATGTGACTGCAGAGCCATTGTCACCCTCCCCCTCCCCCCCCATGGAGATGTGGACCCCTGGAATCTGGGCTGTCCCTTGACTGCTTCAACCCAATAGAATGCAATGGAAGTGATGCCACCCTAGTTCTAGGCCTAACCCTTGAGAGGACCCAGAAGCTTGTGAGTTTGCACTTTGGGGAGCCCTGAGCTGTTTTGTGAGTGGTCTAGTTCATCTATGAAGAGACTGAGAGGCGGGGTCACCTGATGAAGAGCTAGAGGTCCTGGGACAAGCCTTGCATCCATCCCTGACCTGGCTTCAGAAAGCACATCTGAGCACACCCAGCCAGTCCAGCCGCAGAGGATGTGACGTGGGACAGAAGTCAACTAGATAATGAAATGGTTGCTCTAAGCTACTCAGTTTAGATGAGAACATTGGGAGAGACCTCTGCCTCAATGAGAGGATGGGAGTAAACTAGTTCTTCTCTGAGTTGGTTTCATGAGATGTGCATAGGTGTCCACAAAATAAGGGCATAAGGGTCTTCTATCCAAATAAGACTGAAAAGTATTTTATGAATCAAAATTAAATGGAATTATTTGTTCATTTAATAACAAGCATAATGAAACTCCAAGAATGCCATTGTCTAGACAAAAGTGGGAATTGGTTTTTCTTAGCGCTGTTGAATTTCTAATACAAAAAGGAGAACACACACTTGAAGTTCCTGGTGGCCCTTCAAACCCCGCAAACAGACTTCACTCAGTTCTACTCATTACACACAAAGGCTTCTGCTTTAAGCCACCTAACTATTTTCAGGCTCCAATCCCAATCAGTGCCAGGAAATGAAAATACAGTGACAGGCAGTCCTCAGTCACCAAGAATGGAAAAGGAAAAACCCAAATCTTGACTTAGTGAGGTAAGAACTCAGCAAAAACTACACAAACTAACCTTGTCCTTTATGTTATTATATTCTAAAACAATATCTTCTCTCCAGTAACTCTGGACCCTAAATTTTCAAATAAGCTCAATTGTCTTTCTTATGCTAATAAAGGTAAAAATGAAAGCAGCGTAACATTCTTCAACTTCCTCTACCCCTTATGATAGCACCTTAATTTGTCCTACTTGGCATCTCCGCACCAAACCTTTTGAATTAGCTGCCCCCCCCCTAGTTTGCTTTTCTGCCCTCTCTTCCCATTTTTTTCCCACAATCTACTGTAGGTTGGCCCCCTCTTCTCATTTTCTCTCAATTGCTTTGAAGAGGGTCACCTTTTCTATCCAGTGTCACACTTTCAACTCTTACCTGCACACCTGCATCTGTAGATGAAAGAGTAAGGGGAGCTCTTTCACACACAGCCCCAGTCCACCTCCTGCCCACAAACCCAACACCAGAACTCCTGCTTCTGCCTGAATAGCGGAGGTATAAAGAAACTGCCCCACCCCCAACAATTCGTTGATTCAGCTAATGCTAGTGGAACATCTACTCTGGATGGAGAATTTGCTGGGCCTTAGAGTCTAACAGCTCAGGGCTCCACCCTAGGGAAGCACATGGAGAAATGGCGGAGACAGACAGACAACCAGGCAATTACAGGGCAAAACCAAAGAGGGACACACAATTCAGTCTTGATGGTAGGGTTTGGGGGAGGGGTTGGTGTGACAGGACCCCCAGAGGCGAAAGTTCCAAGGTGAGACCTGAACCTGGGTCAAGTCAATCTGTGTGGCTGGACCGGAGGGGACGGAGGGCAAGAAGCTGCAGGTGAGTGGACCAGGTGGAGGAAGAGATGCCTTTACAGAACCCAGAATCCTCCATGACTTTGGGGTTCGCAGCAGAGGCGTGTTTTCCTGGTAGGTGTATCATTTTAAAGATATATGCCATGCTTATAATCATTCCATTCTCAGATGTTTACCCAAGAATATGAAAACCTGTGCCCACACGAGGACTTGGGCAAGTATGGTCAAAGCAGCCTTATTCACAATAGCTCCAAACTGGAAAGAGACCAGCGTGCGTCGGCAGGAGAGTGGGAAAACCACCTGTGCTGTGTTCACGCCATGGCAAGAGCTGCTGCAATAACACGGCCTGCTGGACACGCAGCAGCGTGGCCGAGCCTCAAAGCCACTATGCCTCCAAGTCAGGACAGGGACAGAAGACACATTCTGTGTGCTTCCCCGTCCATGAAGGCCAAGGGCAGGCATTTCCTGGCTTCTGTGGTGATAGGGATCAGAAAACGGCTGCTCGGGACGGTGAGGAGGCTGCATGGAGGGAGAGGCGGGGAGCAATTCTCCGCTGGTGGAGTGCTCTTTGTCTTGATTTTGGGGGTGGCACCGAGCTGGACACCACGGGCTGTGCATTTCTGCGAATGCTAATTATGTCTCGATTGGTTCCAATGCCCACAAAGGTCTTTCCTGGAGAGCCTCAGGGTGATGAGACGCCTGCCCATTCTGAAGCTGTTCAAATCGAAAGCGCCAGTCAGCTATCCGAAAGGCGCTTCCCAAGTCCTGAAGGAGAAACCAAACACCAACAAGATGGGAAAAGGTGATGCCAAAAGTTGCCAAGCATAGATACTTCATTTAGCTGCAATTTAGAGGGATGCTGGGAGCTTTTTAATGAAAAGCAGCAGAGACATCACTGACTCCTGAGTTGGACGTCGTGGAGAACACCTTCTTATGACATCTACGAGTTATTTTATTAAAGAACTGAGAGAAAATCCGGATGAAAAATTAATGGGATACTCTGGGGGGGAAAGCGAGTGATAAAATCAATAGAAATTATTCTGACATCAAGAAGCAAGTTGTAACAAAAAACAATTTTCAGATAATACAAAGAGCAACAAATCACTAAGAGGAAGAAAGACGTTTTGAACAGAACTGAATAGGCTCTTTATTCTTTGATAATTCAATTAATGAAACCGAGTGAATCACATGAACCAATTGGAAAGGTATTTAAATTTCTTTCAAATTTGATACACAATGCTGATATATTGACAGAGATAAAACTGAACACACAATATATCATTACAACAAAAACATCACTGGAAAGCTGGCTAGTGAGTCAGCAGCCACGAGAGTAGCTGAAGTTATTCACACTCGAGACAATTTGAAGTACCCTGAATTCTTACAGCTCTAACACCTGAGAGGAAAGACACTTGACTGGCATTTTCCTGTACTTGACAACAACCCTGAAAATTTACTTATAATTTTGAATCAGTTGAGAAGCAGAAAGAAAACATATCTCCATGCCCAGTACTAGAGGAACTACTGAATTGCCGGTCTCTTCTCTCTGAGGAAGTGATATAACAAAGGTCTTATCATCAGGTCAATAACACGCAATGAAAAAGGAAAGCAAACAGAATTTCAGATGTGTGATATGTGTCAGGTAGTTAAAGAATGAAAAATCAAGTTTTTTTTTTTAAGATTTTGTGATGTTCCTGGTGTTTGATAGAATTTTAAAAGTTGCCGCGTGTTGTGATTTCTTTGCTCTTTGAATAAACATTCATTATCAGTCTTAATTTTGGATTAGTAATTTTGTATTCTTTTCTTCAAAATGCATCTCCATGAATGAGTTTGTGGAAGGTACCTGCACCCCCGCACCCTCTCTCTGATGTGTGTTCCTCAAGGGAGGGGCTGTGATCGCTTTCTCTTTGTATTCCTGGCACGAGGCTTGCCCAAATGTCGGGCTTATCAAATGCATGTGCAATTAAATGCAGTAGGGCGATCACTCTGATCATTTTGCATAAAGCAAAATTTTGGTGATGAGGGAGCAGGGCAGAAACGTCTGGATCACAGCCTAGATTCTCTCCAGGGACCAAATAGCCTTTTCCCTCTTGGCTGGGATCCCAACTTTTAATATAAAAGGTTCTCCCACCTGGCTTTCATGCTTCATACAGGTACTACTCAGTTAAAATTAAAAATTGAATACAGAGAAGCAGATGTGGCTCAAGCAGCTGGGCTCCTGCCTACCACATGGGAGGTCCTGGGTTCGGTTCCTGATGCCTCCTAAAGAAGATGAGCAAGACAGCATGCTGATGCCACAGGCTGGCGTGGCGAGCTGGCGTGGCGAGCTGACGCAACAAGATGTCTCAACGAGATGACACAACGAAGAGACACAGTGAGGACATACAATGAGAAACACAAGCAGAGAGAGGAGTTGGCTCAAGCGATCGGGCATCTCCCTCCCACATGGGAGGTCCAGGGTTCAGTTGCCGATGCCTCCTAAAAAGACAATGAGCACACAATGAACGGGCACAGAGAGCAGACAGAGAGTGCAAACAGCGGGGGTGGGGGTGGGTGGGGAGGGAGAAATAAATAAAATAAATCTTTTTAAAAAATCGAATACAGCACTCTGTACATTGCCTTATCTACAACTTTCTTGTAAGGGCATAAAGTCAGTAACTTTCTGGTTTCATGATATTTGGGGAAAATGTTATTAATGGGTAAATAAAGTGGGACCTGTCGCTCTAAATTAGGGGTTCTTAGTCTTTTTTTGTTCCACGGACCCCTTTGCCAGTCAGGTGAAAACCATGGACCCGTTACCAAGTCCATGCTATACTGTGTGTTATTTAGTAAACATGTCACACCCACACCAACACGCCCCCACAAGAAGAGTGT
The DNA here is from genome assembly GCA_026826555.1 of Tolypeutes matacus. Classification (NCBI taxonomy): domain Eukaryota; kingdom Metazoa; phylum Chordata; class Mammalia; order Cingulata; family Chlamyphoridae; genus Tolypeutes; species Tolypeutes matacus. The sequence continues at coordinate 3,546,392 of JAKSZT010020074.1, read as the reverse complement.
TTTTTTGAATTTCAATTCAAGCTCATGGACCCCTTGTCAAGATCCCCTGCTCTGAATCCAGGTATATTCTGTATGACTTCGTTACCTTTGCATTACAAATAAGGATGAAAATGGTTGTATGATGCAACTAGCATGATAAATCACTGTACATTCCAGCCTGCTAGGTGATCTGAAGTTCTTCATTTCTCTTCACATCCAGAAATAGAAATGGTAGAGTCATGAGACGATAGGTTTTCTTAAGAAGATGTCTAGTCAGGCGGTATCACCATTATCCCATCCAAACAGATGTGTTCCTATTTTTAAAGACTTCTGGGAAAGGGAGATTCCCACCCTCTCTTAGCAACGGGTCCCAGTGTTTAACAACATGTGCTGCCAGGGCTGCTGGTTCTCTGAGACCGGCTGGAGAGTTTTTATGTATTTCAATGTCAGGGTTTTTCCCTGCTTCCATTTCCTCTTGTATTACTCATTCTATCCCCTCACTCCTTTGCCTTTTCCCACTCCTTTTGCTTGTAGTTATATTAACCAATAAAAATGCAATTCAGTGGAGCGGGTGTAGCTCAGAGGTTGAGGGCCTGCTTCCCATGTACAAGGTCCCAGGTTCAATCCCCAGTACCCCCGGAAAAAAAAAAAAAAAACACTTTAAAGTGACCGAAAATCCAAAACAAAAACAAAACACCACAAAAGTGAATGTGACTGTCTATGCCCCATGCACAGGGAAATCATTTCAGTGTGTCGTACAAATAGGGCAAATTTACTATTCTGTGTGTGTCTATTACACACTTGTGAACTTGTGTGAGTTGAAGTGAGTGAGGATGTACAGCTTTCCACTCCCCCCCCACAATGGCTCCCTCATCTGTTTGGTCATTGTTTTGCTCATTGTCTGCTGGGTGTCTGTTTGTTTTTTCTTTAGGAGGCACTGGGAACCGAACCCAGGACCTCCCATGTGGGAGGTGGGGGCTCAACCACTTGAGCCACATCTGCTCCCCAATGTATATAGCATTTTACTGAAATATATTACATTTTGGTAGCTTTGAATGTTTAAAAATACTCCTAATTTTCTTTTGGTATTTAGTTCCTCTGAATGCTGTCCAAATTTTTTATATGTTTCTAAAGTTGATGAGTTCCTAATTGGATATTAAAGTCTAACAGGTCTAGTAATGTTGGACATTCAGACTGAATCCATGAACACACCTGTGTCACTGAGCAGGGATGCGAAACACCAGATGGCTGAGTTTCATCAGAAAGGTGTGACTCAACAGCTGCCGGGAAAATAGTTTTGCTTTGAAATAGTTCTTATTATCAGGGACCTGACTACTTGAAACTCCACTGTTAGTGATTCATTTCATTGGACCTATTTCGATGTCTTTTAAAGTGCAAGAATGTTCTGGAATTCTAAGGCTTTAATCAGTTTACTCCCAGAAATCAGCAACTGGCAGGAAGCTTGTGGGTAAAACCGTAGGTATCTGGAAGGTGGCTGGGAAGGAGAGGTGAATTCAGGGGTGGCCGAGCACCTGGGCGCATTGTGCAGCACATTTACTCAGGGCTGCCCCTTCCCTCTCAAACATCTGGTGAGCTTAGTGGAGTCAGCCGGGGTAGATGGTTCTCTGTGAGGCTGGGGGGTGCCGGGGGGGACAGGCCCCTCTCGGCCGCGCCCCCGACAAGCCCGGACAATCGTGGCTGCCTTTTGGGTGCATCCAGCAGGGACGAGGCCGCTGCTTCCTGGGGGTGGCACGTCTGGCCTGCTCAAATCTACCAGGACACAGAGGTATTCTACTCTAAAGACGCTTCGAATCTGGATTTTGCATTTCATTTCTAATTGTTACCCTAAATTTTGTCCTTTAAAATAAATTTTTTATACCTACCAAGAAAACTGACCACATCATGCCCTTCTTTCCCCTCCGCCTCTGTCCCCCGTCTTGTTCCGGCAGTGCTCACCAGGTCCCCCTACCACACTGCAGCTCGCTGAGAGCAATAAGGACCCAGCACTGCTGGTTGCTTGTCCCCTCCTGGCCTCAGGCAGCTCTGAGCTTCATCCTCAGGTCATTTTGTCTCAGGCGGGAGGCACTACAGCCATGGCCCTTTTGTAAAGGGAGCCAGATCGTGAGAAGTGTGGAATGGCGCCCTTCAGCATCGACACCCAAAATCAAGCCAGAGTCCACGGAGACCGTTTCTTTGCGGTGCTAACTGGGAGGAGGAGGCTGCCTTGCCCTGGAGGGCCCTTCTGCTAGTCAGGGCTGCCTCCCTGGGCTGCTGCTGGCTGAGCAGAGTGGCGGGGAGGTGACGGCGCCAGGGCCTGCAGACTCCAGAGGGACAGAGCACACTTGAAGTCTTGGAAGTCTGGACCAGAAAGCTAATGGTGAAGGTCTTAGCTCATTGGTCAAACGGTGTGATTCATTATTAAACCGGAACAGACCAGTTAACATCCAAAGTATAATTTTGGTTGCTATTTAAAACACGCCCACTGGTTCATTTAGCTCAGCTAGCTTGCTTAACCGTAAATTGATTTTACATTCGTTAATAGCTTAGGGAGAGCTAGGAAATGACCTGTGCAGGTCGCAGTTCTGAGGAAATCAAAACTTTCCTTCATGTGCCAATGAAAAGTTAGCATATTTTAGTGACTTGGTGGAATTATGTATAATTTAAAATAAAATAACTTGAGACAGGGAACCACAAGAAACTCTCCAGGCAGATAGATTTAATGAGCGTTGACAACACATGTGGGATTTGGGGGCTGTTTTTTTTTCAGAAGGGAAGTAAACACGAATCCATGCTCTCAAAAAGAAAGGATGGCCCCGAGTCAATTAATTTTTTAAGACATGGATGCAAAAACAAAAAAGATGTTAGCAGGCCAGTATGTCTACCCTTGGAAATCCTTAGGACACTCTCTCTATTTCTTACCAAGAAGTAATTGAGTTTAGTGTTGAAGGGCCCTTAAAGGGTAAAAGCTTGGTAACCCCGGCATTGACTCAGGAGAGGAGGAAGAATCTAAATTGATCAGATACTGAATGCTTCACAGCTTCCATGCCGCGAGCACATGAGCTCGTCATCTTCATCTTCACCTCCATCACCACCATCATCATCACGGCTAATGTGTCTGAAGAACTTCCTATGTGCCAGACACTCTTCTAAGAATTTCCACCTGCCATATTCATTTTATGGTCTCAGAAATTCTACGAGGAAGATGCTCCCAAATGCCTGTTATTAAAAGGAGGAAAGAGTGAGAATGACAGAATACTGGAGTTGGAAGAAATCTTTGGGTTCACCTGGTTCGTTAGCCCCAGAGATCAATGCCCTCTTCAGAGTCACATGAAAAGTTAGTGTCTGAGCCCCAAATAGGTATTTAAACAACAGGTTTATTAAGTTCTATTAAGTGCCTACTGTATGCCATTTAACCCTTACAATAACTCTATGAAATAAATGCAGTTGAAGCCCTTAAAGATGTGCAGCTGTACAAATCACACCTCTGGGCAAGCCAGGGCGTGACACGGGACGCCCTCTGCACCAAGCTCTGCAGTCTCCACAGACCATGTTTTTGAAGTCAAGGCTCCTCTCCCTCTCTGCGTGCCCACGTGGCAGTGCCCGTGTAGCTTCCTAACTATGCCCTAAGGGGCTCGTTTCAGCCTAGGGCCTTATTACACCTCAGGAAGGAGGCAGCGGCTCCTAGAACCCTGCAATGATGCACAAAAAAACCGAAAATGAGTGGCAGCCCCTTCTCCAAGTTCTGAAGCACCTAAATAGCAAGAGCCTTTCAGCTTGTTGTACATGAAACCAAATCTGGGTGAAAATGGAAAGACCCAACCAAATAGCTGTATGTTTTCAAATTTCCTGACTTTTAAAACTGTGCAAATTTTCTTGAGTTCTGCTTCATTCAAGTTTGTGGGGGACATTTTGCAAACATTGCTAATGTATTTTTAGAAATGCAATAAACCTAATGATGTTAAACTCAAACACAGCAGTCTCAACTCATTTTCTTCTTCAAATTTCACCCTGCATGTGAAGTTTAAAAATTTCCCATTGTGCATATTTTACTCTTTTAAAAAAATGACATATGACATGTTTATTAAACATGGTGTTGTTTAATAGAGGGTGTTTTGAAGGTGCTGATTGGCCATTTGTTTTTTGCATATCTCTTTAAGTTTGTATGTATTTGGTTAAATCTATATGATTAGAAATGCTTTTTAAAATGAGAAACATACCCCTTGGTATTTATTAAAGAGAAGGTATGTATGCTGGAGATTTCACATAATCACTATGTTTCTAGTTATATGTACACAAAGCAACTGTTAGTTCTTTAACTAAACTGTCCAGCCAAATAGCACATTTTCTGTATAAAGGAGAAAAATTGGACTGGTTTCCAAGGGCAAAGTAAATTTGGGAGTTCCTTCCTTTAACATGGAGATGTGGTTTGAACTTGTAAGTGCCTCTAACAAGGAAAAGGTACCCCTTCAACACACAGAAGGCTGTTGTCATTATGCCTGCCCGAGAAGGAGCTGGGTCTGCACCCAGGGCTCCCCAGGTCTGAAATGGGAAGTGCCCCTCTTGAGCTGGCGAGGCTGCATGCTTCCCAGCACTCCTTAGTGAATTACAGATGAAAGGAAAGACTATCACCCTGTTATCCAAATCTTCTTTAGGGCGTGCTATCATACAAGCTATTTTCCTTTTTGTTACATTCAATATGTATAATTACACTGCCAGAAAATCCTCTGCTTTGGAAAGCTTTCCTTACTGACCTGCCACTCAACTGCGGGTCATGTCTGCCAGTCCCGATTTATTTTCTGAAGATTTTTTTCTGGGAAAGATTATTATTATCATTAATGAGCAGACTGTACCAGATAAATATATTTTATGCCCACATGTGTACCCCTTCTTTGAAAATCACTTGTTTGCCGCTCTGGCATCATCTCTGACCTTCCTGTCCACGCCCCCACCTTTTCTGCCCCATCCCTCAGCCCTGCTTGCTGGCCTCGCCTCCTCCCCACCCAGGTACCCACGTCCTGGGGATCGGCCCCTGATCTCCACTGGTCACCTCTCAGCCCTGCCCAGCAGTAACCCAAGTGGCTCTGCCTCCCCTGCTAACTGCCAATGACCTCGTTGCTCACTCCGCATGCTTGTCACAGTGGGAGGCAATCTCGCTTGCTTGCTTGTTGACTAGCAGCTCCTCGACTGGATCCTGAGCCCCGCTGAACCTAGAGGCCTTGTGTACCCCGAAACCTCTCCTCACCATGGACACCTGATACCTTCTTTTTGGAACAAATGAACAGATATGTGTCCTCACTCAAAATCGAATAGAACAAAGCAAACAAGCAACAAACGAATGAATGAATGGATGGCAACACAAGCCAGAAAACCGCATACCTCTGGGGATATTAATGGGCTGGGCATAACAGTGTTCTGGATTATTAAGACTATTTTCCGCCTTGCTCAGAGTAACGGTTACACAAACACACGTATGCGTACAGGCGAAAGCTAACGTGGCCATACACTCCGGATCTCCGCTGCGGAGGGCTCCCTGGCCTCAACCGGGAGAAACGACTACGAGGCAGTGATGGAAGCAACCAGAGGGCGTGGCCAGAACCCAGAGGCTCCCAGTCGGCCCGGACAGAAGGTTGTGGTTTGTGCACCTCTGGACTCAAGAATATCATGGGAAGTGTCCTACCCAATAAGGAGCTCCTTTGTGAACATCTTTTTAAAAAAGATATGAAATAAATCGTTAACTTTCTAACACTGGACTTTTCCAATAATTGAATCTTGACCCTCTTGATACGCAATGTTTTTGACTGATTTTAATTTTCTCTCGTGGAAATCTCTCTAAATAGGTCACGCCTCTCCCCCTTCCTCACACAAAACGTCCTCACGGGACACACTGCCTCGGCTGTGGTTCCTGCCGCTCTTCCTGGCCGCCTGGTCAGGTCCCTGGCAGGGGCCCCCAGCGGCATGGTGAGCCTGCCCTGCAGTGCGTTCCTGTAGTTTAGGTCTCTCCTTCCTGCTGAGTGCTTGCACCCCTGGGTCTGAGATAACATGCTATGCCAGCACATGCTCTTTGCTGTAACGCTTTTAGTTTTATTTTACAGAAAAATTCCCAGCCAAGGGCCTCAGTCACTGCACATTCTTTGTGGCAACTATTCGCCTTTCTGGGGTTTTCCTCCTTTCAATTCTGGGCTCAAATGCACATATAAAGGAGGGTCAAATCTACCAGAGAGCTGAACCACAGAAAGGTCTGGGGTGGCCAGGTCACTGTCCCCAGAAATGTCAAAATTTTAAGAACTTAGCTATCAATAAAAGACTTGTTTGGTCAAATTCAAGAAAAACGTGGTCTTTACCAAATATTTTGAGGCTGTTAATGGAAAACAATTCTTCTAATTCTTGAGCATAGAGTATAACCAATTTCTGTGGCATAGGTTAAAATCAAAACCTCTCCCCCTCATCCTTACCTGTTACCTCAGGTTCTTTAGAATTGGAATTGAGGCTTTGCCCTAAGAAACCACCCCCAGAGGTTGCAGGAGCGGGGAGGTCCTTGGGGAGCTCCCTCTGCACCCGCCCCTCTCCTGATCCCGCTGGATGGCAGGTGTTATGGGTTGAATGGCGTCCCAAGGAGATATGCCAAGGTCCTAAGAGCCAGGAGGTGAAGGTGACCTGATCTGGAGATAGGGTCATCACAGATGGACTCAGGTGAGCTAAAATAAAATCCTACTGGAGTAAGGTGGGTCCAAATCCCACAGGACCCGTGTCCTCCCGAGAAGAGGAAAAGTGGGAGCTGATGGACAACGCCACAGGTGCCAGCCACCTTCGGAAGCAGGAAGGCAGGGAGGAGCCTCTGCAGGTTTCAGAGCCAGCCTGGCCTGCCCACAACCTGGCTTCAGACCTCTGGCCTGCAGAGCCGCGAAGCCCTAAGTCTCTGTGGTTTCGGGGTGCGCAGCTTGCTGTGCTCTCTAGTGGCACCCCAAGCAAGCCAAGACAGCAGGAGCTGGAGGATTAGACTCTTTGGTAAGCAGGATGGGGAAGTGGGGGCCCCCAGGGTGAGCGCATCTCCCCTGAAGTCAGCATCAGAGCTGGCCTGGACTCGGGGCTCACAGGCCACACTCTCTGTTGCCTTCCAGAAGCAGGAGCATCGCGGGGGCTGCCCACAGACGGGCTTCTGCTTTCCTCCCTCACACCATCCGTCCCCACCCCTTCCGCCTTGTCCTCTCCTGAGGCGCCGAGGGCCCCCGCCCTGCTCGGGCCTCCCCATGGCACCCCATCCTACCCTTGGTCTAGAGAAACCGGTTCGAGCCAGCTGTCGCTCTGGAAAGGCAATCTGATAAATTAATCTCTCGTAAGAAGTTAATGACTAATTAAAAGCTTAGGCTATTAGGAGCTTGCTCCTTGTTTTGGCTTCTAACCCGTAGACACAAGCTTTAGCCCCGAGCAGGGACTGTTCAGTGGAGGAGCTTCAGCCCTAACGGAGGTCAGGGTGTGTCGGGCAGGGGGTGGCAGAGAGCAGGGGAGGGGCGGTGTGATGGGCGGAGCCACGTCCCCTCCATGGGAGGCCTCCAGGCATCGGGGAACCTGCACAGACTCTCAGGCCCACGGGGGACTTTTTTGCCATAACATCTTTCGTACAGATGAAATATGTTAAAACAAGAGCCACAGAACACGCTGGAAGAAGGAGAAGGGGCCATCCTGACCCCAAGGCTGGCATGAAACCTGAGGAGCTTGACGGCGAGGGAGCGGGCTGGCCTCGAGCCCGGGCAGGGCAGAGTCGCCGTGACCTTCTCCACCGTGGAGTTTTCCGCACCCCGATCTGGATACCTGAGTTCTTACAGGGGTGCGGCTACACGTGGTCTTAGGAGATGCTCTGGAGGATGTGGGGATGTGGTGGGGGGCTGTCTGTGCGCTCCGCTGGCCGTGGGAAGCCACGGGGATAAGTGCTTCACCTGCAATCCTAACCAACGGCCCCTCACGTCCCAGCAAGGCTCTAGGGACCACCTGCCCTCACCCCGACCAAAAGAGGTCCTTGCAGTATGCTGAAGTCTTTGGACTTGTCTCTTATTAGCAATCCAGCAGGTACACACGCTTTCCCTCAAAATTCTTTTCTTCAACTGATTTTGGCATACGGGTATTCTCCATGCAATAACAAAGCAAATAAGCACTGCTTACTTTTTCTCTATCTACCAGCTGCGAGGAAGGGGGATCGCCTTCTAAAGGCAGTCCTAACCTGGTACCCTCCACCAAACCCAAGTCTGTGTGCCACTTACTCACCAGAACCCAGGGCAGGGACCCCCTCGATGTGTGGCTTGCAGGGAACAGCATGCCAATCAATCCATTGTGCAGCTGGTCAGCAGGATTTGCTGCAGAGATGCATGTACAAAGTACAGCCAGGGGAACCAATGCCCCAACTTTACAAGTAGAGGAAGGCCCAAAGACCTAAGGATTGCGCAGCAGCTTCCCCCAGGCCTGCGCACCCCATCTTCTCTCTCCTGGGAGCCTCTCTTTCTGTGGGGCCTCCTAACCCCAGGCTCGGCATCACCTGTGGGGCCTGCCACCACCCAAGCCCCGTGACGGATCCAGGTACCAGGACGCAGCCAAGGCTGCCTGAGACCTCTGAGAAGAAGGTCTTTTCGCACTAAAAGGCCAGGAGAGAGGCCATCTGGGCCGGTTGTCACCCCCTGCAGTATGTCTGTGGGAAGAGCAGAGTCAGACGGAGATGAGCAAGCTGCGAGAGGGAGAGAGACAGACAGAACCAGGGTAATATCCCTGGAGCCCTGGGCCCAGCTGAGCTGGAAGGGACTCTTTGACTTCTAGTTATGTAAGTCAGTGAATTCCCGTTTTTTGATAAGCTAGTTTGGGCTGGGTCTTCAATTTGCAAAGCTGTGCTAGAAGCTTCCTGTGCCATATCTCCTGGCATCCAGTTCCTTCCGGAGGCTCTCTGTACCCTGGCTGCCTCATCTGCTCTCCTGGAGGCCTGCTTCAGTTTTGGAGTTTACCTCCCTCGTACCCTCTGCCTGGAAAGTTCCTTCACCCAGATATCTGCACAGCTAAGGCATTTCCTCCCCCGCTTGGCAGGAGCCTCCCCTTCAGCCTCCTGCCCCACCCCCACCCCATGCCCTGCACCCTGCTGGACAGTTTCTGTCCATCCACAGCACTTCGTGCCGTCTTCCAAAGTCCTCTGTACTTGTGTGTCGTTCACTGCTGTGTCCTGAGGCTTTTCAGCACATAGTCATCACACAATAAATAACTTCCGAATGAAGGCGATTCTGGTACAAAGTGACATTCTGACAATATTCTGGAAAACACCGTACTACCCTGTAGATGTTGATTTTACTTTCTTCATACTTCACAGCCCTGATGACCAAACTTTCCTTTCCTCTGAAACCTGGCAGTGAACAGCAGGAGAAGCTGATCAGGGGGTGGGCTCAGGCTGGATCAGCTGTGCCCCCTCCCCAGCCCCAGCCTCACTTTGCAGAGTCCTAGGGTGAGGGAAGGCCTTCCCTCTCTCTGACCTTGTCTTCTGAGGTACAAGCCATCACCTGTGAGTGCCTGGACACACGTCCACTGAGGCAGCAGGGCACGTTTGGGACATAGGCACAGCTTGTGTGTCCTTGCTGAGAGAGGCCCCGACGTCGGGAGCCGTGGCCTGGCCCTGGAGGGGACAGTGGCACAAACGGTCTTTCTGTCCCTGCTTTCTGTCGGTCAGCTCCAGGCTGGCAGGTGTCCTTTGCCCGGACGCAGTGGCCGCGCCCACAGGTGACTCCGGGCTCACAGGCAGCAGCGCTCTTCCCAGCTGAGTTGACACATCTGCACAAATGCATTGCTTCTGCTTTGACTCCAATCAGGCTACTTTCTCTAGATCTTGGTTTTGAAACAAGGTAACAAGGTAAAAACAAATAAACAAACAAAAACAAACAGCTCGAGTAAAAACTGTCTTCAAGGGCCTTCCTTGGTGGGGGGGGGGGCAGATCTTGGGGTGGGGGTGGGGGTGGCAGTAAAGAATCTTCCACCAGAATCTTCAGGCCAAAACTGATGTATATTCATCTTTAGAAAATTAATTTGACTCTCCAATTACCCAAGCACCTTAATGTTCACAGTAAATCTCAAGCAATTAACTAAACTAGACTTAGGGAGTATGTAGCAGGTGGGCTTGAAAGTGAAAAATAAATGTCAAAAATCACCTTTGGCGTTTGAATGGATGTTTCAAAATGCACCGGCACACGTTCACGGGAAAATGAAGATTGTACGAGCTCTCATTAAGTGCGCACCTCAAGCCTAGGAAGGTCCAATTACTGGGGAAGCTCGGAAGCTCAGGCCTTAGGGAGACGCTGCTTGCCTGGAAGTAGGCCCCGAATTTACATGAGATCAACCAAAAGAAAGGCGTAGTGACAATCACTCCAAACCGTTTCGGGGTTTCTCCTTTGGGGGGAAAATCGATAAAAACGTGTCACTGCCTCATTTTGCAGAGTCGCCATCGCCATTGCACGGGGACGTCAAACCTACACTGATCGCGGGTCGAAAAGGCAAAAAACCAAAGCAAAACAGAAAGGAAACCAGCAGCGCGGGCGCCTCTGGCAGCGGCGGCGCTCCCTTGAGCGCGCTCATTTTTAAAGAAAAGGGAAGGGGACATTCCATACCCTTGACACTCGGCCCTTTTCTGCGACATCTGAAACTCGAGACGCAAAACATGCCGCAGTTGTCGGTGAAATACCTGCCTTAAAAGCAGAACCTCAGCTGCCGTCCTGGGCTCGGGATTCCTGAGACCGACGTCCACCCCTCCCACCGAGTCACCTGCTCCGGGGGAGCCCCGGCCAGAGAGCCGGGTCGCGCCAGGTCAAATCTGCGCGTCTCGCGGTGGCTCCGCCCCGAGCCGGCGACGGCGGGGAGGGCGCTGCCCGGAGGGGCGCGGTCCGGAGGCCCGAGACCACCCGGGGAGGCTCGGGGACCTCCTCTCCCCCGGGGTGCGCACGCGTGCGCGCCGGAGGGTCGCGGCCGGAGGGAGCCTGGCGTGCCCGGTGTCCCCGCGCCGGGCAGGAAGCCCAGGGCCCGGCCCCCACTCCGCGGGCTTCCCCGTCCCCGCGCTGCCGGCCCGGGTGTGACCGCATCCCCTTTCCTCTGGAGACAGGGACACGTGGGCTGGAGGTCGCGGTCCCCCCCCCCGCGTGTCGTTTACAACATGGGGACCTCCCGGCAAGGGCGCGTTCCCGAGTGTCCCTGCCGGGGACCCCGGGGAGGCGTCGGAGCGACTGAGGGGCCGGGAAGTGCCCGGGACGCGCCGGGAGCCCCCGCCACTGCGCGGTGGGGACCCACAGCTCACCGAGGGGGGGCGGGGCGCGGAGGCGGGGCCCCGGGCGCACACGCCGCGCGGTGACAGCGCGGAGGAGCACCTAGCCCCGCGTGTCCGGGGGCCGGCCCGGCTGGCCGGGATGGGGGCGCCTCGGGGAGGCTCCGCGCCCTCGCCGAGCCGTCCGAGCGTGCACGAGCAGCCGCCGCGCCCCGGGCTTCCCCGTCGGCCTCCTGCCCCAGGGCCCTGCCCCCCACCCCCAGCGTCGCGCGGCGCCGCCCGCCCTCCCGGCCGCCCGCTCCAGACTGGTTTTTCTGGTTCACCTCCCTCCCTGGGACGCGCCGGGGGATCCGATGACGTCGCCGGCCGAGTCCTCCCCCCTGCCTGGCTCCCCCCCCTCGCCGCGCGCTCCTCCTCGTAACTTCTGTTCGGAGCGGCGCTGCCAGGAATAGCCCGTCCGTCCCCAGACCGGGCGGGAGGCGGCCGCGCGGCTGCCCGAGCCCCGCGGCCCTTCCCGGCTGCGGTCCCGCGCGGTGTCAGGCAGGCACACGGGGCGCCCGGGCGCGGGCGGCACCCGGGATCCCTGCCCTCCCTCCGCCCGCCCCCGTCCTTAAGGAAATGCTCCCAGACACCCCCCTCCAGACGCGCTCGGCCTCTGCGAGGAGCGGCCGCCGCCGCGGGGACCAGGGCGCCCGGGGGCTCGCCTGCGCCTCTCCCTCCTCCTGCTCGGCCTCCGCCTCCCCAGCCGAGACTTTCCAGGTGAGCCGCGCCGCCGTGCGAGGGTCCCCGCCCGCCCGCTCGGGCCGCCGCGCGCCCCCGGCCCCAGTCCCCGGTCGCCGGCGCTGCGGGCGCTGACAGCCGCAGGAATCGGGTCCGGGGGAGGTGGGGGCGGAAGGGGCGCGCCGCGTCCCCTGGAACATGGTGCCCCATCTCCCGGGTTGGGGCTCGAGCATCGGCAAGTTGGCTCTCAGACACGAAGCTCCCCCGGCCTGCGCAGCCAGAGGGCCCCCGGCCCGGAGACCGCTGTTCCCGCACGTCCCTCCTGCGGGGCGCTGGGGACAGTCCGGGCGCTGGCCGGCGGGCTGGGGTGAGTGGCCTCCTCGGCGCCGGGCGCTCCGCCCCCCCCGGACACGAGCGGCTAGTGCCCTCCGCCTGCCCGCCCCTCCCCCCGCCCCCCGCGGCCCTTTGGTGGGGGCCGCGGGGGGCTGCGCGCGGGGAACTGCGGGGAATACCCCGGCGGCTCTGCAGAGGACGCGGCTGCTGTCGTAATGTCCGGGTGGGGGGGGCGCGGGCCGCCGGGATGGAATGCGCGGGCCGCCGGGGAGGGACGCGCTCCGGCGCTCGGCGCTGGGCGCCCGCGGCCGCTGCCAGGTACCGGGCCGGGCCGGGGAGGGGGTCCGGGGCGCCAGGCCGCAGGGCCGCAGGGATCCCAGGCCGCCGCCTGCCGGGAGCTGCCTCGGCTCCCGGGCGAGCAGCAGCAGGAAGCGGGGAGGCAGAGAGCCGGGAAGGAGGGACTGCGTGCGCGGCGGCCCGGCGGGGCCGCGGGCCGGGGGATCGGGCTGAGCCGGGGGACCGGGCTGGGCCGGGGGCGCCGGGCGGGCTCGGGGAGGGACGGCGTGCGGCCGCGCGCGGCGGGAGCGGGCTCTGCGCCTTCGGTCCGCTCCCTGGAGTGGGTGGAACGTTGGCCCGTTCCGGGAATGTTCCATGACGTGGTGCAGCCGCAGGAAGGGGGTTGAGAGGGGCTCCGGGCCGCGGCGGCGGTGTGCCGGCTGCTATGGGGCAGATGTGCCGTGGTCGCGGCGCCGCCGCCTCCTCGCCCTGCCCCCTCCCCCCCGCACCCTGCGTGTCTGGTACCGGTAGGCGCGAGGCAGGAAAACACTGCTGGGGGTGGGGGGGCGACGTGTGTAGCGGGCATGTGGGGGTGTCTGTCGTGGCCGGTGGGGGCCCCCCGGAACCGCGCCGCCACCCCAGCTGTTAGCGCAGCTCGGCGCGTTTTGTACGCATGTGCCTCCAGCGTCTGTCCCTCTTACATAACAGCCGGTGCAGCAGAGGACACGAGCGAGCGCGACCCCAGCCCTCCACGGCGCGCGGGGCGAGGGGGCCGGAGGGCGGGCAGCCGCCGGGGCGGGGGAGCGAGGCGCGCGGGGCGGTGCCGCGAGGGGCTTCTGCCTCGGCCCGCGGGCTGGAGAGCATCTCCCCGGGCGCCTGCAGACGGTCCTCAGCCGGAAAGCTGGGGCGCCCGGGGCTCGGAGCGGGTGGGGGGCGGCGGCGGCGGGGGCGGGGCCGGGCTCCCCGGGGCCGGCGGAATCCCCTGAAGGCGGCTTCACCGGGAGCCTCAGGACACCTGTGATGGCTTAGCCTTCGCTCGGGAAGCTGTGAGAGCAAGTGACACTGCAGAAGCCTCATTCTCCGCCCGGAGATTTAGGCCTAGAATGAACATAAAAAGGCTTATTTCCGGTACTTTCATTACAATGGAAAATTTGAACTGATTTTTCTCCTTCCTTTGCTGCCATTTTAAAAATAACTCAATTTACCTCCAAATAAATATTGTTACGCCTCCCCCACCCCCCAAAGGCTGAACCTCAGTAATTCACAGGAGAACTGGTTTTCTAGCAGACTCAGAGCCCTGGTCAAGGGCTATTGATTTTTCTCTTCGGTACAGTGGCTTCTTTTGTAGTGCATAATCAAGCCCAGGAATTATTTGAAATATTAATAAGATCCATTTTAATTAAGTTTGCAATGAGCTGTCCTCACTGAGAAAGGCTATTGAACTTTGAAACATTTCTTTCAGAAACATAGTAATATTTGGTGGTTTTTGTCCTTGACAAAACCATGTTATTTTAAATATGTCTGTGCGCGTGTGTATGTGGATGTACAGCCTATACCGCCCGGATTTGCAAATGCCTGCTTGCGTTTTTCACCTTATACTGAGTGCCAGAGTGAAACTGTAGCCAAGTAGATTGTGTAAGGAATAGATTGGGTTTGAGTTTAGGACATTGGCCAAATAGTTTATCAAACTGAAATGCACTCTCTGTAAGTAACGTGGACATCGTAGGTAATTAAGAGAACCTTTCTGTGGACCAAGAAGTCAAGGTACCGGAGGAGGATTGTGCATTTTTACACTGAGGTGAAAGGGCTGTGCCAGGACCCCCTTAATGACAGTGGACATCAAATGTCTTCAGCCCCTTGGCCACAAGGTTGAAATACTCAGTATAATTCTTAGATGCAGAAAATATTATATTACAATGGTGGCTCTAGAAAATTGTTAGAGACAGTTTCCTGCTTTGAACATAGGTTGGGTATTGCAAACAGAAAATCAAATTGTTGGCATCTATATTTCTGTGATGGTGACTGTTTTTATGTGGCTCTGTTAGAGACAGTTTATCTTTCTGTAAGGTTATTTAAGATTAAATTGGTGTGAGATGGATTCGGGGCCAATTTGGGGAGTGGTAGTACAATAATATTGCAAATTTAAAGTTGAACTGATGTTCACTAATTAGTTCCTTGTGGAGGTCTTTGGTAAAATACCATAAAAGTAGCTAAAGCATTTTTATATTTTTATGAAACATGGGATGTGAAAGTGAATTTTCCTTTTATACACCATCGCGTAATGAAATCGTGCTGCTTGACTACATCGAAAGATTAGCCAGCAGAATCTTTGGGCTGGTCAGGCTCCTTTTACATGAGGTGTGTTTACAAACCTTCTTGTTACTATGAAAACAAAACAGAGGACAACATGTGTGCAGCCGTTCCTTGTGGGAAAATGGCACACGTGTCTGCTTGAGCTTTTGGCACTCTGTCACTGTTCAGAAAACAAGGTTCAATCTTTTATGCTGATGTTGAGTCAGTTTAAAACGAAGACGCGTATGTTTGAATCTGCCTATTTTTTTAAAAAAATAAAAGCAGGGTTTATCTCAAAAGCAACACAAATACTAAGTACTCTGGATTTTAGATGTGTAAATTATCCTCAATAATTAACTGGAATTAATTTAAAACCTTCTGTAAAGGAAAAGTAGTTGTAAAGACCGATCAAATGTTATTTGGCATGAATCAAAAGTGTAGTACATCAGAACGTGACATAACTTCAGATCTGCTTTGGTAACAGTTGTAATAAGGGAGCGCGGCTGAGATCCGCTGGCCGCATGGCCATGGATGGAAACAGCTTGCTAATCGCCAAAGGCTGGTAACAGTAAACAGTTTTTACTTTACTGCAGAGTCAGTGGAATTTCTGTTGGTCTCTTTTTTTGGTCCTGTAGGTGGAGAAATGGGTCACAGTTTAAATCGCTACCTGAAATTCCAATGATAAGCTGCCAGTTCATGAGTTCCTCTACCATGGCCAAAACATGGTGTGTGAGTGTTGAAACATTTTAAGCGATATTACTAAAAGGAGCAGAGGAAGTTTGCTAACTCAGCGTAGTGGCCTTCAGGTTTCATGAAGACCTTCAGACCATGCACCATGTTTGGGTTTTTCTTAAGCACGCAGGCAGGTCCTGCCTTAGGTGAGGAGAACTTTCGAGACTGCCAAGGAAGGGCTGTTCCACCAAGCCGTGGACCTGCAGTGTTTGAAGCTGTGGATGAACACGGGATTGACGAAAGATGGGGGAAATTTCAGGAAAATAAGATTGTGCTCATTTGAAGCCAATTGTATGAGAAGTAGTATAATCTTCTATTTGTTCCTGATGTCAGATCACATTCCACAGTCAGAGCATTGCTTCCTAATTGCTCTCTGTGGCAACAATAGCAAAATAGAGGCTATAAGTCAATATTTGTAGCTATGAAGCAGCTGTGAGAGATTTGGGAGACTATTCCAGCACTTTATTTTCTTGACGTCACTGCACGGACCCTCGATGCGGACATGAAGACGGACGCGGGCTGAGCCCAGCTGCACCATTGATTCACCAGAGCTGCCTGGTATTTGGGTCTCCACTGCTCTGGACCAGACGTGTGCTAGTGCCAATGTGCCCGCCCCGGGCCCATCCTTCGAGGCTTTAGCTATACACGTGGTCTGATCTGCAAGTGCCTGTAACTAGATTTCCACTGAAAACTTGGAGTCTGACTAGACAGATTTGAAGAAGTCAGGGCTTTGGAGAGAAGAAGTGATGGCGAGGATGTGACGACGTGAGGCAGGCAGCACCTTTTTTCCTTCTAGTTTGTTCTGCTACTTCCGGGTCATAGGATGTTTGGATTTGAGGTCAGAAAGCCCTCAGGGCCGGCATTTTTGCCTTTTGGCTCATGTAGAGTCTTAGCCCTCCCTCAGGAGTGCCCTGCTAGGGGCCCTGCGGAGGGATAGAAGTCTCCGTGCATTTGTTCAAGAGGATTTTACCGTGACGCCAAGGGCATACGGACGGCCAATAGAAGAGCTCGTCGGTCGTAGCGTGGTATTGACAGGTGTTAGGGGCCCGGAGAACCCACCTATATAACACGGCACGTGCTGGGGAAGAAACACAAAGGAATGCATTGCTGGGGGACCCCACCCTGACTGGGGGTGAAGAAAGACCCCTGGGAGGAAGGAGATTAGAGCTGAGACTGAAGGATGAGTAGGCGTCACCCCCCCCACTCCCCCGCGGAAGTGGGGGAGGGAGAGGGTTGTACCAAGACCCAGCCAGGCAAATGCCCTTAGCCTGGGGGCTGCCCGGTGTGCGGCAGTTGAGAGCAGCCAGGGGGGCCCATGCAGAGGGCAGCGAGGCTGGGGCAGGGCCTTGCTGCAGGAAGGCCGCACGTGCCATGGGCCAAGGCGGGATGCTTTTGAGAGTAAGAGGGGATGGCTCTTGACAAGTGGGGCGCAGGGCGACCTACTTTTGGCCATGCCAGAACTGGCCACTGGAGAGGAAATGGGGGTGCAGGGTCCAGCAGCTGAGGAGACCCACGCATAGCATTTGCCAGTGTCACGCTGCATCGTCAGCGGTTGCACCACTGGGCATTTTTTGTGTGTGTGTGTGACTTTGTATGTGCTGCCTTCAGTTCAAGGCAGCTGTAGGTTCCTAAGTGTTATTTTTGGATACATTTATTTTAAGAATAAGTCATTCAAGTTAGGGAAAAAAATACTACATTGGGCTGAATTGGTCAGCCCAAATTAACGACTAATGATTAAATGAACGACTAATGATCAATTCCGGAGCCTTTGCAGGGTCGCCACGGGAAGTAACCGATTAGCCATCAGAGCCTGGTGTGAGCTGGATCTATATGTCTCCAAACAGCCCGTGAGAGAGTGAGACATCCAGTTCCCCAGATGATTTCTCTCCACGAGTGCAGCTATCACATACCTAGAGCTGACTTTTACTTTCCATGTGATTAGCAGCCAGTGGGACCCTTACAAAGAGAGTAAAGAAAAAGGAGGAAGAGGTGAGCGGGAGTGGCATTTCTTCAGGGCATCTTACACTCATTCCATTTTGCAGTTGTACATTTGATTAATTTTCTCCCTCTTTACATTTTACATAATGTAGAAATTCTTCTTGGTAGGAAGAAGAGCCAGGTACGTGGCGGTGCCCGGCTCAGGCCGTGGTGTCCTTGGTGCCAGGCTTCCCAGGGCACCGCCCCCGACTCGCCCAGGGATGCTCCAGCTTTCTCGTGGGCAAACGGGGATGGCGGCGAACTCGGTTCCCAGGCTTCTGGCGCGAAATCAGCAAGTCCTGGTGCTCGGCCTGTCCTATAGAAGTTACCTGGCAGTGTTAGTTATCAAGCAGCCGCGCTGTGTGAGGTGCGGAATGAGTAGCTGAGAGAGAAAAGGGTGATAGCTCCTGGCCTCAAGACGTTTCGTCTTGGGAAGGCAGAGGGCATAGAAGTAAACTTCACTCACATCTACCAGTGAGAGTAAAGTGTAAACAGAAGCAGGGTGATTTCCCATGGGAAAAAGGAGGGTGTTTGTGGGAGCAGGGGGTTTGAGTGGGGCCTTGGGAGTGGGGAGAATGTCAGCAAGCAAAGCGGGGGGTCAGCATTGTGGAACCTGGGCCGTGGCGGCCTGGGGCCGAGCCTGGGGAGCTACGATGGGCTCTGGCCAGGTGGGGTCAGGAAGCACCCCCAGAAAGCCAGACTTCACTCAGCGTGTCTGAGCAGCGGCGGGGGCTCACCCGTGCTCTAGAAAGATGAGCAGGTCTGTGGGGTTGAGCCCCAGGGGCAAGGAGGCAGGTGGAGGCAGGTAGAGGCCGCGGGGGTCGAAGACAAGGGATGAGGCCACTTACAAACGAACCGTATTTTGTTACACAGCCAAATTTACATGGCAGAGTTTAGACTCATTGGCATGATTGCCAGTTTGAAAACACGTTGTGAATGTGGGAAGTACTGCATTATTATTTTAACCCACTGAGAAACTTTCTCCTCCGGAAAATATCCATAAGTACTAACAGCAAAGGTTAAAACGCCCACGTCCAGAATTGTTCAGACTTAAAATGACAAGGTGTTTCTCTTCTTAGGCATCAGTGTTTAGGGCACGGGGACGTGATTCACTTAAGGGTTAACTAGAATACCTTTTTTTAGTCGGTGCCTAACTGGACCTGAACCACGGCAACCCTGGACGGAGAGTGTGGTGTCATGTGTTAGAAACGCATCACTTTGTTTGGCAAAGATTTATTCTGTGGTTTCAATTCCTCTGAAAAAGAAAGCAGGATCTCGTTATTTGCATCGCAGCAGATTCTCTTGATTTCCGAAGCCCCGCGAGGAAGGCGGCTTTCGAAGCGAGGCGAGCGCGGACACAGCCGCGGGCATCTCTTTGAGAGCCGCAGACCTGCGTGTGCGTGCTGCCGGCCCGCGGGCACACACGCGTGCAAACTCAGAAAATCGCGTGTTCCCCGAGAGAGTAGATCTTGACCCTGAGCACACAACATGAGTTCTCAGCTTGATAGGCGCAGAAAATATTTCTTTTAAAATGGAGATTATGCCCAATTCCATATAAAGAAGATTACAGGAAAGGTAATTTAAATTGTAAGGAGCTGTGTTCACTGAACTGCTAGTTTCACTTGAAACGGTGTTTTATTTCTTTTGGAAGCCAGACAGCTGGTTTAATAGTGTACATATGAAACGCTAATTTGGCTTGTTAATTGGATGCAATTAAATTGAGGTTATTTTATACTGTCTAACGTCTGAAAATGACATGCGTTGCCATGCTTGTGTAATGTGAGGAAGAAAGTGGGGGTGCGGGGAGGGGGAGGCTGGACTCGCTTCTGCTGCCTGCTAGGCACTTGCTGTGAAGACGTGAAAACGAGCTATTCCAGCCCTCAGGACCCCTTTTGGAAATGGACGGGCTGGGGCAGGTGGTCTGGAAAGCCCTTTGCAGCTCCTAGTCTGTCCTTTTATAAATGCTACTTTGTAGCTATAGAGAAGGCAATGTCATTATATTCTGTGACTGTATTACAAGGATGAACTAAAGGCTTAAAAAGGGGCACAGTGCCAATTTAGCAAATCCGTTAGAAGGAAGGGATTTTGTCTAAGGGAGTCCACATGCTGGGCCAGGGGCCTCAGCAGGCTCTGCCCACACCTGAGCTCACCTCTTCCCACCCCAGGCTCTGCCTACACCTGAGCTCACTTATTTCTCCCACCCTAGGGCTCTGCCCACACCTGAGCTCACCTCCTCCTCCCCCTACCCCAAGGCTCTGCCCACACCTGAGCTCATTTCTTCTTCTCACCCCAGACACTGCCCACACCTGAGCTCACCTTCTTCTCCCACCCCAGACACTGCCCACACCTGAGCTCACCTTCTCCTCCCACCCCAGACACTGCCCACACCTGAGCTCACCTTCTCCTCCCCCCCCAGACACTGCCCACACCTGAGGGTACCTTCTCCTCCCCCCCCAAAGCTCTGCCCACACCTGAGCTCACTTCCTCTTTCCACCCCAGGTTCTGCCTACACCTGAGCTCACTTCCTCTCCGCATCCCATACCCCTTCCATGCCTCTGCTAACTTCCTCCTCCCACCCCAGCCATTTCCCACACCAGAGCTCACGTCTTCCTTCCACCCCAGCATCATCCGTACAGGAGCTCACTTTTTCCTCTGACCCCAGGCACTGTCCACACCTGAGCAAGGACCTTCTGCTAGTCACTGGTGAAGTGGGACTTGAACTCAGGGCTAACTTACATTGTGAACATAGTCTTTCCATCATTCGTGCAGCAGAAGCAATTGTGCACACTCAGTGGTATTAAAAAAATCGGCAGCCGTCTCCATCCCTGAGCACGTGTCCTCCTGGAGCATAGTGTGGGGGAAGAGCCTGGATTTGAAGTCCCACCCAATGGGGAGAATTCAGGCCAGCCCTTCCCCTCTTTGAGGTTACCCAGGGAGGGTCGTGGTGAAATCGTGAAGAGCGTGTGTCCTGATGCTGCTGAGCAGGGAGTCGCTGTTGAATGCCTGGTAGCTATGAGCAGGGATTAGACGGAAAGGACATGCACAATCTCAAATTATAGTGACAATACTGTATCACTTACACATTTAATCAGCTCCTAAACTCTCACATGAAATGCGTGAAGAGGGAATGTCAGAATGCACATGGCTTTACAACAGTTAAGTGGAAACTTTGGGTGAAATTTGGGGGCGTTCTCATTTAGCCTAGCCAGTGCCACCCTAATGAAGTTCTCTGGTGCTCCTTGGATGGCCACTCTGGAGGTTGTGGTCTAAGCACAGATGCTGGGGCCTGAATTCTGCACCTGGAATGACTACATAAATCACTGAAGCCAGAGAGCAAAGTTTCCTTGGGGGCGGGGTGGACCTGCTTCCGTGACACAACCTGGTGTGTTCCTGAAAGCACGTAATACACAAATACCAAGCGCCTTCTCTGGGCAAGGAGCTCTCCTAGTTACCGGATTCACGAATGTCCAGAACGGGGAAAATGTCCTGCCCTTACGGAGTTTGCATTGAAGTGGGCCAGTTTAGAAACTTTATGGCAAATTCAGTCACGGTACGACTTCCCAGTGCTCCTGGAGCCCCTCCTCCTATGGTGGGTCTCCCCCAACCCAAACAACTGTTAAGGAAGCATTGCAAAGCTTACTGCTTTCTAGTGAAAATCGGTCAGTTAGTAGATGTATTATACATATTTTTTTCATAGTAGGGAGTTTTTGAAAAGGTACTGGTTTTACCTAACTCAGCATTATCGCATTAGTTTTTTTTTCTTCAATTCTTTGAGTTCCTGCATTTTAGCTCCTTATTTCTTTAGAATTTGGTCTTATTTTTTGGGGGGAGGGAGGAAGAAAAAAAGAAAGGCTTATAAATGTACACGCTATTGCGGAATGCGTTTAGAAGCTTTTAAAGGGAAGCGGTGACCACACATCATACTGGGAATTCATATTTTAATCTCATTAAAATGGTTTCACTTTTTACCGATGCTTTTTCTGTGAGGTTTCTAGAGCCCTGGGGAGGTTTTCCCTCTCACAGAAGTGTGCTGAGCACAGCACTGGCAAGAGGGCAGCGGCGTGTGGCGGGTGTCAAGCTGCCGGGCGTGCACCTGGTAAGGACGCGCGTGTCAGGAGGGGTGGCAGAGCCCAAGGGGAGTCCTCGCTGCGGGCGGCCCCCGGCCCCCGAGCCGCCCTCAGCGGCGTCCAGCCGCGTCCACTCCTCCACCTGCCCACCCAGCTCTCGCAAACACCCTTCCTACTTGGCCAGGGCCATCGTGTCCTTCCCACTTGTTTCCAAACAAGTGAACAGGTGGGGCTGTCTCGAGGACGTTTTCCCTGTGGTTCCAGTGACTTGGGGTGCTTTGCACCCTCTGTTTGGGGTGCTCTGAGAAGGGAGGCTGCTGGGGGTATGAGCGCCGTGCTTCCTGCTGCCTGCTGGGACAAGCTGGGCCTGGATGGGGAGGTTTCCTCTCCTGCATCACATCCTCGCCCGTGGAGGCGGCGGCAGCGCAGGGGCGGGGGCGAGCTGCCTGCCCTCGTGCCACCTGGTGAGGAAACCTGACCCCGCGAGGCGGCTGCGCCCCGGCCGCTGGGGCTGGCCCACCCCCTCGGGCAGGTCATGTGAAGTTCAGCTTCTAATTACCCGTGCAGCAGTGGACACGCTTTACCTTGCGTCTCCCCGGTGCCTGCGTTTCCAGGCACGCTTACTCTTCCAAGTAGAGCAAAACCCCGGGCTCATAACCATCCTATTTCTTGTCTTGTCGGTAGCATGTGCCAACGTTTACGGCGGGAGAATGGGGGACTCTGGGGTGAAAGGAGGATTTCCCACATCTTTTCCGCCCTTGGCGGGTCGTGCTCCCTAGACTCCACCTGGGGCTGGGGGGACCCCAGCATGGGAGGCTGTCAAGGGACGCGCTGGCTTATTGCCTCATTCTGGATTTTCAAAATCCCTCCGGCCCGGGTGCCCGCCCCTCTGCTGTCTCATTGTTTCCTCATCTGTGACGACGCAGTGCCACCCACCCCTGGGGAGAAAGGGCGGCGCGCTGCTGGCTACTTTCAGGATGCCAAGTGACACTGCGCCATGAGGATAACAGTCCTTGCAAAAATCAGGTACAGAACAATACAGGTGTGACAGGGATGCATGGAGCGTCCCTGGGAGAGCTGGCTGCTCTCAGTGCGATCTGGTACAGGCACATGCGACTGTTTTCAGAAAGAGACTGGCCAGCAGCCCCACAGCTGGCTGTGATCTTCCCTGATGGATGTAAATTTTGGGCAGGTCACTAATGCCCGGAAGTAAAAAACTACCCGGAGAGGCACACTCTCATTCCAGCAAGAGAAAAGGGACCCAAAGGTGTTTGTTTCGGGATCCCTCGTCTGTCACCAAGAGCTTGGTGCCCACGTGTAATCAGGGAAGCTGCTAAAATGGGCCAAGTGGCTGAGAATATTCTTAACGGCCTTTTGCAAGGAATCGCCTGACCTGATAGAATCTAGCAAATAATTGGACGCAAAGTGTGGAGCTTTGATCTTCAAATGAAGAGACTCCAAATTTGTCCCATTATCAGTTGATTTTTGGTCACTTTTGGTAGGAGTTTGCTAGATGTCTGAAAATAGTCATGGTGGATACTGATAGTTGATCTAGAAATAATTTAAATCTTAGCAAATAATCCCAGGAGTTTATATTGTGAAGAAATTGTCCTAATTTGCCTTTCATTTCCTGTATCCTTCAGAATGCTATGGGATGGGGACGATGAGATGCAAATAGAAGAAGTTGTGATAATAGCAATTATTGTAACTTCGAAGCTTACTATGATTATACTAAACTTGCTAATAGCTGTATAAGCAAACAAGGCCGAAAATCTATTTAACATGTGGGATCTTTTTGAAGCAACTGGTTCTGTTTTAAGTTTCACATGAAAATTTTACGACATGTCACACAGTTGTGCAAATCAAATTACTGCTCTCATGTTTGATGTTTCCGACAAAAGGGCAAGGAGAAGGGGGAAGACCAGAGAAGGGGATGCTGAGCTCTTTGGAAATTGTGGACAGCCTGCTTGGCCTCTTCCCCCGCACTGTTTCCAGCTGGGTCAGGCCTTGCTTTGGGGCAGCCAGCCTCTGCAGTATCAGTTTAGCATTTTGTGAGAAGTTTTCCTTCTTCCTGTGGAAAGGATACTATTTGGTATATTGCAGTGGTGGCTTATTTAGGGCACCCCTTCAAATGTCTCATGGAGAGCAAGCCGGCTGATTTGCTCAGGTGTAGGATCTGCTGCATTGATTTTGATTTGCAAAGTGGTGTTCAAACACGCTTTGCAATGGGAAGTTTTCCAGAGGCTCTTAATGTGACGTTCCGGAGACTGTGAGGGAAAGAGTATACTCCCACCCCCTGAAACCCGTCTTCCCTCCTAAGGGGGCCTGCTCCACTCTTGGGCATTTCAGCTCATCCACAGTTGATCCCTCATCAGCTACCCACGTTGACTCATTGTCTTGCTTGATAATCCTACAATTACTTAAAATTAGCGATCATGTTCTCCTCGCTTATTCTTTTCTCCAGGCGAAATATTCCCAGTTCCTTCAACTGAGCCTCCTATGATGTAGTTTTCATTTTCATTTTATTAATTTCTTCAGTGATCAGGTTGTTCATGCCTTGAAATTTACTCCTGGCTTGTGTGTGTTTGTGAATCCTCAGAAATACATTGATTCCCAGCTACTCCTTGGAAGATAGCCTCTTACTGACTGAGTTAGAAATGTTTTGCAGAAAAGGCTTGCTGAGAATTTTTAGACAGGTACAACTGGAACCGAGTTGGAATGTAGAACCACGTAAAACAAATTCATTTCAGTGAACACAGTGAGCTTCTGGTATGTAGGTACAAGATGTGTGGGAAATATAAAGAAGACGGATGCTCTTTCCTCTTCATCAAAACTTTCATAACCTACTGAGGCCAAGCACCGTGCAGAGGACACTGCGATTGGAAGAGGCAGGTGTGTGGGGGAAGTGAGGCGTCCAGGAAGTCTAAAGAAGGTGCACAGCGACCTTGGCTGAGGGCACCAGGGCAGGCTTGGTGGGAGAGGGGGGCTTTGAGTAGGCCTTGACTGTGGCAAAATGGACTTGCAGCCATGTGGGAATGTGTCCGAATGTTTTCAGGGAAACATTCACTTGAGGGCAGCATAGAATGCATAGTAAGGGGAATTGATGAAAAATTCGGAAAGGTTGGGTGATGTTGTCAGAAGACAGCTTCCAGTGTTTGTTCTCCTTAAGATAATGATGGCAATATCATACTACTTCAAGAGTTTGGGCCATGAGTTTGGCAATTCCATAACTTCACAAATGCAGATAAATAAAATGAGACAGATAAAAGACATACACGGAAACATTCCTATGCAGAGCATCCAATGGCACTGATAAATAGCATGCTGTATGTGCACTTTGCATCTGAGGTGAAGCTATATTGGCTTTGAATTGGCATATTCTTGCTATCCCTGCCTAGAAAACCACCCACCTCAGGGTTAAAGTCTGTAACTGCAGAGGTGGATGTGCTTTATGCTGCAGTCTGGGCCAGTTACTCATACCTTTCCCACGTTCTAGGTTTTTGGCTCTAAGAATGCCTGGCCATGCTGATCTAGCTTTCACTTAAATGGCTGCCCCATCGGTGTGAAGAAATCCCCCTTCTCTTCAGTTTGTAGTTTTCTGTTAATTAGAAACGGGCATAAAGAGTGTTGGGAAGTATTTCCATGCAGATGGTAATATCGCTTTGAGCATATTATATATTACTATAAGCATCTTATAGTATACAAAGCCTTTTGCCACATTACGTTATTAATAAAAGGAATATCAGGCATGAAAAATATTCTGGCTTTCGATGGAGAAGAGACTGTCTTTAGTATCTATGAGAAAACTCTTCATTTGCCCCCCCAGACTGCATAAATCCACATAATGAAGAGCAAACAAAGTGAATATTTAAAGAGGCGGGGATTTCACGGAACAAGTGGACTTGGACGCTGACATGCTGTGTTAGGTGATAACTGAGAGCTACTCATTACAAGTTACTAAAGCAAAAGTTAGATGTTACTATTTCCTGAGCAGGCTCCTTTGATCTGGGGACTCTTCTTTTAACCACCATGTAAATGAACTTATTTTGAAATTAGCTCTAGTTGCGTTTTTAGTCTCTGGAGAAGTACAGAGGACTCTGTGAGGCGCAGGAGAGAATAAACAATCCGGCATTGTAATAAAATAACCTCTATAGTTCATGGCTCTTCAGTGACTGGCACGGGGTGGAAACACTGGGGTTTCGGTGGCTTTTGGCTGCTGGGGCCCAGCCGAGCGCCTGCTGCCCTTCAGCCTTCACTGAGGCCTGCTCTGTAGGGAGGTGGGCTCTTGACCTTGAGCCCCACCTACAGAGATTTCCGCTGGAAAACCATGCTGACTTGTGCCCGGAGGCTGAGACGTCCTGGGTGGGGAGGCTCCCCGTCACTTTGGACTAGAAGAAAGAACCTCAGCCCAGCTCTGTGCGTCCCTGTGACCCAGCCTCAGAGGAGCCAAGGCACTAGTAATTCACGTGAGGTCGGAGTTCTCCAGGCACTTTGTTGGAAAAATGAAATCCCTGGGCTTAGACACACCGAAGAAGAAAAGGGACCGTGCGGCCTGTAGGCGTGAGGCCGGCACTGCGCGTGGTGTGCGTGTGGGGCCGCGCTCCCTGCACTGGCCAGCGTCTGGTCGCACATTGGACTGGGCTTCAGTTGCTCGGCGTTTCCCGGGGCTGGTTTGGGCTCAGGCCAGCTCTAGAGGAGCCGGAGTGGGGCGCCCATCCTGGAAAGAGGGGTGCCAGGACGACTGTCAGTGTCCTGGAAAAGTGACAAATCATGGGGAATGCTCACCTGAGAAGAGAAATACTCAATAGTGATATAATGAGAGAAGAACACAAATCTCAGTCTAGAGAGGAGCCCTACTTGTGAGTAAGCTGCATCTCATGGTCTAGTTCTATCAAAGGCTCAGAATCTAGGGCAAGGTACAGGTTCTTTTGGCAGCGAGGCGGGGTGCTCAGAAACGCAGAGACCCAGATATCAGGGCAGCAATTCCTGCCCCTCTCATATTGTAACTACACAGCAAAAGGAAACTAACTCTAAGTTAAGGAATGCGTTTTAAGTGGATTTACTTGGGAAACATCAAATGTTGATCCTTGTCATTGAATGAAGCAATAATATACCTTATTAGGTTGGGATTGTGTGCTCCCATAATGCACTTTAAAGACAAAACTGGTGCATTTAAATTTTTCCCTGCAGTTTCTAAAGAAACTGTGTTATCCTGCAGAGCATCCTTTTAGTCTCATAGATGATTTGTTCTCTTTGATGATATAAAAGAGATGCATTTGGAAATAGCACCAGGAACCTATTGAAACTCAGATTATTTTTCCATATTTTCAATGATGTATTTGTTCACAAGTCGATTTATCATCCTGGTCTTTAATTCCCCAGTATATACAGAATTTATGTAATACTGATAGCATCTAGTCTGTGATTAGGATTACAAAATAGGATAAATTTTAGTCAGCCCTCTTTAGTTCTTTCCAAATGTCAATTAATTAGAAACCAGAGAGCGTGGACTTGGAAGAAAATCTGCAGGGAGTTTAGACCGCACCTGGGCAGTTGCTCAGTTTGTGGAGTGTTAATTATAGACCATTGACAGAGAATGGTGGGAAGGAATAAGTAAAAGTGTGTCCAGATCAAAAACACAAGAATTGCTGTCGAGATTTAAAGGATAAAAGGATGAGTGACAGGAGGGAAAAAAAAACCACGACACAAAATAAGTCAGTGAGGGCCCAGGCAAGAGACAGAAGCCGGCGCAGTATTTCCTCGCGTTGACCACACCAGAAGGATTTTACGACCGAGAATCCTTCGGCACAGCGTGGGAAGCTCACGAAAGCCCTGTGAAAGTGGCTGCGTGCACACTAATTAAGCCAGCAGGCGCTCCTCTTTCCTTGGCCTGCCTTCTCAGACCTGGCGGGCGTCCAGGGAAGGAAAAGAGGGGCGGTTTTGGCTTGGGGTTAGGAGTATGGGGTGGGAAGGGTCTGGGGTTCTTTCTCCACAAGATGGGAAGAGCCAACTTGAGCCCCCTGCATCTTAGCTAATCCGAGTTCTGGCCTGGTGGAGATTTCAGCTCTCTGAGCCCATTTCTTGGTAAAATGGTGATAAGAATATTTGTGAAATAAACAGTAAACTCCAGTATATGCATATATAAGAGTATCATATGATAAAATATTCCAGTTTTGATTCTAGTGTTTAGAAAAGAATCCAACAGTAAAAGTCCTGAGGAGCTTTGGACCACTTCATGTAGAAGCTGAGATTACCTTTGATATGGGCCTTCGGTAGCAAAAAAGGGATTGGATATGCAAACCGGCATGTTTACTAAATTGTAAAGCCTTTCTTATAAGTTTAAAATAGAAAAAATAATCTGGTATCTTTTAAAAATAAAACTTTATAAAGGCACAGTAGACCCTGTAAGCATCAGGATGATGATTTTTTGGGTGAATTCTTAAGATTCATTTACTTGAGAATCCGCAGGTTGCAATGCAGGGCACATTTCAAACACCAGGATACTTATAAAATAGTAAATTTTAAAAAGTCTGTGTGCTGCCGTGAAACATTGCTTGGTTCAAGTGTTGACAGATGCTGGGGCAGTATAACATCTGTGACATCCCTTCAGCGTGAGAAGAGGAGGGTCTGTAACTGATGAAAAGTATTAACGGGGTTTTATTTTAAAAATGCATAGGACGGTCTTGTTTTTAACCATTTTTAGCTGCAAACCGCTGATTCTCCGGAATCACACGATTATAATCTGGTTTGTGATTTGAAATGGAAGGTGGGAAACATCAGCTAAAGGGAACTTTTGAAATCACCATTGTTTTTATACTACCAGGTAATTTCCATTTCGAAACATTCTGGCCAAATGTTTTGTTTGCTGCTGAACGGAATAGATTCAAGATGGAGAGATTCCTGAGGGCCTGTGATGTTTTTTTGTTAGATATTTGAGATGTGCTCAATTAGGGACCTAACAAAGAAAAGAAGTCGTCTCTGTCTCGTGTGGAGGGTGTTTTGATCAATAAAACATAAAGAACCCGCTCCTAGAGGGTCCGCGGGGGTCTCCCGTGGCCTGCCACAGGGGCCCAGCCCGAGGCGGAGGCAGGAAGTGCGGGGACAGCCGAGCTGCGACAACCAGCAGCTTCAAACGCGCTTCACTTTTGGTTATTTAGAAATCATCCGGATGGAAAAAAAAAAAAAAAAAAAAAAGCCCTGTTTAGGGAAATTACGTTAAAAATAAAGCTCAGAAACTTGGGCAAGGAGCGTGCTTCCTCTCGGCACCTGGCTCACGTGACCCCTGGGAAATTCGGGGTGATGGGGGGGGCACCGGGACGCACCCGGGGCCGCGCCACGCGGGGCTCGGCTCCCCGAGGACAGGCGCCCGGGCCGCCCCCCGCCTGGGTCCAGCTCGCCCCGTGCGCCCCCTGCGCGCCCTGCGCCCCCGCCCCTGCGGCCGCACTCAGGGCCCCGGGCCGGGTCCGAGGCGCCCACCTCCAGCAGCCCCGGGCCGGCCCCTCCCCCGGGAGGGCGCTGACGTCGCCGCCGCCTCCAGCTGCGCGACAGGAAATGCGCTCGCTCCCCCTCCTTCCTGCCCGGGGAAAGCGGGGCGCCCCGGCGGGGCCCGGGGCCAGGTGCGCGGCCCTGGCCGCCCCCAGTCCGCCCCGAGCGGCGCGCGGGAGGGGGGCGGGTGCCTGCGGGGCCGCAGGCTCCCCCGGGGAAGGGGCGGGGCGCCCCCAGCCCTGCAGGACGGGCGAAACCCTGGCCTGGCCCCCTGCTTCCCGCCCTCCACTTGCTTGTGGAAGCAGATGTGGGTGGTCGCAGGGCCCCAAGCGACGCCCTCGTTGCCGGCCCCGGCCAGACGGTGTTACCGCCCAGGAGTCTCCAGTCCTTGCTGTTTACATAAAAGCATGACTCGTTTTCAAGATGCCAGTGACCTTGGAGAAACTGAGGTCGGGGCTGGCTCCCCGATTTATCATCCTTAGTTACAAATGGGTTTTTATTTTTATTTCATTTACTTATTTTTTCTGTAGGTGGACTTAAACTGAAGACAGGCAAGGAAATGCAGGCTTTTTAATAAAAAAGTTTTTAAGTTGCATTAATAATCTTTAGTACTCCACTTGAGAACCGGTTGTGGGCACAGACCCTGTCCTTTAGTGACTGCCTCTGGGAATCTGGCTTCCCCACGGGCAGGCACCCGAGGACAGTCAGCTGGGCGTCCCCTGGGGATGGGTCTTGGGCTGAGTCTGAGTTTGTTCTGGCCACACGGCCCAAATGCCGAAGGTCACCGGGCGGCCTGCCGAGGTTTATGCTGGAGACGTCACAGCTAGGGCTGAAGAGATGAAAACATTACTTAGTAGTTCATAGTAAACCTCGAAACTTATCCCCAATTCACTGACCTTCTGTGCTTTTATAATTGCTGCCTAAATATTTTCCCTAGGAAAAAAAGTCGCCATAGGTTCATTAGATGTGTATAGAGGTAGCATGTCATTTCTTTTGGGAAACTTTAGAGCTGATTGATGTCTAAGGAAGTTAAGGGATATTTGAGTGCATTTGGAAGACGAGTTACAGGTTTTAAAATGCTGTTTTTTGGGTAGCTCTTCCCTTTGACAGAATACAGCCCTGGGAACTTCTTTGACCCAAACAGCTGCCTGAAGTTGGTACAGTAGGAAGCTTCCTGGGTCATGCAGTCACAGTCACAGCAGTACAGATGTTCTCCATGGTACCGTAAAGGAAATAGAAGTTATGAACGGAGGGGGGTGGAGCTGGGCTCCCTAGGGTTATGTCACAGTCTAAGGCACAGGCTGGATTCGGGGGGGGGGGGGGGGGGGGGGGGGGTGGGGCGTGCCATGAGTGAAGACACTTTGTAACCCAGGAAAGCCCTGTATGAGTACGAGTTATTTTTTGGTATGACTTGCTTCTCCCTTCTCTTCCCATATACGAAAATCATACCCAAGGTCCATCCGAGGTAAGGAGGAGAGCTGCTAAGTGGACGCCAGCTCTTCAGGCTCCTGCCCTCTGCTCTTGGACCCAGGCTGGGCATTTCTAGCCCTGGCATGAGGAAGGTATCTGTTAGCACTATTGTGCTAAGCATCAATTACTCCAGATCTGCCCGAAAAGCATCCCCAGTTTTGATGCAGCATCTTGTTGGAGGTGCTAAGTGGGATGTTTAGATGTATTAATTAAATCTCCCAACAACCGAGAGTTGAGCATGCTCCTCTATGAAAACTTGTGGGGCTTCCTCTGGAATGCCTAGGGTCCGAATTTCTAGAGCTTCTACTATTTCTATAACTTTAGCCCAAAACCAAAACCTCCTCTGTGTTTGGGTCCAAACACACACAACTGGACCCATGAACTGCTGATGTCGCTGCCTCTGGCGGGATTTCTATGCTGCAGAAGAATGATGTGCCCTAATAGTGACCCCAAGTGCTGTCCCGACTGGGATAGGTAGGAGAGCCTGTGCTTCTTGGCTGAGAATCCTAGAATGATCAGTTAAATCTTGGCGTTATAACTTAAAGTTTTATCTTCAGAAGTAATTGCCTGCCGCCTGCCTGGCTTTCCCAGTTAACTGACAAGCGAGGATGGAGGTTTGCCTGGGCATGGCTGGACCCCCAGTTCCTAGGAGAGCCCCCAGCCCCCCAATATTGCTCGATAAAGAAGGTGGTACTGCCCTCCCTCATATTTCCCTGGACCAGAATTTCTGAATTCTCTTGTTAAGTGGTTTAAACTCAGCAGAAATTTACAATGATATGTAAACATAGAGTAAATATACAGTAAATGTTTATTAAATTGAAAAAATATGGAAAGTGGCATAATATTTAGGCATTTTGCAATCCGAGACTTTTCTTTACTATTCTAATCATTTCCAACCCTCTTTTTTTCGTCTAACTAGACCAATTTTCAACAAAACCTCATGGACTCATTAATCGACATTTAGGGAAGCTAAAGAGCAGCTGTCTTGAATTGGAATCCTTTTAACTAGCACTTAACCCTAAGGCTCTACATAGCAGTTTGAGGTCCAGAGATTCTTTGAACTGTTAGACATACATTATATTTGGCCATTTATTGCCTAGCAGGGTCCATCACCTCTAGTGCAAATCCCTTCCCTCAGCTTTTCTTCTCCTCACTCCCTGTTTATTTTCTTCTACACTGGTTCTATCCTTCGGTTCTGGACTTCCCCTTTGGAGCATGGCAGCTCAAAGGTGGAATACCAGTGCCTGGCTGAGGAGAGGAGGAGAACAGAAAGGTGACATTTCTCTCACCCACCTCTTTTGTTTTTAATAATCTGGCCATTCAGGAAATGGGGGTGGCAGAGGAAAGGGCCCTGCCTGTCCCCCAGGGCCTGCTGCTGGGTCTGCATCCTGGGCAGCCCCCCAGTACCTTGTGCTCAGGAGGGCCCTGTGTATGGGCAAATACTCTGCTGTCACTGTCTCGAAACTCGTAGTCATTTTTGAACAAGGGGCCCTGCCATTTCAAGTTGCACCGGGCTCCACAAATTCTGCAGCTGATCGTGATAGCTGCGCTCAACAAGCATTTGTGACCAACCGAGTGGCTTGACTGTAGAATTTAGAAACTTTGATTTTACTCCTGAAAACATCGTCAGTTTGACTGTAAGCCTGAGTTTCCCTCATTTGCTGAGGTGCAATTAAATGAACAAAGACTGAGTAGTATTTTAGATCCATTCAGTAATTAGCTCAACCAGAATATTATTTGGAACTGACCATAAATGGCCTTAAAAAAAAAAAAAAAAGACTTTCCCAGGTGTTCACTCTAGCAGAGTGAAAATGCTTGTGGACTGCAGGAGTTTGACGCTAACAAAGTGACCATTTGCTCTCTTATCTTCTTCATAGCCTCGGTTATATTTTGGTTGGTGTTTAACTATTCAATATTTAGCTATTAAATATTGCTCCTTATTATCAGTGGTGTAATTATTTACTCACTAGTGATTTACTGATAATATACATTGTGTTAGATAATGGGCAGGATTTATATTAAAACATGTTTCTTGATTTTCTGGAGAGCACAAATGAGAGTGTAAAATAACAGGGGAGGGTAAGCAGTGGCAGGGGGAGCTTGCTGTGGGCATCGGCCCCTTCCCTGGCCTCTAAGGACAAGGCAGTGTTTTCATAAAAATCTACATTTAAGAGCCTCTTTGGGGACGCGAGTTCCATCATTCTTACTGGGAGCCAGTTCTATTGCGCAATAAGATTTATAGCTGCAAAAGACACGATGGAGAGCCTGACGGGGTGCGGGCTTCGGAGCTGGGACACTGCTTAGCCACGCACTAGCTGTGTGACTTTGGGCAAGTTACATCATTTCTCTTAGCCTCAGTTTCCTCAGCTGTAATATGGGGATTCTTCTAAAACAGATCTCAGAGACTGTTGTGAGGATTCAGTGAGTTAATATCTGCAAAGTCCTTGGTGCACAGTAACCATTCAATAAATCTCGGGAAGGACAAAGAGAAGCCCAGGCGGTTCTGGATATTATCCTTTTAATTTTTAAAACCCGATTTATTTGTTGACATATTTGTGCTGTTCTTAGTAAATCCTCCTTGAAATGTTTGTTGCCACCCTTAAAGGCATCCCAGTCCAGCGAGGGAGTGGACCTGTAGTCAGAGTCGGGCTCTTGTGGAGTAGGAGATGCAAGTCGAGGGTGACACGGAGGCTTGGGCAGGAGAGTGAGAGGGCTCATTCCGTGGCTGACCTCTGAGGGGTCTGCAGGCATCCAGAACCTGCAGAACAGCTGGGCGGGGGTCTGGGAAGTGTGAGAGTCTGGGTATGGTGGTTTGGGAGAGTGTGGCCGAAGCTGAAAGGACAAGTGGGCAATCATGGAAAATGGGTTGAGACCTCAGCTGAGGCTAGCGCTTGAGGAGGTAGACCAGAAGGACTGGAGGAAAGAGAACCTTAGAATCCGGGAGAATCCAGCATTTCCCCAGGGAGCGTGTCAGCATGAGAGCCATGGATATGGAGAGCGGAAGTCGGAACTGAGAAGCCAGTTTCTGATTTGGAGATGGCTGCAGGTATGTCCCTCTAGCATTGGCTATTTAGTGTGAGTGAATTGTAGCCCTGACTGTCGCCACATGTGCAGGAGACATTTAAATTAGGCACCCACATTAGGTCCAGGAAGTCTTCTGCTCCTTTTCCGTCTAGTCCTTTCAGACTAGGAAAGGCTGCTGGATTGATTATAATCTTCATTAGGGAGCAGGCAGGAGACACTCGTTCATCATTGTAACGTCAGAATCTGATGGAGTTTTAGTTCACACTAATAATTTAAAAAAATTATTGAGTGCCAGACACTTTTCTAGGCACTTAAATGTATTAAATAATTCAATTCTCGTATCGTAGCCCTGCCATTCCTTAGTGCTTTATAAATCTGTGAGGCAGGGCTGTTGTCCTGCCCATTTTATAGAGGAAAACCCTCAAGGGCAGAGCTGAGGGGCTGTGTCCGCTGTCCCCAAACCTGCATGCCGTGGAGCTGGCGTTCCACCCCGGCGGGCCGATTCCTTTCTAGGACCTGTCTCCTGCTCCCTTACGTGGCTCAGTAGATACTAGCTGGGTACACGGGTCATGAAAAGAGGCGTCAATAATTGCCTCTTCCAGATTAGTCTACCCGAGTTTCACATGTTTGTTCTCCCTGTTTGTGGTAGCTGCTTTTCATTTTCTAAGGGAAGTCCGTTCTTGGGTCACTTCACAGAAGAATCGTGCTGCGAAGGTTTTGAAGTGTAAGGTGTGTTTGGGAATTTGTTTCCTGGGAGTTGGGAGGTTAGTGAGTGAGCTGGGACCCTGCTGGTATGTGTCCTGGGGTCTTAGCTGTCGGGGTGACATCTGAACCCCTAGACCTGTTGTCTGGTGGTGAGAGGGAGGCTGCTGCTGCCACACCACAGGGCCGAGTGTGACCGGCCACGCTGTGACGTGGGCTGGACCAAGGCCAGCTCCGGGAGCTGTGGCCTTTGGGGCCCTGGATTTGGGAGGCACCAACATCACTAAGTGACAAAAAAGTATCAGAATACGACCAAAGGGACATTACTCTTTCATTGGTGACTTTCTTTTTGGCTCTACTTCTGTACCTTAAGTAGCAGTTAAGCAAAATGGAGTAATAATTCTTATCTTTGGAGATGACCTAAATGGTAAAGGAAAATGCTGGTTGGACTTCTAGGAAGATTGAGAAACTGCATCTTTACAATGGACAGAATCACGCTATTTGATGAAATTAACTGCCACTCTAGAAAATCTTTTTAAAAGTTTACTTATGCTAAAGACCTCAAAAATGTCCTAAAAACCTCTCCGTGTTTAGCCAGAATAAAGAAAACGTTCACTGCTTTTTAACCCCTGCAGCTACATGTTTTGACTGGATGATTCTCAGAGAAATGTCTGCCTCCTTTGAGCACTAAGGTCCTTTGCTGTTATTTAATCTCAGTGACCAGTGTGGAGCTGACATGTATTTATGTTAGCTATGAATAGTCACACTAAATGTGAAAAGAGGACAGTGAGCCCACATCAGGGTAGCATTTTTTTTTTTAATTAAGTAACCTTATAATTACCAATATTTTAAAATGCTATTTTACCATTCTTGCATAGGTAATGTATTTGCATTTAATCTCTTACAGCTTAGTAGGTCTGGACATGGAGTTTATTTGTTGCAGGCCAATGAAAGGGCATTTGTAAGAGGGGTTTCGAATAGAGTGATAATGAGCTTATCCATCCCGGAAAGCACATCGGAGCACTGTGGTTCTGGAAGAGGCCAGCGTGGGAAGGGGGCACTAGCGGCCTAGATTTAAGCTGTGTGTAGACAGTTCCTGATTTGAGCTGCAGCAGGGAAAGCACATTCCTCAACTGACCAGTGAGTACCAAGATTCGTTTTGTCAACTTTTAAGCAGTTATGAGTCAGATATTAAAATATAAAGCTTTAGGGAAGCGGCTGTGGCTCAATCAGTGGGGCTCCCGTTTACCATATGGGAGGCCCTGGGTTCGGTTCCTGGGGCCTCCTGGTGAAGGCAGGCCCGCCCGCACGGCGTGGTTAGCTGACCCAGCGAGCACAAGCAGCAAGGGGGGTATAAATGAATAAATAAATAAAATCTTTAAAAATATATATATATATAAAGCTTTGGAATTGCTGACAAAGACCAGTAGGATCTGGAAGAGGGCAGAGCTGCCTCACGCGTCTCCCCCAAGGAGCGCTCGGCGGTACTGGTGTCGGGCTGTCCTTTTGCTGACTTTAGATTTGGTCTCTCTCAAAACGAGTTGAGGCGGCTTCCTGCGAAGGCCCTTATTGTCCTGGAGAGCGAGGACGCCTTCAGCTAGGGAGAGGGACGGGCTGGAGGACGCCTGGAGCCGCTGAGTGGGAGAGAGGGTGCGCTGCAAGCAGAGCCACCTCGAGCCCTGGTGGAGACCCGCGTGGGCCCGGGCGCTGTGGCGAGGCCCAGGGCCGCCAGCCTAGGGCCTGCCTCTGAAGACCGTGCTGGCGGCATGGCTGACTCGGGGACCTCAGTGCAAGCACTTTTCTGCCATCCCCGTCCTCTAAGTTATCGGAAGCTGCCTGTGCCGGCTTTGTGCTCCTTCGCCTGCTGGCGGGGTTGCGGCCAGGCCGCCCCCTCTCATTTCGCCTCCCTTGTACTTCGTTGACTGCGTCGGTTCGGCTCGACCCTCAGTCCCAAAGCGCTGTGCTGTGTATGGGGGTGAGGAGTTGTCTTCCGAGAGCTTCGGTTTTGCAGCTGTGGCTCAGGGTATCTCACGGGGGTCAGCTGGGCACGAGCTGACTCTTGGGGAAACGGTTCTGAAGTAGCCCGAGGCCCGCAGCGCTAAGCCCAGGATGCAGAACCTTCCAGGCTGCGGTTAGGGCTCAAGGCTGGGTGCTCCCAGAGGGCCCTCCAGGTGGCCGCCTGCTGGCTGCCCCCGGGGCCCTCTCTGAGGCCCTGGACCACCTAATGCAGAGTCTGCTGACGAGAAGAAGTAAGTAGGAGAGGGGACAGGAGGGGTGGGGGAAGAGGGTGTTGAGAGGGGAAGTCGGAAGACAGTCATTTCATTACTAAAGTTCTCGTTGACATTTTAGAAAAATATCAGGGCCTTGAGGTGCGTGGAGCTGCCTGGGAAACAGGATCCCTTTGCTGACCGCGCCCGTAGGTTATTTCAGAGGCGGCTTTGCGCGGCCGCCTTTACTTTGTGGCCCTTTGTAGAGTCACGGTGAGGGTTTGTGGCGCTCTCGGGTGCGCATAGCAATCGAAGTTGGTTCCAGAATTCTTCTTTAATACAGTGAAGTCTGAAATGCGAGCACGTCCCCAGCATTTAGGAAAGACGTCGCGGCTCTTTCATATCCCTGCTAACGAGAATCACATTTGTGAATGTGGCATTCCCGTGCACTCATAGTTGTCGCTGTCTGCTGTGTACCTTTCAGGCAGAAATCACACACGTGCGACCTCCGACGCTGCTGCCGGCCCTTCCCCAGCGTCTCACCAAGATCTGCGCTCAGAAAACGTTGAGGGAAATTTAAAAGTTGGGCTCGGGTGAGTAAGCGACTCTTTTGTTCAGATCAGGTAACACCGGTTCTTTACCTTTATTATAATTAGCATATCCTGTTGTTTTAATAGCAAGTAGATTGGTAGCCCCAAAAGAAGAGCCAATTAGTGATGCAACCAACGGTACATCAGAAACGAAACCAGTACTTAACTTTCACTTACTCATGTCTCGACTCTTAGAATAAGAGTAGGGGAGAAATGATCCTCTGACCAGATCTGAAATTTTGAGGGACATTGGTTTCACATTGTTTGTGGTAGCATCACTAGTAACAATCTCATATGAGAAGAAACATTGTATAATCGAGTTAACTTAAACTACACCAAAGCCTGTAAGATTGACTAGGTTCCCTGCACCAAAGCAAAAACCTGAAGGTAACTAAAAAATATGCATCCTCCTCTGAGGAAGGGGTGTAGCTCAGTGGACGAGCACCTGCTTCCCATGTGCGGGGTTCTGGGTTCAATCCCTGGTACCAGCTTTTAAAAAGATGTATCCTTCTAATGAAAGAATGTGTATTATTATATGGTAGAGAATGAAAACACGACAGTCTCTTTCAACATATAGATGATGTTTGCTGCTGTTTGTTAACTTACTTAACAAATACTGACTGAGTGCTTGTTACGTGCCAGGGGCTGACCAAAGGCTAGAGGGGCAGGGGGGGCAGGGAAGGTGTGGTTCCCGGCCTCCGGGCGAGGCCTCCACATTGCACGTTTTGAGTACGGTGCCGGGAGCGAGGACAGTGCGGGCTTGGTCTCCTTGGGGAAATCAGGGGAAGGTTTCTGGAAGAAGTGGTGGCTTGAACAGAGCTGAGTTATGAGGGATGTGGACCACCCTGCTCTGGGTAGCAGCTGTGTGGTGGGTGAGTCGCGGTTCAGACAGAGAAAATACCGGAACACGTGGGGTGAGGCTGGCGAGTGGGCAGGAGCCGCTCTACACCAGGCCTTGTCGACCCCATTGGGGAGCTTGCCCTTTATCCTGCAGCCGCGGGCGGCATTCCAGCAGGGGATGAAATGAGCAGATTGGCGTTTTGAAGTTTCCTCTCTCTGTGTGGGGCAGATCGGGGGTGATGAGTGGATGTCAGCGCAGTCGAGGGGCTGTTGCAAAGATGGAGGAGGACATGTGTGGGTAAATCTGAGTGTGGAGCTGGGCATGGGGAGAGGCGGGAAATTGAGAGATGTGAGCGGCTTCAGGAGGAAACAGACGACAGGTGGTAGACTGGGCATGGAGCAGGTGGGAGGGGCTGAGCCGGGGGGTCCGGGGTGCCCTTCCCTGGGAGGGGTTTGTGGAAGGAGAGCCTGCTGTTTGGTGTTTAGATCTGTTGAGTTTATGGTGGCTTTGGAGACTCTGAGTGGAGAAGCCACTTGGGCGGTTGAGCATGTAGGTTTGGAGGAGCAGGTGGGCTGGAGATGGAAACTTGGGAGCCAAAGGCAAGTGGATGGAGTGGGAAGAGGAGAGGACCTGGGACTGAGCCTGACACCAAGGGACGAGCCACAGAGAAGGCTAGGGCATTGCCGCTTCCTGCAGCAGAGGCTGCATCTTCAGTGCGTTCTCAGTTTCATTTCCTCTGCAGGCCGCGCTCATGGGGATTATCGTGAATCCCCATTGTTATCACTGAGCTCTCACTGTTTTGCTGAGTTTCGTTTCCTGCAAGTTACCTTTCCTCTGTGCTAAGGGGGCCTGAAGGTACCGCCAGCCTCGTGGGGAAGTGTCCAGAAGCACTAAGTATGGGAGACTGTTCATGCTGCCCAAATGAAGTCGTAAGTCGAGAGGGACAAATGCCATAATGTTTAAATTTTCCATCCCATGTGTCCCTGATGTGTGGGTTCTTCCCCTCAGTCAGGCTTTGAAAATGAAGCATTGCTGGCATTTTGGGTGCCTTGTGTAGTCGTTTGAGGCTTTTGTGGACCTTGAACAGGTAAGTCCTTAGGCTGACCCATCCCCGCGGGTGTGGACCTACTGTCCATTCCCCTTGATCAGGTTACTGCACTGGGGCATGGTGCAGGGTAGGTCTTGATCCTCTTACTGCAGTCCTTTATAAATGGGAAAATAAGGAAAGCAGGGACCACAGAGATGGAGAGAAACCCCCGGAACCTGAAAAAGTTCTGGAAGCCAGAAGCTGAAATCAACGGAACCCAGAGAGAGAAAGCCACAGGAGCAGAGAGCAAGCCAGAGGAAGCCAGAAGTGAAAGCAGTGAGACCCGATGGAGGAGAGAGACAGAAGATGCCGCCATCGTGCCCTGCCAAGTGGCGGAGCCCAGGATCGCTGGCAGCCGGTCTTCAGGGAAAGAGCTTTGCCGGATGCCTTGCTTTTTTGGACATCTTTCTGAGCCTCTGAACTGTAAGCTTATAAATTAATTACTCCCCATTGAAAATTAGTTTTTTTTTTTTTTTTGAGTTACCAGGGCTGGGGATTGAATCTGGGACCTCATATGTGGGAAGCCGGTTTTTTGTTTTTTTGTTTTTAGGAGGCACTGGAAACTGAGCCCAGGACCTCCCATGTGGGGGGTGGGTATTCACCTGCTTGAGCCAAGTTTTTGCTTCCCAAGTTTTTATATAGTATACAAGTTTGCTTTTAATTGGTTGAGGAAATTGGAACTAATTTTCTTTGGTGCCGTGATTTACAGGAGGAAGGAAGAAGTGAAGAAGTATCCCTTTTCCATAGATAAGTTTTTTTTTTTTTTGTCTTGGCAAAACTTTGAAATTCAGAAAAGTGTGCCTTTGACCTTGATATCAAGCACTTAGTGTTCTCCTGCCCCTTCTCTTCAGTGGCCCTGAAGACAAAAAGCTACCAATATTTGGTGATATTTAATTCCAACCTGAGCTACTCCCTCAATGTTTTCTAGCTTCTGAATCATCTCCATTTCCTTCCAATCAAAGGTTCCAGCCAACAATTAAGTACCTGTTCTGATGTTGGCATTGGGCCAGGAGCTGTGTATCGTGAAAGGTGAATCTACGCCATTCCCATCCTCAGGGGGTTATAGTCCAGTACTAGAAATAGGACATGCATAACTAACTCATAGAGCAGAAGACAGAACGTGCATAAAAAGGCATAAACCAAATCAGGTAAAAGTTCAGAGAAAGAGTATAGCAACTGTGGGAACCAGGAAAGCCTTTGCGGAGGAGGCAGTCTTTGCCCATCTTTGGAAGTCGAGATGGGACTTTCCTGGGGGGAGAATGTCACAGGTGAAAGTAGTCACCCCATATAGTTACCTAAGACTTGGGTATTGCTGAGCCTTTGCGGGTGCCATTTACACCATGGTCTATGTGAGATGTCATGGACCAAGATACAGAAATGGCGCCCCCTGCAGTTGTGCAACATGGTGCCCCTGAGGGAAAGCCTGGAGGCAGGACACTCAGGGCGTGGTCAGGAGTCAGAGGCAGCAAGCCTGGCGCGCATTGTGATGGGCCCTGAGTGGAAGCGTGAGGCTGTTTTGCCTCCTCCGTTGGGTTGGTAGACCAGAAGGCCTCTCACTCTGAGCTTCTATGAATTCTCTAATTCATTTAGTAAGAGCAAGCTGTGGAAGACTTTTGAGCAATGGAGTGGATTGAAATTTCAGACATTTAATAAATAGCAATCTCTAGGGTGAAATGAATTGAGAAGTTACTAGACTTGAGCCGGCTTTAAAGGAGCATCACAGTGAAGTTGGAGGAAAATCCAAAACGGGTGTTTTGGGGCCACGAGCTAAGCCCTGCCCTGGTGCCAGCCCACCCTCCCTCCCTGCCGTCTTCCCTTCTTCTCAATTGAATGAGACGCTAGCTGTCTGAGCACGCGTGCAGCATCCTTACGAGTGAGCTTCACTAGACCCTCAAGCCCTTCCACCACAGGGTCTCGTCCGTCTGCGGGCCACTCTTCTGCCACGGCCCTTCTCTCTGAGAGCCGCCCAGTGGACAGCTGGTTGATCACTCCCTTCTTTCGCTCCAGTTCCATGAAATCGGGAGCTCAGGGCACCCTCCCCAGCCCGGCTGTTGGACTAGGAGAGAGGCAGAGCCCTGAGTCTGAGCTGCAGGGGGGCAGTGGGGAATTTCGTGCATTCGTTCGGCATGTTTGCCGAGTGCCTCGTGGGGTCAGCACCGGCTCCCTGGGGGGGCCCTCCTTTTCTGGCTGGACCCTTTCTCCCCTCAGATTCGCTCCTGAGTTTAGGATGTTTCACAACAGCTGAGCCTCTGTGGGAGTGATGGCGAGACTCTGGCGGCATTAGAAGACAGCCACTCGGGACAGCAGCAGCTGGTTTTATTTTTGGTCTCCGTCAGGTGTTTGTAAGTTGAGAACTGCCTGCATTCAAACAGCGTGATTTGGGAGCCTGTTGTGAACTCCCGTAGGAATAATGGATGTGGGAGAATTAAAAGGACAGACATGAACAATCACTAACATCACCAGCTAGTCAGAAAAGGGCCTGAATTAATGGTTCAGAGACTAGGGATGTGCTGTGGCTCGTCCACGGGCTCGTGTCGTGGAAAACGTGCGTCCTGCTCCGGCGACAGGATCTAGCTGCTGTGGAAGCCTGGCTGCTTGATGGTAGGTCCTGCTCCGTGCCGGACCTTCTTTTGGAGCTGGCTCGATTACTGTCATTCATGGGTTCTTGTTGCATTTTTAACTGATCCCTCAATAATATTATATCACAAATAAAGACAAGCCAAAGAACTATCAGTCATGATTGCATACAGTGTGGGAACTCGATTTTTAATTTTCCCTTGCCTATCCCTTGCATCTTTGTTCATATTTACACATTTGAAATAGTTATAATCATGATACTGATTTAATCCTTACTTTCAGAATTGTGTTTTCATACACACTTTCCATTTTGCAATTTCCATACTCTAATTGTAAAGCCTGGATAATTTGGTTCTAATTCAATGGTCACAATTTCCTTAAAATTCCCTTATTTCTGAATGTACAGCTTTTCTTCTCCCTGTGGCATTGCTGTTAAAGGGTTAGGAATATTTTCATTATACATGGTCCCTATTTTCAGATCACTCTCCATTTTTATGACAACCACACCAAAGTGAAAAAAAAAAACATTCACCACATTCTTGTTTTGGTTTGCATTTCTTTAATAAGTAGTGTGGTTTCCAGTTAAAAATATATGTCTTCTTCTGAATTGACTTATCATATCTTTCCAAATTTATTTCCTAGGGTCTTGAGTTTTAAAAAATAATTTTCTAGGAGCTCTTTATATGTTATAAAAATTAATTCTCATTATTATATTGGGTTCTAATATTTTCCAATATGATTTAAATTTTGTTTTGTTATTTTATCAATTTAACAGTTTTAACTTAGTCTTACCTGGTTTATCTGTTTTTGATTATTTTTTAATGAATGTGTTCAAACTGATTTAAAAGTTACAGTCACAAGAGAGTGGGGTTCTCTGTGATTATCATTATTCATGAGACTTCCTGGTTAACAGTAGATAACTGGAACGGATTCTTAGAGACTTCTATATTCAAGAGTCATCCAGTGGGCAAACGAGATGGGAATTATTATTCTTTAGTATATTTAGGAGATCTAATAAGTAATATGCTATTTACAGCTTAAATGTCCAGATGGAAAGTAGATGGAAACAACATTCAAGAAATTATGAATACAGTAAATCTGGTTATTAAATTAAGAAATGTATTTGATGTCAGATTTTAACAACAAAAATAACTATGTCTTAGAGGTAAAAATATTTTCAAAATGCACCATGTTTAGAAATCAATTTTCCATGCATTTTTAGCATGATGACACAACTCCCCCATGCCTTGATCTTAAAATTTAAGTATAATTTCATAAGTGTGGTTTCAAATCATTAGTCATCTGCAGACATTATTTTAGTGGCCCCTTATTGATTGCCTAAATTATGCCTTATTGGTTGTTTCCTTCTGAGGGCCCGATTCTCTTACATAAGTCTTGGAATCTATAATGTATTTCAGCATTTTCGTTTTAGTGGTTTTGTTGATCTTATAATAATTTTTAAATAATCCAGACTATCTGATAAACATGTGATAGTTGAGCAGTTTATTTCTCAATTCTGATTTAGACAGGACTTCAGTATATCTTCCAGTATTTCATACAGGAGAGGGGGATTTAAAGCATCTGAAGGATTGTTTTGCCTTCAGTAGTTTTTTTTTTTTTAAGATTTTATTTATTTATTCATTTATCCCCCCCTTGCTGCTTGTGCTCGCTGGGTCAGCCAACCACGCCGTGCGGGCGGGCCTGCCATCACCAGGAGGCTCCAGGAACCGAACCCGGGGCCTCCCATATGGCAAACGGGAGCCCCACCGATTGAGCCACAGCCACTTCCCCTTTGCCTTCAGTAGTTTTAAGCAATAAATTATCGTTTTCAAAATATTATCAAATAAATGGGCAAACAAAAGGATCAAAACAGTTATTTAAAAATATGATTAACTTGGTTTTCATGGCCCATAAGTGGGGAGGGGTCCTGTTTCCTGTGTGTTCAAGACACATCAGACGGTAGGTGCGAGAACCACGGCTGGCCCGTGGTCAACTGGTCGATGACGGTGTCCCAGCGTTACATTGAACTGGGCCGACTGCAAAAGCTAAGACTGAATTTTGAGGCAGGTTAGGCTTGAAAGATAAAAACAAGTGGATAATAAACTACTCACGCAGAATATAGCGACTCTGGCGCTACATTTTCAATAGCTCCAGTCTAGGTCGAGACATTCTCTTGGGTTGGACTTTCTTTCTCTTGAGTTATTATGGTTGTGGTTTCGAAGCGTCATTTCATCTTCGTTGCTCGCCACTTTCACCAAGTTGCCGCGTTTTCATTCAGAAAGAAGCTATGAACAGAGATCCATACTGAGTTATGATTTGTACCTGAGTCCCTGATGGGAAATTTATCAGCTGTATGTGTGTGTGGCAGTGTCTGGAATCAATATCACGTTCACCCCAGATTCTGCACCTACTGTGCCTTCTTATCGGCTTTATTTCGCCTTTTCTAGTTTGGTGTCCAGTTGGGCAGCATGAACAACAGATTCACAGAAAAATCTCTAACATATTATTGCAGGAAAGTATATGTGACACTGTGGCCTTTTACTCCCCTGTTATTTTCAAAATGAAAATTCCTAACTTTTCCAGAAAATTATTTTTAAAGGAAAGCGCATAGAAGTGTGATAGATCATATTGGGAGTATTGCGGACCA
The DNA here is from genome assembly GCA_026826555.1 of Tolypeutes matacus. Lineage (NCBI taxonomy): Eukaryota > Metazoa > Chordata > Mammalia > Cingulata > Chlamyphoridae > Tolypeutes > Tolypeutes matacus. The sequence goes on along the minus strand of JAKSZT010020074.1, from coordinate 3,502,114 downwards.
CGGGATGGAAACAACAGTAGAATGTGTGTCCTCGAATTCATCTAGCTAACTTCCCACTTCTTCACCTGTAGGTACTTGTCAATATGCTAGTTTGAATTTACACAGTGTAAATTGGGCTTGTAAGTCTAAAAACTACTGGAAGTTCAAGTTTTGTATTGATCTGGAGTTTCCTATTTCTGTTTAGTCTGGAGTGAGTGAGCTTGCTGAGTCTAGCTCAGTTCTGTCCCTGTCCCCACTCCCAGCACCTGCTTCCGTCCTCTCCTCCTTGTAGAACACGTGCAGTGGGAGAGCTCTTCAGAGAGCCGTTCAAAGGAGCACACTGTTCTTAAGATGCACTTTCACTTAGGGCACGTCTTAAACTTTATTTTGGTGGAATAAGCAAGCTTGAGCAGAGATGACCAAGAGGGGTGAGTATTGTGGACTGTAAGAAGATATCGTTGGTGATAACACTTGCTTTAAATACGAGTCCAGAAGAGTCCCGCCATCATGGTTTCACCTTCTGTTCCGTGTCGTTAAGCTTGATGTCAGATATCAGAATCACTGTGCAAACAGATGGGACCCACTCGAGCCATTTGCCCTGAATATTGTGACTCCATGTAAGTGAGATCTCTAAGTCTGCAAACTCTGTGCGATGAAGTCCCACCTTTTATTTCAGAATTTCTTGAATTTACTCTTGACAAGAGAGCTCATGAGCTGCTGAATTATTATTTGTTGTTGCGGCTACTAAGGGGCAGAGATGAGAGGTTTAACCTAGGAAATGATCGAAGTCTAGAGTCAGTCACCAGCCAGGGCAGATCTGTTGAAAATGTTGTTCTCTGGACTGAAAAAACTGTATGGGAATTTTTGCATCATTGTTTGAACTGTCTTCAGTGGATGTCTATAGACTTTGTTGGGGGTGAAGTGTTTTTGGTTCAATAGCCCAGAGTTTTAGGTTCTGCATCTGGGTGATGTTGTGTTGCGCCATATTAAGTCTGAAATTATTTACAATAAGGGGGCATCTGTTAAAGCTTCCGAGCAACTTCAGTAGTTGATGTATCCTGCCCCCTCGCCCCCTCCCCAACATCTTGTTTCATTGCAAATGTTTTTTTATTCGTGGTTCTCCACCCACTTCGTGGGCTGGTGTGGTTGCTGTGGGAATGCTGAGCCGCAGGCCCCGGGGCTGTCTGGCTGGGGCTCTCGGAAGGACCTGTGACCGGCTGCCGGTGGGGCTATTGAAATGAGGGCAAACAAGCCCACCCCGTGGCTGCCAGCCCCCTCGCTAACAGGCGTTTCATTGCTAGTCAGTGTGAAGAAGCACATGGGGCTGGTGGGAAGAATGAACCCGAAGCCTATGCATTTGGACATATTCTAATGTGCTTTGGAAGCATCAAAATGAAAAGAAGAGGAAAAATTACTATCTAGACAATATTACTGTCTAAAAAGGCCAGTTGGTCCAGTGCTTCCCTACCTGTTTAAAGAATGGTCGTTTAGTATTAACTGGCTATTCACCTTTACAATAGTTAATAAAATGTAAAGTGTAATATAATATTTAATAACAACATAATATAACATGATACCGTCCCCCTGTTTCTGAAGGGTTGGCGTTTTTGAAGCCTCTTGGCCAGGTGTTCTGCAGGACGGGGCTGCAGGTTTGCTGGGAGAACCCCGCGGCGGCGAAGTACCGTTTGCATGGTATTGTAGCGGGATGTGTGACATCATCTTGACCTGTCCCAGGTGACGCTAACTGTGCTCACTTGGTTAAGGTAGGGTCGGCCAGGTGACTTGGTTAAGGTGACTTGGTTAAGGTAGGGTCGGCCAGGTGACTTGGTTAAGGTGACTCTTCATTCCACTCTGTATTTTAGTCATTGGAAGTCAGAATTAAGCTTTGCCTTTTGAAGAGAGTATCTACATATAGTCTTTAGGCATTTATTGATGTCAGAATGGACTCATGGATATTTACTTGATTCTTTGTGAATAAAAGGCCATCATTATACATTCTGTTGCTTGCAAACAGTTCTGTTTCATTTGATTGCCTACCTGTTGGGGCAGCAAGCATCCCCGCCTGCTTTGTCCCTGGCTCCGCGGCTCGTTGCTTAGCTCTCCTTCAGTCTCAGGGCTGCAGGAAGCACCTAGGTCCTTTGCAGTGGCTGTGGGAGGAGGTCATGGCACATTGGCCTGAGAAATTGCCTTTGGATGTGAGGGTGGGTGAATAGGACCCCAAGCACATTTCCTGGTCAGAAATCATAATCATTTTTCCTGAACTCCTTTACATTTGATTATGTAGAAGTCACTTGCCATTTTGTTAGGAGACGTAAAGTCCCAGAGGGGAAGACGTCGATGGTGAGGCTCCATTGGGAAATCCCTTAGTCTTCCCTTTTTGGACTCTGCTTTAGATTCTTTTATTTGGTTTCCAAATTTTAGAGTAATAGGTGAGCTTTAAAGTGAAATCAGAGAAGAACTTGCAAAAGTGCCATATTTGAAGCCTATTTGAAAAGTGTTCATCAGAGTGTAAATCATACGAGGATTATCATGTCAGAAAAAAGAGCTACAAGTTGTTTTCCATGTTTCACAGGATAGGCAGTAAATATGGATGATTTGTATTTTGCATTTCTCATAAACTCTTAAAATGTCTGATAAGGTCACAGACTCTGTTAGAAAGCGTGAAAAACCTCATGGGACATATATGTGCTCAAGTGTTGGCATGCTGACTTTATAAAGCCAGAATCCGTTCCCCAGAAGCTTCCAGGTGGTGATCTCACAAAGAGTCATTTAAAAAAATTTCACGCAGAACACAAAGGCAAGCAACTGGAAATCTGAACTACAAGTAGCGCTAATCTTGTGCAGCGACTCTTATTTCTGTTACTCTCAAAGCAGTGCGATCCCTCCACCTACACAACAAAGGTCTCAGCCCCCGGCACGTGGAGACTGCCCTCTCACAGGCCTGCACATGCAGGTGAACTCAAACGCGGGCTTGTGGTGTATGGGGGGGCCGCCCTCCCATCTTGCCCATGCATTCTGAGGGATCAGAATCAGGTCTTTGAGACAGGAGGCAGGAGGGAAATTCACGCAGTGCCTTCTCCCCAGAAAGCACGGGCAGACGCAAGGGAAGAATGCTACTGTCCGAGCCGTACCTCCCGCTCTCTGTTGGAATGCCAGGCTGGAGTTTGCTCTTCTGTGCATCTCTGGGGGCACCCGACTGCTTCTCTCCAGTCTTAATCTAGGGAGCCCCTTTAAATTGTCATCTCCACGTGAATGCAGCGATGGGCTTTCTCGTCTGTGGAAGGAGAGCTTTCTGCCAGTCACCTGATAGCCATTATCCTGGATGAATTAGCCCTGCCCACGGGCTCTGAGCCTCCGGCTCGACCCTGAGATGTCGCCTGTCTTCTCTCACCCCTTCTTCACAGCCACACTCATCTCCATCAAGATGACCTTGACTCTGAAGACATGACCTAGCTCCTGATGATTTATCACATGCCCTCGTGCGTGTCCTGAACCTTAGAAGGGGTGGAGCCAAATAAGCAATGCTCGTTTTTGCAGTATTCCAACGTGGCTGTCATGGGAGGAGTTGGATGCCCCGCCATGTCCTGGTTCACTCAGAGAAGAATCTCTGGTAGGTCTCAAACGACTTTTGCTCCCCTACAACTTGAGGTTGCCCACTGATGGGTCTCAGCACTGGGACTGGGTGATAGGACAAGACCCATTCCGAACCCTTTCCTTCCACTCCTGCACTTGACCCTGCCCCAGCCTCCCAGGTGGCTCCGGCAGGGGTAGGAGGAGATGCCGGAGGAGGGTGTCTTGCTCCAGGACTACACACCAGCTGCTGCCGCATGCGGTTCACGCTTTGGGCTGCTCGCTCCTAGGAGTCGCGGGGGTCCCCCTCCCCCGCCATTGCTCCTGCTTGCAGCTTTCTCTTTGGGCTCACTCTTACACGCTAATGATCTGTGACTAAGAGTCTGTGCACGCGCATGCAATTGAGTTCATGTATTAATTCGCTTGCTCCACTATTTTGACTCACCGTTGTGTGCTGAAGTGTGGATGCCAATGAGAGTAGGTGTGGGGCTGCCACGAGGAGCGCAGGGCCTAGAGCTGAAGACTGCACATGCCAGCAGGTAGCATGCAAGGGCAGCTGGGCCGCAGAGCAGGACACAGGAAGCTGCGCTGTGACCTGAAGGAGAGGCCGGTGGTTCCACTTGGGGGCTGGATCGAGGAGCCAGTGCTCGAGCCGGTCCTTGCAGGAGGAATCGGAGTTTGCCAGGTGGACAGTGAGGGGAGAGGCCTTCCAGGAAGGTAGGGCCTTGTGCCAAGGCATGTGTGAGGCTGCATGGCAGGGGATGGAAGGAGGGAGGGGCTGTGGCTGAGCAGGGGAGGGTCAGGAGAACCCGCAGGGACCAGGGGCGTGCCGTGGGATGTGCTTGAAGCCTGTGCTGTGTGTGATGAGGACAGACAGGTCCAACGTGTGATTTATAGAGCTCCTCCAGGCGAGCATGGCGGGAGGGAACTGGGGAACCCATCAAAAGGCCCCTTGGGAGACCCAGTGGGCAGGCCATTAGTCATCTTCAAGAGGAAAAGTGAAGGTGCGAACAGATGTTGACCACAGGGGGGTTGTCATGCTTGGGAAGCAGGACTTGGTGATGGAGCAGGGCACAGGTGAGGGAAGAAGGTGGCCCCCGGACTCCAGCCTGGGGGAACAGGGCCCTGTGTAGGGTAAGGGGCACCAGATGACGAGCAGGCCTTTGAGGAATGCAGTTAGTTAGATTCGTGGAGTCTGTGGCCGTGCTTGGAGAGATCACTGGTTGTCACAGGAGCTAAGCTATACTCCTCAGACTTACTACCGTGTGTTCTTAGGTAGGTCCCTGAATCTCTGTGAAGCTTCGTCTCCTGGCCTGTAACACAGGGATGATCATTTCTAGCTCGCAGGCTCTGGAAGAGACAATCTCCGTGGAGCATCTGACAACGAGCCAGGTCTCAAGTGAAGGCAGATGATTATTGCTGCAATGTTCTGTAGACGAATAGAGACCTGGAGCCAGCGGAGCGTCTGGGAAGCTCAGCTGCAGATGAGAGACGAGCCTGTCTGGGTGGGGCGGCCGCGGCGCCTCTGTCCATCCCCCGAGACCTTTGCTGGGAGCCGACTGGACCACGCTCTGTGCAGGAACTGGGGGAGCCCCACGGCAAAGGGTGTAGCCCAGGCCTCAAGGGTCTTAGCACCCAGCGGGTGACAGCGAAAGCAAACGAGAGAGTTCTGAGTAAGGAGAGGCTCGGGCAAGTCGCCATTTCCGGGTTGATTTCTTCACGTAAGGATAACAGGCGGGGCGGAAGGGGGCATAAGCAGCTGAATGACTTTTCAGAATGTTCTCCACATTGATTAGCTTTGCCGATTTTATACTTATATGCATATCGTCCCCGTACGCTCAGGGCTCTGTGTGTCTGGCTTCTGTCACCCAGCCATGTGTTGGCGAGGTCCACGGGTTCTTGGCGCGTGTGACAATCAGCCGTTCTCGGTGCTGTGTCCATTGTGTGAATGTTGCACAGTGTATTCCTTCTGCCGTCCGTGACTCGGCTGCTGGGTTCTGGCTGTGACAAGGGTGCTTCTGTGAATATGGCCACACATGCCTGTTGGCGGGTACCTTGGAGCGGAGTTGCTGGACCATAAGGCTGTGTCCCTTCTGCTCGGCAGTGACCGCCACACGCACTTCTAAGTGGTTGTTCCCTTCACACTCCCCACTGAGGCCTGAGAGTGGTGCTTTCACTTTCCTCACGGGTGTGCTTTGGTGGTGGTTCAGCTTCGTGGTTTCATGCTCATTTCTCTGATGCTGAGTAAGTTTGAGCCCCTTTTGTTTGTGTATCAGCCCATGGAGGACCTCTTTTGTGGCCTCCCTGTTGAAGTACTTCTCCTACCTTTCTGTGGGCCTCTGCATTTTTACAGCCTCGATGCCAAGCAATGGCCATCATCTACTGAGGGCCAACCAAGCACCACACCAGCACTGGAGCTGGAGCAGAGGACAATGCAGGCATATGTTGCCTTCAAGAAGTTCATAATCTAGACTGCTCTTTCACAGAGCTTGGCTGTGCACAGATGTGAGATGATAGACAGACAGACGGAGGAAGATGTACGACTAAGAGAGGAGATGTAGAGATGGGACCCTGTTTATGTGCTGGCAAGAAAGAGCCAGTGGAGAGGGAGAGGGAGATGGTGCTAGAGAAAGACGGCAATCGACTGGGTAGTCATGAAGCAGCCGGAATGCACTGGACATGAGGGAGGCTGCTGGGGAGGAGGGAGTGAGGCACTCTGCTATGAGGTTTATTGGAATTTCCAGGAAATTCTTCCTGGGAAAACTCATTTTATTTTAGTATATATTTTTTGTGAAGCAGAAGGCATAGTCATTTGGGGAAACTGGTTAACACTAAGGACAATGGGGGAATATCTGGAATTGTCTCTGGAGGAAATGGGGGCGCATGTTGGCTGGAGCATTATGGATGACAACTGATGGGAGTGGCTCGGTCTCCTTGGTTGGTGGTCTCCATAGTTGGTGGTCTTCCTGGTTGGTAGTCTCTAGTGGTGGTCTCTGTAGTTCATGGTCTCTGTAGTTCATGGTCTCTGTAGTTGGTGGTCTCTGTAGTTGGTGGTCTCTGTAGTTGGCAGTCTCCATAGTTGGCGGTCTCTATAGTTGTTGGTCTCCGTAGTTGTTGGTCTCCATGTTTGTTGGTCTCCATAGTTGGCGGTCTTCCTGGTTGGTGGTCTCTGTAGTTGGTGATCTCCATAGTTGGTGGTCTCCATGGTTGGTGGTCTCTGTAGTTGGTGGTCTCTGTAG
>JAKSZT010020074.1:3442230-3495316 GCA_026826555.1 Tolypeutes matacus | reverse complement strand
GTCTCTGTAGCTGGTGGTCTCCATGGTTGGTGGTCTCTGTAGCTGGTAGTCTCCCTCAACCACTTTGAGTATGTGGTGCAGACATAGCAAAGGATGCTCAACCAGAGTTGGGTGGTCTTTAGGATGTGTCCACTCAAGGATGAGGTGAGTTGGACTGCTGAGAAGAGAAGGGCAGAGTGATTGCCAGTGGGATCCAGACAGGTTACTGAAAAGGACCTGGAGCTGGAGCAGGAGGAGAGGGCCAAGGAGCAGGAGGGGGAGGGGGAGGAAAGGGAAGGGGGAGAAAGGGAGGAGGGGGAAGGGGAGAAAGGGGGTAGGGGTAGGGGTAGGGGGAGGCAACTGTTGGGAAAGAAGGGCTGAAACCAGGAGTCTCTGTGAAGTCAAAGAACAGTGGATGGGAGTGGGACAGGCTATTTGAAGGGACAAGATTGGCTATGATAGACCCCTTTCATATTGATTGGTCTGTGCTTCCTGTCAGGATTTATGCAGAATAAACACTGTAGCAAATAACTGCTCAAAAAGTCACATATTGAGTTCCAGTTGTCCCCTGCATCATTAGTGAATGAATATTTCTAATTAAATGCTGCCTTCTCCTACATCGGCTGTGGGTTCCTAGTTGATTCAGTAAAGCTGGTTGTGGATCACGAGGAGCCCAGGTGGCCAGGCGTCACTACAGCAGGACTCTGAAAATAGAGATCAGGTGCCCCCACCACCTCAGCGGAGACGGGCTGGACGTGTGCCCTAAGCAGTTGCATTTGGAGTCCTCACTTGATCTGCTCCCTGGTTGCTGCAGTGTGAAAAGAATAATAGAGTGTGTAAAAATCTTTGGCTGAAATTTAGGATATAAAATGCCGCATTGGGTGACACTCTCAGCTGAAGTCATGTTCATAAAACTACCATATATATATACACATTGTGAAATGGAAAAAGCTTCACTAGAAGAACTGTTTATAGGAATTGGCAGGTTCACAGTATGTATGGGATTCCCCTGGACAGCTGGCTGAAAATGTAGATTTAGGGTCTGAAGCCCAGAGGTGATGATGTGGGTTGTCCAGAGACTCAACTTTGAGAACCTGCAGTAGAACTTCCAGCTCCGTAAGATTGCTACACTCCTGGGTGCACCCTAAGTCATTTTGACCAGGAAACAAAATAAAGAAGAAAGGGGAAAGAGGAAAGGAAAGAGTTGCATCTGAGCGTCCCCTTTATCTCTCAACTGAGAGGAGGGGGTACTGGTTCTAAGCTCAAACTTGAGTTAAATCCTGCTTTGTCACTTACGGGTGTATGACTGGGGCACGTTGCTGGCCCTCCGGGAGCTCCTCCATCCCTCCCCCGGATAGGGTGCAGAAGCAGCTGCCTGGCAAAGTTGTCTGCACTGGAATCAGGCCTGTAAAGTACCGGCTCAGCACGTAGCTGTTAGATTAGTTTTCTTACGGTCCTACGATGTCCAACTTCAAGGCAAACTGAATTACCTACTTGCTAAGAGGAATACAGATGCAGCTAATGATGGCGACTGTTTTCCTGAGGAGTGCTGAGGTGCCAGGCCCTCCAGCTGCACTGCACGTAGTGGCTCAGTTCATTTCCAGGCTCCCCTGATGGGACAGTCAATATTCCTGTCGTGGAATAAACTGCACGTGCCCGAGGCTGCTGGCAAGTCCGTGGTGGAGCAGGCTTCAGCCCCAGGCCACTGGAACACTGAGCCCTCCTGTGTGTTATGGGGTAATCCTATACCTCCCTGGCCGGGAAAGGCGTGAGAGACAGAGATGAAAGGGTTGGTTGTTTCATGAGGATTATTTTTTGGACAGGGTATTTGCTTTCAGAATCCTCACCGCTGCAGTGGGCCATACTAGAAGGGGCCTGCGCTCATCCATTAGAGAACTGGGGTGTGCTATGGAGCCTCGCTGGGCAGCAGTTTCCTGTCATGCAAAATGGAATTATTCCTATTACAAAGGTCCCCACGCACATTTAGAGGGGGGTAATGATGACAGAGCAGAGTCCTGGTGCTCATCTCCATCTCTGTCTCCAGCTCCTGCTCCGTCTCTGTCTCCAACTCCATCTCCATCTCTGTCTCCAACTCTATCTCAGTCTCCATCTCTGTCTCTGTCTCTGGCTCTGTCTCTTGTCTCCATTTCCACCTCCATCTCCATTGCTGTCTCTATCTCCATGTCTGTCTCCATCTCTGTCTCCGTCTCCATCTCTGTCTCTGGCTCCATCTCTGTCTCTGTCTCCAACTCCATCTGCATCTCCATCTCCATCTTGGTCTCCATCTCTGTTTCCGGCTCTGTTTCTCTCTGTCTCCAACTCCATCTCCATCTCTTCTCCATCTCCATCGTCATCTCCACCCTTCTCCCTTCTTAGGTTGTGGTCCAGCTCAGAGTCTTAGGGAATGCTTACTATATTTTTCTTTTCTTACATTTGGAACCATTCTGTGTTATTCTGCATTCCTATTTGTTTAAGCCAATGGTGTTATACCACAGATGTTTTGATTGAACCTTTGAAAAAGGCATTAAAATATTTTCCCACTTTTATCTTCTTATTTATCTATTCTACACTCTGGGTAAACCACTTGTGAATGAAGACATGTAGATTGCCCCTGTCTTTTCACGGATTTGCATCCTGAGTCTGGCTGTGTGCATTAGAACATGGTCCCTTTAAGAACCACCAGCCACCGACAAAAATAACCTAGGGCAGCTCAGGTGACTGCCAGGCTCCGAGACAGCTCTTGGGTCAGGTTGCTTGTTTTCTGGCTCCTCAGCCGATGCAGGAAGCGCCTCTGTCCCAGCAGAGGGGGTACGTGTGTTTGTGCCACTGTCCTGCCTGCAGCCAGGCTCCCTCAGGCCGTCCCGCTCTGGCCTGGGCCCTCCTCGGGGAGATGCTTCTTGGTTGGCCCACTTCTCCACATTGCCTGAAATGAATTGTGACCTGGGGCAAGAGCTTGTCTTTCCTAAAAACCTTGGCTTTGAACTGCTACTTTGAAAAATATGTCAAAGCCATCAAAGTGTACAAGTGTCTCCCAGGCCCACAGTGATGACGGGTGCCCCCGTGGGGGCAGGCCACGTGAGGACTCGGCCTGGACTGCGGGCAGCTGCTGTCTCTGCCAGCCTGCTCTGGGGCAGGAGTGTCCTCACGGGCTCTGCCTATGCCAGGGATAGAGAGTGAGCAGGGCATGCCCCGGGAAGGCTGCTCTAGGGACAAACACCCCCCCCCCCCCGACGGAATGAGCTCCGCGAGTAGGTCCAGCCTGCTCGGCTGGGAGATATCCCGGGGCAGTGCAGACTGGGCTGGGGCACAGAGGGCCAGCAGGGGTCAGGCCACCTGCGGCCTCCTCTCAGCCATGTCACCGAGTTGGATAGGCTTCTGTACCTGGGCAGTTGTCTGCGAGTGACTCAAACCTTCCCTTTTTACGTAAAGGAAGGTTGGGCCTGCGCCCAGGTGACTCGCCTTGCAGGGAGCACTCTGCACCTGTAAACAGGAGCGCGGGTGACTCCTCACGGGCTGCAGGGCCATGGTCAGCCTCAGAGTTCCCGGGGCCCCAGCTTCCTTACCTACCTGCTGTACATGCCTTTTGAGGCCACTGGAGGAGGAATCTGCTGAGTGAATGTGGTGAAAACCCTTTTCAGACCAGCACAGTGTGTGTATGTGTACGTAGGACATGGGATATAGAAATGCAATACCCATTTTTTTTAAAGAGGTACCTGGGATTAAACCTGGGACTTGTACATGCGAAGCCCGTGCTGACGCGTTGAACTGCACCTGCTCCCCACCCTAATGTTCTCATGTTTTTTTTAAACATCCTTTTTGGGCAAACACGTTAACAAGATCTGGGCTCACTTTTGGGAATGTGAAACACCATGAAATTCCCAGGGAGTATAATGGTGACAGCTCTAAATGAGTGTTACCACTCACCTGTCTCAGTCCTAGGTACTAACTCAGTGGTTACTTTCCTTTCCTGCAAAATGGGAATAATGAAATTCGCAGCTTGTCTTGGAGTTGCCCTGAAGATAACTTAAAACAATATAAAGTGCTCTGTGACCTGCAGAGCCCAGAACAAAAGTGGACTGTCCTCACCAATACCGGGGAGTGCCCTGGTCCCTGCGCACGGAGTGGGAGCGGCAGGCACGGCGTGATTATGGATGTAGAGCGTGAATCCCAGAACAATTTCAGCATTACTGGCCTCGGTCGGCACTCAGGCCTGTGATGAAATGATGAATCCTTCTATTAGAGTTTACAAATGGAAGTGTGAGCATCCTTGTAATTATTTTTTTTTTATTAATAAAGCTTACAATTTATCCAAAGTGTACAATCAGTGGTATCTGGTATAATCACATAGATGTGCATTTATCACTTCAATCATTACTAAAGCATTTTCATTATTCAATAGTAATAATAAACAAAAAACAGACAAACAAACAAGAAAATTCCTCGCCTCTCCATCCCTCTGTGCTTCCCCCACTGTCCATAGCTGCTGTTTCTGGCTGTTCAGTTCAAAGTGTACAGTCAATGGCTTTTAGTATAATCACAAGGTTGTGCATTCAGCATCTCAGAACTTTAGAACAATTTCATTACTCCAGAAAGAAAGACTCCACACCCTTGAGCATTCCTTCCCCAGCCCTACATAACCACTGATCTCCTTTCATCTTTATAAATTGATTTATATTTACATTTTACATAAATGGAATCACACAATATGTAGTACTTTGTGTCTGGTCTCCTTCACTTAGTATATAATGTGTTTTGTTTTTTTTTTTTGGTCTGATATTTATATTTTATAGAATTAACCTACATTTGTTCAGCTTCAAAGATACACGGCCTTATATATGCAATTTTACCCATGCTCATATTTCATCCAATATCTTTATATTTCACATAATGCATTTAGTTCATAATAGGGCAATCATACAGTGTTTGTCCTTTTGTGTCTGGCTTGCTTTGCTCACCTTGGAACTATTTAAAATTGATCTTTTCCTATGGACATTTGCCCAAGTGGTCAAGCCCTTGTACTGCTTATTTACGGGACATTATTTGCTGTGATCATATGGGCGATAGAGATTCTGTTGTTATTTCTGTGCCTGCACTCTTAGTTACACCATTTGCTTCCATGCCTCATTTGATGATTCTGGGATATTTGTGAGCTGGTATTGCATATCACCGTTTAACTGGACAGTTGGGTGGTCAAGCGACTTTCCCGAGACCCGGGGCCTGTAAGTGGCCCAGCCGGACCGAAGCGAGGTTTTTGGGTCCCAGCCCGTGCCCCTGCCTCTGCCCCCTGGCTCTCTGGGCTGTGTTGGGGACCCCATGCCTTGGCCTGCACTCTTTCCTCGTTTCTTTCCTGAACGCAGTCATCACTGTTGAAGAGTGCTGGGGGCACTCACGGGAGGACATGCCACAGGTGGGCCTGGGCGAGTCTCGCAGGATGGACTGGCTGCCTCACCAGCAGCCCCTCCCCGGGTAGAGGCCTCTTCTACCCTCTGTTGGGCAGTCTGCACAGGGGACAAAACCGGAGGCTCCTCCGTCTGCTTTTGCCAATGGGAGGGGAAGCACTGAATTAATAAAAAACAAAGGCACAGACCCTAATTGACGTGAATCGCTGTAAACAAGACTGACGTGGGGGTGGGGGAGAAGGCGCGGGCGTCAGGGGAGCACGGCTGCTCTCTCCAGTGCCACAGCCCCGTCCCGTTGGCTACTTAGATCTAATTTAATTCAGATTTAATCAGGTTCCTCAGTCACACTGGCCACCTTTGAGTGCCAACAGTCACTCGTAGGGAGGGATTACAGTATTGGGCAGTGCAGGTCTACAGATAGTTGTCTAGTGGACAGTGCTGAAATAGACATTTTCGATGGCCGACGTATGTGTAATTGCTGGTCAGAAATCGAGCTTATTTTGTTATACAGTCACACCTAAGCCACAGTAAGAGCCACTGTCATCAAGCCCTTTCTCTAGAACGATGTGTGCTATTCCATTTTATCCTAACACCGTTTTATGGGTTGGGAACACAAGACTCCGGGAGGCTCCGTAATGGCCTAAAGGCTAAGGGCTGAACTCACTCCTGATTTTGGAGAGAATGCTCGTTCGCTCTACCACGCAGCCTCTCCCGTCCACGGAGGCCACAACAGGAGTGAAAGTGGCCGTGCCAGGTCTGCTTCGCTCCACTCTCCTGGGACCTGGGATGCAGTAAGCGGGTCGACAGGGCCTCCCGCCTCAGGAGCGCAAAAGAAAACGTATTCAGGCATAGAGATGAATAATTCGGGTACAGAGTGAGAGTCTCTGCAGGGTGGGCGGGGTCAGGGTGCACCCCCTCCCCCTCCCCCCAAGTCCCAACCTCCAAGGAGGGTTTTGCAGATGTGCAGGGTTTGAACAGGCTGACTGGAGCGTGCACAGATGTGTGCCTGGGTGTGCTGGGTGTGCACGCACTCGGAAGCCTCCTGGTCGAGGGCTCGGCGTGGGTGTAGCCAACGAGGCAGGAAGCGATATGTCTGGAGAGAGGACATGGCGTTTGGAACTTCTGGGGCCGAGGGTTTGAGGAGCAGGTTGGAGAGACCACGCAAACGTCGTGGGACAGCCCGGAGCCTTTGGAGGGTTGTAGTCGAATGCTGCTAAGTGGGATTGACGGCTCCTAGTGTGGGAGAAGCTAGGACAGCCACTGTAGGCACTTGTACAAAGCATGTGCAGGCTTTAGCCAAGGTTGTGGAGGTTTGAGGGGAGATGGGCAAGAGAGGCCAGTGGCCTGGAATAGCACTAGGACCTCGTGGTTAGTTGGGGGAAAGAGGGCTAGGGAGGGGTCAAGGTGGCTGGCAGGTGTTTACCTTGGCACTTGGTGAGGGTTAGCCTCATCGAAGGAGATTTAATATTAGGAGGTTTTGCACATGTATGTATGTGTATGTGCATGTGCATGCATGTGTACAGAAATGTGCATGAGTGTGCCTACACATGTGTATACAAGCACACCTGCACGTGCACCTGCACACTCGTGTGTGCACATGTCCATGTGTGCAGTGTGCATACAAATGTGCATGCTTGCATACACATAGATATGCTATGCACGTGTTTGCATGTGTGTGAATGCATGAGTGCATGTATAAATGTGCATGCATCGGTGTGCATGTGTGGGCACACGTGAGTGTGCATGTGCTAGTATGTTTGCATGTGTGTCTCCACAGATGTGGCCATGCATGTGAGAGCATGCTTGTGTGCACATGCATATGTATGCATGCTGTGTGTACACACATGTGCATGTGTAGGTGTGTGCACGCTTGTGTGTTTGCATGTGTGCACATGTACACACGTGTCTGAGTGCATGTGGGCATGAGTGTTCTTGTGTGTGCATGCATGTGTGTTCATATGCATACTATGTAGGTACATTGTCGGTTAGACAATTGTGAGGATAAGGACTTAATTGTCCACAAGCCCATAACATGTCCATGAAGCAGTCATTTGCCAAATGGAAAAGGCCACTCAAACTATGAGCCATTTTAAATGTTATTAAAACAATTAAAAATAAATCAGAATCCAACCATAATCCTGAAACCGAATGGGAGAATTTACCTTATAATCTAAATCTGATGGAACTGTCCCAGGCTGGGCAGAGGATTGTGAACTGGGAATTATTTTCCCATTAAAAAAAAATAGTCAAAACATACATGTGAAAAGATTATCATCATGGTATTTTGCTGGTGACCTAGGAGATGAATCTAAATACAGTTTCTAGAGAGCCTAATGTTGAAAAGGGATTTTTTTTTTTTTTTTTCTGCTGCATTGTGTTTGGTATATGGCTCTTTTTTTCCATAATTCTGTCCAGGTAATTATCTAATCCTGTCTTAAATTTAGTGACCAAGTGATTATGCTAGTTGATTTTAAAAAGGTAAAAGCTAATAAGTGTTCTCTAAAATGTGTTTTGGCATCTCTTAATTTTAAGTAGTGGTTTGTTTAACCTCTTCATGCAGCAGAGAAGCAGAAAATAATCTTTAAAAATTTAAATAACTATAATGACAATATAGGTCCTAATCTAGGATAAGAAAGTTTCATTTTTTTTTTCCCAAAAGCAGTTGTTCTGCTAATTGTAAATCTAACTGGCATGGAATTATGAAAACCAGGAGTGCTGATGGAAGTATTTTTTTCTGGAGCTCAGTCAGTGATGTCTGGATTGATAGTTAATATGTCTGCAATTTTAGATAGTGTCTGCTCTAGAGATTGACATTGTGTTAGAATTATCTGAGGACTCTCAATTCAGGCTTTGCAGAGACCATTACAACTGAAAGCTGTCAAATGTATGATGCAGGATGAAATATGATTATTTCTGGGTGCCTTGCATAGTTTGAGTTACTTAAAAACACAAATTTCTGTAAAATTAGTGAAACGCTTTTGTTTTCTGAGTCAGTTAACTTTAAAGTACATTCTTCTTTTGCAAATAGGAATGATAGGGATGTGTTTCATTATCTTACCTTTTTTGATTTTTTTGTTTGTTTCTTGAACTTTTTCCTCAGTGGTTCACTTCCAAAAATTGAATAATGAAAGCTTACAAAATAAAATATACTCTAGATTTAGTTTGTTTCCTTCTCTCACGTTTCATGTCAGGAGCTAACTGCGGAATACTCTGGAGATGATGGGAACTCACAGCGTTCGAGGGGATGCTGGAGGGAGGTGTGATTCCAAGGCTGCGTTAGCAGCTGTCAGCGAGGGGCTCTCGCCGATTTCCCTTCCATCCTTTGAACTAGGCCACACACTGTTGACACATATGCACAGGAGAGAAATGTGAATGCGCTGCGAAATCTTGGTACTAAAAATAATCCTCACCTGTATTTATAGCGGTGTTTTCATGCTGGGGGAGAGTGATGTACAGGAGGAAACTGCCATCTTGTTCCCGTTGCTGGAGAAAGACAGCGGTGCGGATGGGTTTGTGTTCTGCTGCTGCGAGGAAGCTCTATAAGTTTGTCAGAAGCTACAGCAATGTTGCAAATGTGTTTTTGCCAATTTGTGGAGGAACGTTGTTAACATAGGGCACTGGGATAAATTCTAGCTCAGAGAAATATTCTGGGCTCATAATCTGCTGGGCATCAGTGAAAATCTGCCCACAGTAGGAAAGGATGGGTAATTTTGGATGCATGAAGTATGCACGTGAACACACACAAGAAGGAGGTGTTCAGGAACCCAGGCAGGATGTGGGGTTCTCATCCAGGGGCCTTTATTGTTCATGGTGTTGGCCCATTGGCTTAAAGGGAACTGGGGAAGGGAACGGTTTTAGGCATTCAGATATGACAATATGCAAAACCCCAGCATTTTCTAATGTGAAAGTTCTGTGAAAGACCTGCTTTGCAGGGTAGCTCTGCATGTGCTTAAGTGGGAGGGCACAGGTAACAGATGACTTGAAGACGATTACATTTATTATACATGCAGAAAAGTTATTTTCCTCTTTGTAAAAACAAAAATCAGGATTTCAATCTTAGTTAACATCTTATTTGTTAATTGCTCAGTTAAAATATTTGCACATAGCACTTCATTGATTGGCTGATTGATTCACTCGTTCATTCATTTGGGGAATAATGCTCAGTGCCTATGTGTGTAGGATAATGCCAGAGCAGGTGTGTCGAACACGTGATGATTATTTCTATAAACTATCAAACGGATTCAGGGAAAATAGAATGGCAAACAGTGTGCTTCACCTTCAGTCCTCTGGTGAAAGCCATGGTCAAGTCTTACTCCCCTTAAAAGGCTGTTTTAAAAAGATAGAGCTGCAGAACTGCCATTTGTAATTTTCTGAACATCTATTCGGAAGGCGATGACTGCTTGTGTTTCTTTGGACTGATTAAGCCTTCGTGTTTGGGGAACATGTTTACGCAGAGGAATTGTTATAATAAAAGATGATGTGGCATTTTATAGACGGTTGGTGGTACTGTCTAATGCTTTATAAAGTTGGGCTACAATGCACAAAGCAGCTTGTTATTGCAGCGCCTGTTTAGACCTGCTGTTTGTGGTTCCGCGTGTGGAGGAAGCTTGAGCTGGGGCTCTGCAGCCCTTGAGCTGCCGAGAGCCCACTCCAGGCCTCTTGTGAGAGAGTCTAAATGTAGGCTGTTGAATAAGCCCTCTGAGGGCCCTGCGCCTATTTTTATGCCTGGATATGCGTCATCACTGGGTATTTTCTCTGGTGACTCTTACATCAGGTCCCCCACCATACCTTCCAGCAGTGGGGGACTTAGAGTGATGGGAGCACAGCTGTTGTTTAGCTTCCCCCGTGACCCCAGCCAGCGGACACCAGGAATTTCCGGGCTGTTCCCGGCTCCCCGTGCTGGAAGGCGGGCGCGCGCTCTCGATCCCGCAGGTAGCAGAGTGACGTTATTCTCCATCCCAGCCTGGGGAGGGACGCGGGAAGCCGGGGAGGGGGAAGGAACGGACGGGAGGGGGATTCCTTTTGTGCACAGCCGCAGCCCGGCTCAGCTGACTCCCGGCCGCCCCGGGGGCGGGCGTGCCTGCGGGAAAGGTGCGTTTCCCCACCCCAGGCGCCCACCGCCAGAAGCTTCCGTGTGCCCCGGGAGCATCTCCCTGCACCGGCTACCCAAGGCACGGGGCTCCCTTTACCTAGTTTGTTGTGTGTTGTTTTCCGCGTCCGTCGGCCAGGCAGCTCTCTCCAGGAGCGGCTGGACGGTGACAGTCCCTAACAATACCCGGGTCTGCTTTTGAAGGCGGCCAGCGCTGGGAGTGACATACAGGAAGCGGGGGCTGGCTTCCATCTGGAGGCGAGTTTTCCAGGTGCACCTGCCCTGGAGCTGCCTGGGGCGGGGACACTGCATCCCTGCGCTGTGGTCGTGGCACTGCCGTTCACCGAAACCTCTTCTGATTCTGCTCCTTCCCCACCTCCTCCTTACGTGCGGGTGGCGAGGTTCTGAACTGACGGCGACAAAGCACGGCCCCATGTGCTTTCGGACACCAGTGTCCAGCTCCTGAAAGTTTCTCTTCCTCGTCCCCCCCCACCCCCCCGTCTGTCTGTCCGTGAGGCTCCTTTGTCTGCAGAAGTCCATCTTGCTGAGGGGGAGGGGATGGGGGCACACGGAGTGCCCAGGTGTGCAGGTGGCTTTGTCCAGCGACGACTCTGCTTTTTAAGCATCAAATAGGTAAAGTGAAAACACTTCTTTTAGTGTAAGGAAACTGCAGCATTTAACATTGGGACAAAGCTGGTTTTCAGATCTTTTACGATTACTTTCTTTAAGAAAAATAACACATTGATTTGACTTACCAAATTTTATCCCTTTAGTTTATTTTTCAGAATTCAGATGTACCCCCTTAATGTAACAGATTCCCGAGAGAGCTTTCCCCTGTAACTGTTACCTTTATGATTTGCCTCCTGGGACCCAAATCCTGAGATACATCCCAGAGCCTCCTACCTTCTAACAGATGCTGTGTGGGGTAAAAATGTCCTGGTGGAAAAAGAGGTTTTATTCCTATCTTTTTTGCCTCCTACAATTCCATTCATGTGGGTGTGGAGATTCGTAATTATTTTTATAGCCTCCTTTCAAATGAGCTATTCTAAAGGTAACAACTGTCAAGTCCTATTGCTGCAAGTTTAGGCATTTAAAATTCAGATGACTGAAGGAGAAAGAGAAACAGGTGTCACTGTAAACGTCACCTACAAAAAACTTTTCTTTTAAAACATTGCTTCTTGAATAAGCTGTATGACTCATGACAAGCAATTAATTTGAAATTTGTGAACGATTAAAACTCAGAGCTCTGTGAGTTTTGAGTCATTAGTAGGTGAATGGATTGAGCCTTCATAATGTATCTAATGAGAAAGAAATGCTTGAAATATTGGTGGAACCCATTGCCTTGGTTTACTTCCTGCACTTTCCCCAGGGGCCACGGGAGCTTAGCTTCACTGTCCTGAGAGTAGCATTTTGTGAAAAAGGCATTTGGGGTTCATTCAGAGGCCAGCATTTTCCTTTGCCCTATATTGCAGGGGATGCTATGAGATGCTCTGAAATTCTCCTCCCTCCCTTTAAACTGTACGTAGGCTTCGATGTGGAGGAGTGTGTGAGCAGAAGCAAACGTGGAGGGGGCTATGCCTTCTCCATTAAAAATACATTTCATAAAAGATTATAGTTTGTGTGGGAGGGAGCCCGCTGCTTGTCTGTCGATCTCATGGCTTGCTGAGTGTCGGCAGGATGAGCTCTCCCGGATTGGCCGGTGGCTGCCTCTGCTTGCAGATGAGGATGGAAGTTCAAGGCTTCGTGCTGATGGCAGCAGTGATTGAGAGCCTGGCATGGAATCTGCCTGGGTATTTTTATAGCTGCATATGCAAATCTTTTCTCCCAAACTGTTTTTTTTTTTTTTTTTTTTTTTCTTTTCTTTTTCTTTTCTCTCCTTCCATGTGCAGCTTTTTGTAATCTTGAGGACTGTGAAATTCCAAAGGTGTCATATCTCACGCTGTCGGGCATGGGGATGTGTGAACCTGAGCTGGCTCTGTCTTTGTGCTCCAGCAGCTCCTTCCCCGCGAGAGGCCTGCACTGGGTGCTTGGTTTCTATGGAGACACTTTCGTGACTTCTGATGCTCAGGATGTTGGGGGAGGAACATTTGGGGTATGAGCTTGGGCTGGTGCAGGTTTGGGGTCTCTGGGATAAAACGGGCCCTATTCCATCACAGGGCCTGGGAGGCTGCTGCAAATGCCAAAAACCTGACTGAAGCACTGACGGGACAGGACACAATTTTACCTTCCCACAGGTGCATTAATCCCATGACATAAGGTCAGAAAGAAACCCCGAACAAGACTACAGCTAGGATGCTGCTCCCGGGCAGGTCCTCCTTGGAATGCTCAGTCGGGGAGGACGCGAATGTGCTGCACTTGGCCAGTGATTCTCCCGCCTCCCACCTGTGGACGCAGGGCGTGGTGAGCGTGGAAGGGCTCCTCCTTTTTAGGAATCCGTTCTGAGACTGTTCCAGTTTGGAGGCGCTCCGTGCTTTACCATGAGGAGCAGGAGGCCCGGAAGTGGCTGGCTTCCCCTAACTCAGCAGGACTTATCTGCTGGGCCCCGGCCCAGGGCTCTGAGCACACACGTGTGACGTCAGGACGGCCCCGGTGTCTCTGGGCAGAGTCCCTGCAGCGCCACTGACAGTGACAAGGCGCAGAGAAGCGGCCAGGGCGACGCTTGCGGCTTGCTGCGCTGCCTCAATCTTGCGGTGACGGAGTTGGCAGTGCCCCTGTGGCCATGGCTGCACCGCTGAGGTCCTCAGGTCTCCGCAGCCAGGGGCCGCGTTGCAGTGGGCGCCGTGGAGGAAGGGCTTCCGGGGCGCAGGAGCTCGGAATCTTTGCATCCAGTGTGGAGGAAGATATTGTTTCTGTAAGAGAAAGATTTCTGGTTGGTTGTAACTAAGCTCAGAGCTGGAAAGTCCAGCTTTTCCAATCCAGATGACAACTGAGGTCCAAACCCTTTCACCCACCACCTTCTTTCCACTTAACGAAAGTCAGGAGAGGTACGACCGCATCAAAACCAAAGAAAGGAGAGGATCCTCCTCTAAGGACGCGGGTGGGGGCCTCCAGCTCGGCCTGAGGCAGGTCACCGTACTCAGCCACACCTAGCGCCTCAGGATTCGCTTGCTTCAGGATTTCATTTACAAAACGTGTCCCTCTCCAAACCTAGACTTTGGGCATTTAAAAATTCCTGACATGGAAATTTACAGATATTTAAATGACTAATTGCCCACAAGTGCCTCATTTTCTATAAAATCACAGCCTGGCTCCGGTACGAATTAGGCAAAGGCACACTGAAAATTGCTTCCTTCTGTTCTTCAGGTTAGTTTTATATGAGTGGAGAGGTAGCCGTAAGGCCACATGGCGTAGCCCAATAAAGAATTTATCTTTCTCCCGAGGGAGAACGTTTGAGAGAGGCCAGAGGCACGTAGAGAGCCAACTATGGAAAAGGCAGGAGCACTGTAAAGCGTAAGATAGAGCATCTGGCTCCAAGAAGCTTCAGTGCAGGACGGGAGAAGGTGACCTGCGCCCCACGGTGAGCCGGGGTGGGCTGCACACTTCAAGGACGGCTGCGGTCTGAGCCCCAGGGGCTGGAGGAGTGGGGGCCCCCTAACAGGGAAACTTGGTTTTACACACGGCTCTACCCAGAGGGGGGGCGTGAGGACCCTGTGCGGCCATGGCGGCCCCCGGTTGTGCCTGGGCGTCGTGGAAAGCGCAGCTGTAGCAGAACCTGCTGGAGCCTTTGCCTGGGGAGGTGGGCTGGGGTCTCGCGGTGTGAGTCAGCTCTCCCCACTTGCAGAGGAGTGCTGAAGCAAGACTTTGTCCTTTCTGGAAGGCCGTCAGAGGAAGGGGACCAGGTACCTTTAAGGCGCACAGCTCCCAGGCCGGACGCTGCCTGTCCCCAGAAGAGAGGCCTCTTTGTCGTTATGTAGGGCAGGTGGGTGACCTGCCCAGTGCCCAGTGCCCAGTGCCCAGGGCTAGCCCGGCAGGCCGCTTGAGGCTGAGCTGTCCCTCCGGGAGGGTCTGGTTCTTCTCTGACCTTTGTTTTTTTCTCTTCAGAGTCATTTCTGTGAGGGTAAAGTGCAAGCAGTGTTGGATGTGAGGTCCTCATGAGAATAGGTGTCTGAGATGTCTTGATGTTCAGCAACATTTGTGGTTAGAACTAAGCTCAGTAGAGAGATGGAAAAAAGGGAATATGAGAGAGCTGAGTTTAGAACCTTGGAAAATATGCTCCTTTTGGGGGCAGGAAGAAAAAATAGAATCTAATACAGTAGACTAAGAAGGGTTAGTGAGTGGGTGGGTAGGAGCCAGGAAACGTGCAGCAACAGGAGATGCCTGCCTCCTCCCCTCCCTCCCCCTCCCTCCCCCTCCCTCCCCCTCCCTCCTTCTTTCCTTCTTTCCTTCCATCCATCCATCCTCCCTCCCTTCCACCCATCCATTATCCATCTAGCCACCCAAACTTCCCCCCTCCCTCCCTCCCTCCATCCCTTCTTTCCCTCCTTCCTCCCATCCATCTGATACATAGTGAAGGCCCTCTAGATGCCAGGTTCTGTGCTAGCTTCTGGGGGTACAACAATGAATCAGACATAGTTCTTGTCGTCAAATAACGCACTTGGAATCAGTGGGCCAGGTACTCCTGTTGTGTGACTCCTTTTCATTCTGTGATTCCAGCTCAGCTCAGGACGCTGAGAAAGCAGAGTGTGGAACAGGCCAGGGGAGGGGAGGGGATGAGGTGGAAGAGGAGGTGTCGGGGGGAGCTGTGGGCTGGGATACTGGAGAAGGCTGCTGAGGATGTTCTAGAAGTGCCCACCCTGTGGTCCACGGTGCACAAGCAGCTGAGGCCAGATGGCCGAGGACGGGTGAGATGAAGGGGCCAGAAGGCAACAGCAGCGTGGAAACCTGCTTCAGCAGCTGTGAGGAGGAGAAGCGTGGAGAGCCAGGAGTCTGCTGAGGATGGGGGCGCCCAAGTCCGAGAGGAAAGAGAAGGTCCCAGGGGTCCTGGGCCTCAGTTAGGGGGCTTGCGTGATTGGATGATGGAGTCTACTCGAATCGGAGCTAACTCATGCTTGGCATCTGTGCTGTTCCTCAAGAAATCCCCCCCATGTATTTCCACTGTGATGACTCTAGAAAGTCTCTCCCACTTGACAATGCATAGGTGGCAGCCCCTTAGACTCCCTGCTCCCCCTGTAATCAATTCCTCACCCCAACGGCAAAGCTCATCTTCTTAAAACACTGCTCAAACAGGTCAGTGCGATGGTCTAACACCTTCACTGGCTCCCCCTCGCCTACACTTTAAAGTGTGTGCTCCCCCATAAAACAAGAAGCTCCCTTTTCACAGGATGGATCACCCACCCAGGGCTTGGAGCAGCACAGCCTGGCTGAGTGGTGGCGAGGACAGATGGCGCGCTCCTGGGTTTACAGAGGCCGCGTCGCGGCTCAGGTCAGACGGCCTGCCCCGGGCCATGTGGTTCCCGAGCAGCAAGCCCGGGACAGGGTCTCTCCTAACCCTGAGGACAAGCAGGGCCGCGCCTTCTCTTCCAGCAGGACTGCAGAGAGGCCTCGGGCGTCCCCGCCCTCGGGGTCTGTCACCGCCCGCTCAGAAGCTGCAATCCAGGCCTGTCGACTGGGACTCGTTTCCTGGCCGATTTCCCCTCAGACTGGGAAAAGCCTGCCTCCTGCCAGGACATCTGGGGAGGCCCAGAAAACGCTCTGTACTTCCCGGTGTCTTCCGAGCGCCTGCTTGACGCAGAGGAAGCTCGGGGAGGGGTGTCACCATCCTCGCCTTGGTTTATGGTTTATTGGGTGGCTTTTGGTCACGAAGGGCCTTTGGCTGCCCTTTCCTATAAGGCTTCCAAGTCTGACCTGGAGGAACTGGTGAAGAAATACTAAACATGACTTCAAAATGTATTCTGGCTCAGTGTTATTTGACTGAATGTTTAGGTTTGTTACAACGTAGACATGAATAGTTCTGCAAAATACTGTGTATAGCTGTGCTTTAAACTACACGTCTAAACCGGGAACATTGGTTAGCAACGACGCGATTAGGGAGTCGGGATTTCGGGGTACATTGTTTCTCGTTTCCTCCTTGGATTGAACAGTGTCATTTGGATTCTGACAGCGATTTGGGAGGCAATTTAGTGCATCAGAAATTTAAATGACATCAAAAATATGCCCGACGATTGTCCAGCGCCTCAAGAACTGCCTTCGGTCCTGTAAGAGCGGATGGAGGACGCAGGTGCGTGTGCACTGGTCCAGCGGGGTGTGGAGGACATGGCACTCCTTAGCGTCTCCACTTGAAGCCGTGAGAAACCCTCCAGCTTCTGTTTGGAAATCGTGAGCCTTCCTCCTCTCAGTTGTGTGTCCACGATTAGAGAGTGCATCTTTCTCATGAGAAAAGCTGCTGCTAAGGAGGAAGAGTCGCGATGCTTTTTACAGGCCCAATCGAAAACCCCAGTGTTCCCACCCCGTGAGCTGGTGCCTCCCTCCAGGGGCCAGCCAGGGCTTCCCAGGAGGCTCGGATGCCTGGCTTTTGGATTTCCACGCGCCTTTCGTAAGTCGAGATTAGAAGGCCTCAAAAGGGAGGGGTAGTGTTACGAAGAGATGCACTGACAAATGCTGGATTTTTTAATCTTTACTTTCTCTGCTTTTACCAATGTTGCAATAATACATGATACATAAAAATAAGATTCGATTTGGACTTCGGTAGTAATTGCACTTCAGGGAGGCAACAAGATGCAGAAACTCTAAAGAGGGTGAGATTGAGATTCTAAACTGTTAATGTTGCATTATTTACCTCTAGAAAAAAATTTTAAAAATGTATTTATGGGGAGGGGTGGGCGGAGCAGATGTAGCTCAGTGGTTGAGCATCTGCTTTCCATGTACAAGGTCCTGGGTTCAAACCCTGGTACCTCCTAAAAAAAAATACACACACACATGCATATATACTGTGGGGTACTCACTAGAAATATTTGTGCTTTTTGTGGTCTCATATTCTTCATCGGGCCTTCGTTTTAATTGGCTGGCTAGCTAATGATACTTGAATAAAGAGGGCATTCTTGATGAAAAATAACTAGACATCTAGGTGCTTTTTGAGCCTGTTCGTGCGTGTGTTGTGCAACAGGGTAACAACAGTTAGGAAGACAAGCTTCTATGCATACCTTGCAGTTTGCATTTTGAATAATTAAGCAAATAGTTTAGCAAAAACAAAAGACCATATTCCCAACGCCTGATGATAAAGGGAGCAGGTTTGAGCACAGTCGCTCCTTCTGCATCCGAGAAGCCGCCCGACCCAGGTGGCAATGGAGTGTCCAGAGGTGCAGAGTCTTCTGTGTTTGGCCGCCGATTTCCCCCTCCTTCTGGAACAGCATTTGGTGTCAGCGGCCCTGCCGTGCCCTGCCTGGTGGGTGCTTGAGGGCCGCCTCCCCCCGCGGTCCCCTGCTCTCCATCGTGCCCCACGAAGGCTGCCTCTCCTTGCTCTGCACCTGTGTTCCCGGACACCTTGTTCTCGATTGGATCAGATTCATTTTACCACTAACTCTCTTTCAGCTGAAATTCTTCAGGGGTCTTTACCGTCTGCAGGACGAGGTAGCGGGACATGAGAAGGGGGCCGGAGACCTGCTTAGAGCTGCTCGGCCTCTGGCTGCCTTCAAACATCCTCAGTGCGGGCGTTTTACTGTCTCAACTTCTGCACTTCCCGTGCATCTTCGTTTGTTCAGCCCTCCCAGGCGTTGGGGACGGCCACCCCCACCTCTTGCTTACAGAGCTGCTGGGCCCCCCGGTTTCCAGGTGCTGCCCTTCGTGGCAGGCTCTTTTCATCCCTGTGGCCAGCTGGCTTCAAGGACTTGGAGGCCCCTGGGCTCTGTCCTAAATCCTCCTTCTTTCTCTTAACTCTCCTTCTGGGGCACACTGTAGGGCGCCCCGGGGTCACTGTCATCCCAAATGCTGGCACTTTTCAACGTCATGTCTGCACTGGTGGACTTGGCCCTGAGCCCCCAATGTGTGGGCCTCGGGCCTGCGGCTCAAGGCTCAGGTAGCCAGCCCAGAGCGCTCCATGTCCCCTGCTCCAGCTCTTCTCAGTAAGCAGAGCCGCCCTGGGCCCACACCCGGCCGGGCAGGCCCAGGCCGACTCCCTCTCGACAAGCCCTGCCTGCGGAGAAGCTCCTCCCTGGTTCCCGGCGCCACGCTCCTCAGAGGGCACCCCCGAGCTGTGAGCTCTGTAACAGCTTCCCGTTAGCCCTGGCGTGGCCCACGGGGGCGCCTGGCTCCCGGTCAGGCCGCGGGGTCTGCGCTGCTGGGTTGCCGCTCTGTCTGCGTATCCTGCTTGGCGTGCGCCTTCCCGCATCAGGGACTGGATCGTCCCCTCGCTTAGGCCTCCACTCAGCCCTTCCCTGACCCGGGCGCCCGCAGCCTCCCGCTGCCCTCCCCGTTCACCTTTGGTTGCTCTCTTTTCTTCACAGAGCTCACCAGAACCTGGGCTTTTCTCGTCCACTTAACTGTCGGCGTGTTTGCTGTCTGCCTCCTCGCTCCCCTCTGCCCCTCAGTGCCTGGAGCGGCCATGGGGCAGGGGGCGCTGGTCCTTGTCCGCAAAGCCCAGGTGTCAGGACTGGTGACCTCCGACACTGCCCTCTTTGGCCAACTTTAGTTCCCACGTCCCGGCCCTCAGCAGGCTGGTGGCCTCCGATGTCCTCCTAAGGGCCGTTTCATTCTGCCTGGCGCTGGGCTCCTCAGTGTCCCTGTCCTGCTGCCCATGCCCTCCTTTGCAGCTCCTTGGGGTCCCATGCCACGTGCACCCGGTGAGGGGTGGTAAGGGTGTGTCGTCCCCAGACGTTGACTGCAGAAAAGCAAGTGTGTTTGGACTATTTACTGACCTACGTGCAGCAAAAGAGAGTTCCATAAGGCAGCCAAATAGGAATAATTTCATTAGGCCTGAACCGGAGAATAAAGTCTGAACATAAAAATTTAGGCCCTTGAGGACTAGAGGTCTCGCAAACATCTGAAGGCTACCTTGCCATTTTGAAAAGAGTTTTGCCCTGAACTTGTATTCTAGTTAAGTATTTATATAAAAATATATCCATGGATCGTTGAGAAGAGAAATGTGCTTTCATTATGATTAACTCGGGGTAAAGCTCAAGTTGGGTCTTTAATTTGGTTCAGTTGCTTCAGGTATTTGGAATTTAGAAGAGCTCGAAGGAAAAACGCCTCCCACACATCTTGAATATCCTCTTCCTGCTTATCTCCAGAACAGGCTGGTTCTTTTAATAGCAAATGGCTGAGTGGAGGGAACCGTTTGTAGTGGGAAATCTCAGCACAGCCTGTCCTGCCGAGCCAAGCAGAGGCCGTGCCAAGGGCCCAGGGCGGGTGCTAATGGGTCTTCCTTTCGATGCCGGTCAGAGGGTCTGAGAAGTTGCTCATTCCTTCTACAATGAGAAGAATCCCGGCCCACTGAAAAAAGAATTCAGGAGCTAGGGAACACCTTACGGCGTGTGTTTATGACTGTTGATTTATTATCCTCCTCTTGGCGGCAGGTCTTAACCTTCACGTGGATCAGAGTCGGGAATCACGGGCCTGTGTCTCCCCTTCACGTGTGAGCCTAGACCCTATGGCCTTGCGAATTCTGCTTGCACAAATGGCGACTTCCTCTCAGTCCAGACGGGCTGGGGGCGGGGGTTGTGTGCTGGTGCCTGAGAGCATCCATATAGTCTACCTGTGGGAAACTGTTTCCAAAGAGTGCAGTCGGATGCACTTGGATAATTTCTATTTTGATTTTTGACAACATAAGAGGCACTTACTGGCTCGTGGTCATCATCGTGTGTATCAATTATTGCTGAATGTGACTGTCGATCTAGGTAATGTCAGCAATTGGCTCAATCTTCAGCCCCTCCCAGAATTTGCCGTTTTAAATAAACAGCCTGTTTTCAAGTCATCTGTTTCTTTTGGAAAAGTAGAGAGGAAGAAAATGTCTGTTTCTGTCAATATCTTGTTTAGGCTCTGGGTAAATAGCTATTTTCTTCTAGTGAATAGATAAAAAGGATTTCCCGAAAGCTTGCTGCCATTTGGCCTGGACGTGCTGGGCGAGTGCCGTGGGGGCCCCTGAGTGGCGAGGGCAGGTGGCTCAGCTCTGCATCTCCGTGGGGCAGGGTCCTTCCAGGGCCTAAGCCACGTCATCCTGTGGAATGCACTTTGCAGATTCTCTCTGTTGGGGGGCCTGCCTGACACGGGTGGTGGGGAGGTGTCACCTGGCTGCTGGCTGCTGTTAAAGCCCCGGGAGAATTGATACCGACAGATGTTGGGACTGGGCATACTGGGAACGAGAGAAACAGTAGGCTTGCGGCGCTGCAACCAAAGTGGGTGGGATGGTTCGGGACCAGGCCAGAAAATGCCAAGCGGGAAATTTATGAACTGGTAAGAAGCCCCAGACTGCATTAAATCTCACTTCAGTCCTTAATCTTGTCTATGACAATGCTAACTTCTGTTGCATGAAGAGGGAAGCTCTTTAGCGCTCACAGTCCCTCTTAGTTTTGGTGTGGTAGGAGGGCTTGGACCTTGAATAAAGATGTGGGCACTTTACAGTAAGGACTGCCTGTTGCCGTGATGGTCCGTGGTTTTCCTCCTCATGACCTCACTGGCTTGCTGCCCCCCCCCGCCCCATTCATCAGCCACTGGGGTTCCACCCAGTAGGAGAGTGTTTGCACCCACCATTTGCTTGTGCAGAAAAAGATGGCATCAGTTTATGTTTTAAATTAAACTGATTGGCAAGTATGGGATTGCCGTCCGTTTTGACGCGTTTTTGCCAGCTGCACTTAGGTTTTGTTCTTGCTTGGTCATAACTTTGAGTAAAGAGTGTTGGTTCCTGGAAGTGGTTCCAAAGATTCATTGTTCCAGGCATTGGGCATCCTTCTGTCGTCCAGTCCTCCAACACTCACTCTAAAACGATTAATTACTAAACTCTCAGTGAATAATTAACCATTTGACCTGTTTCCAAGTTACATACTCGCTGGGTTAGAAATGATCTCCCAAACTACTGGCGACAAGGAGAGGCTATTCCCGGTTGCACAACGTCCCCATTGTTGCCTGCTTGTGTGAGACACCGGCTGACAGCCACGCTTCTGGGTCCAGCCACCCAAACTGCTTCCTGGGTTTTCCCGGTAATGGCAGTGACGCCGAAGACGCTGCGGGATGCTGAGGGGGCCGCGTGGCCTGGCACCACAAACCGTGATCCACGTTCACTGGAGGTTGGATTCAGCTGGTTGCCGGTCTCTGTGTTTTCAACAATATTTTTCCAAGACCGTCTGTTTTATAGCAGTGGGCTAACAGCCTTATTCCCAACTATGGACACGCCTTGCCCTCCTTGGGTCCGACTGGGGCCCGTGAAATCACCGTGGCCCTGGCCAGGGAGAGGAGGCGGGCATGAGTGCGGAGGGCAGGGTGTTAATCGTTCTGCCATTGTTCCTTGTAAATGGGTATTTCTGGGACTTTGGTTTATGCATCTATGCACATGGTGTACTCCATAGGTAACTTTTATATTTTTAGGGTTTTATTTATAATGTAAAAACACAGATAGAATTTATTGGTATAAAACTTTTGTTTTGATTCATTATCTTCCCTAAAAAGGAAATAACCATTTTCAAAATTATCTTGGAGAGCCAAGATATCTATTCCTCTCTGGCCCTTCAGAAGCTCCAAAACTATGTATTTTTTTGGTTATAGAATATATAAGAATCTTGGAAATTTAAAAGTCTAGTTCTCTCCTTGGTTATTCCAACACTTGACTTGCCTTTTCTTTCCAATACTCGCAAATCTCCCCTCCTGGCTGGACAATCGACTTAATGAAATAATGCATATGAAGCATTCTGTGAGCTGGAAAGCATGAAGGGTAGGGATATATTACAATTGCCATGGTTAGGCAATTTCATGTATTAACTGCTTTGTGGTACCCACCAGACCAGCTGGCATCTCCTTTTCTGTTGTCAGAGATGATGGTGGATGCTCGCATGGAGAAGCTCTTTTCCTCTTGAGCTGAAGAGAATCTGGCTCATCCATGGAACCCCATCTTGGGCAAATTGCTGGTTTCCCCTGCCACCTGTGCCCTGACCACGAGAAGGTGGGGAGGGGATGTGACGGGGAGGTGGTGAGGGGAAGATGCTCGGTCTGGTCACACTGTGTGGGAGTCACGCACTGCTTGGCTACCTGCACGCCATAAGCTCGGTTGACAAAAACTGGAACTTGGTTGTATGTGTAATTTTGCTCTTAAAATGAGATGCTGCAGAGTTAGTGATTATGAGCATGGACTCTGGAATCAAATCATCTTGCTTCTTATCCTGGTCCCTTACCTTCCTTCTGTGTGGAAACTGGGCACTTTTCTGATCTCCTTGTGCCTCAGTTTCCCAAGCGTGAGCCAGGGACAACGACTGTGTGGCTGTTGTTAAGCTTAAACGAGAGGAGTCTCGATAGGGCTCGAAGGAGAAACAGAGTTCTTGGTGAAGGAATTACAGGTACCGTTTCCGTCCCTTGTACGGTTTTAGGTACAACCTGATGGAATTTCATTGAGTTTGATGATACGTCTCTTGAGAGGATGAGAGGGTGGTCAGAGATTGGGGGAGCACTGCACATGGGCGTCGGAGGAAGAAGAGGGGTAGCTGGGCCGTGACCGTGCACAGTTCACGGAGTCTCCTGTGCTCATTACTTCCTCTGATCCTCAGGACTCCCCTCCGCTGCAGACGTGGAGATTGTGCCGAGAGTGCACCCACGGGGTCTCGGACCTGTGCCCGTGAGAGGCGCCGTCAGGCTGGAGAGCCAGAGCCCTGGGCTGCCCAGGGCTGCCGTGACCAAGGACCAGAGACGGGTGGCTCAAAGCACCGGGAACTTGCCCCCTCCCAGTCTGGACCAGGAGTCAGAGCCCAGTGTGTGGGTGGGGTCGCGCTCCGGCCTTCCCGCCTTCTCCGGCTTCCGGCGGCCCCGGGTGTCCTCGGCTGGTGGATGCACCGCTCCATTCTGCCTCCTGCGTCACGCGCCTTTCCCCCGGGTGTCCGCTCCGGCTCTCTGTCCTCCTCCCCCTCTCCTTTCTCACGAGGTCACCAGTTGTTGGGTTGAGAGCCTTTCATAATCCAGGACGCACTCGTCTCAAGTCCATCTTCAATGACCCTTTATCCAACTGAGGTCACAGCCACAGGTCCCGGGCTCAGGATGTGCACGTATCTTCATGGGGGGCACGGGTCCCCCCAGAATGTGCACGCTGGTGCTAATTCTCCTTCTTCCAGCGTGCTGGCCGTTCTCTGCTGGGCAAAGGCTCCCATTTCTAGTGACTTCTGCTGCTGATTCCCAAAAGGGCCGAGTGCAGTGGGATCGGGGAATTTCTTTGCCACAGCTGTGGCACACACCCGACCTCACAGCCACCTGGGTCCTTGCGCCATGGGAAGGCAGAGGCCCCATCGTTTGTGGCCTTGAGTGGAGAGCACGTTTAATCTCTGGGCAGCGCTATTTCGTATTATCCGTATCCTGTGGAGTTAAGAGGGCCTCCACCTTTCCTTTCCTGGGGTGGACGGTAACAGGTATCCATCGAGAGGCTGAATGCTTTCTGCACGAGACCAGTAGAATCAATACGTTTTTAGTCCAGGCCTTTTTGTGGGGGTCCGTGTGTTGATAAACTGAAGTTAGTAAGTAAAATTACTAAAGTATTGAAAGTCTAAACTTTAGTTTGATTTAACTAGGTCCCCTGCTTATAATTCAGGCATACATTTTTAAACGTTGGCTGGTATATAATATTGTTTGTGTGTGTGTGTGTTTGTGTGTAAAATTTTAGTTCTTAGATAAGCACAACTCTAATATTTTGATTCTCCCCGATCATGGTTGTCCTGTTTGTCATATTAAAAATCAAGTTAGTTAGGATGTGGGAAAGAGATTTGAGAAAATTCTTTATAGTACTTTAACATTTTAAAAATATTGATAAAATTTTTTAATTAGAAATTATTTCATGCATGTTACTGGGTATAAACTGAATTTATTTGGGCATTGCATCTGAATACATAATTTTTGAAACCGTTTCTACTCTGAATCAGAAATTTGTATATAGGTGGTACAATATATGTTTGCCAAATAAATACATTGATTTTACGCAGTGCAACTTTGATTAGCCATAGTACAATTTTTTTGTCTGCATGCTATGTTTATAGTGGCAATAAATTGTACTTAACTATAAAAATATAAGTTTTTGAAAACGTGGGCTAAATAAGTGCTTTCTGGTAAACCCTCAGTTACCATAAAAATCCAATTAACCAGAATTCCAAACACTTTGATTAAAATTTTATCTCCTTATTTTCTTTCAAAATAGATTCTGAATTAATTTATAGCAATGATTTGATAGTGTTTAAAAGTTCAAGCAAACAGAAGGTAATATTATGGTTTGAAGTAGTTACCTCTCGCAATAGAACATTCTATATGTCTCTCACACACACACAGAAAGTGTAAGCTTCGACAGGTGGACGCGTGCCTGGATGAGGAAAGCTCTGTGCAGCTGGTGCTGAGATGGGTTTCAGGAGTCCATTTGTGAATGTTTTAGCATGAGGTGGCAAGTCATCACCATACTGGACATTCCACTGGACCTTTAAAACGGGCTTTGCTAATGACAGGACCCATTTTTGTTCTCGTGCACCATGGACTGGCGCTTTACCAGTAGGTATGCGCTGTGCGACCGCAGGCGGCCCTTGCGTGGTCCTCGTCGTCCCTGGCCTCCTGCCGTCTTTGATAAAGGACTCCAGTGCTGCACGCCCAGAGTCTGCTGCACTCTTGACCCTTCTCCGTCATCAGCTGGCCTCCGGGGCCAGCCCTGCAGGATAACTATTGTTTTCCCGTGGTGTGCCTCCGGAAAGTGGAAATTACTGACCCAGCCGTCTTGCAACGCGAAGTCTTTCCAGTTTTGAGGTCACGGGCATATTTCTTTTCTGCTGCTCATCGGTGCCAGATTAGAGATATAAAGTGATAACATATAGGATTTGATGGTTATTCAGAAGGGTGGCTGAGACTGATGGAAATTTATTTTTATTTGCTAAGCTGAGAGTGTACGCAACAGTCAATAATCTATTTTAGCACAAACTTTCAAGAATTTCACAGGGGATCCTGCTGGAATTTTTGTTAACCTGAAACCGACGCTGGCCTTGCCACACCTCTGCTAGTAACGTGTCCATTACTGGAAGCATTATTTGCCCACACGTTTTCCCAGTTACTGTCACGGATACAAAGTCTTTGACCACATATCCTGTTGTTTTCTTGACTAGCTTGGGAGAACTTTACAAGGCCTGTCCAATATTCACAGCTTTATGTCATCTACCCTCTGTATTTATGCCACATTCTTAACCCGGTAGAGTGACAGATCGGCCACAGCTGTTTCCGACCAGCGCCGTCCCAGAGTGGGCCGGAGAGGACTCAGATGCTATGTCAGGCTCCGAGTCCTGGGAGCGTATCTGTTACAACCAATCTGTGATGATAACAGCTGTGTGGAAGGCAGATACTTGTTTTATCTTTGACCAGTTGAACACTAGATAGGATGTCACTGTGATAAATGCTGCTGATAGTCTATAAAAAGCGGTTTCCTGACATGCACAATGAGACATTCTCACTAGCGTGGTGGGTGGCAGCCTTTCTGCCATGATATGAAGACACAGCCTGATTTTTAATAGCAGGCAAAGGAAAAAGAAGACAAATGAAAATGCAGGGGAGCAAAAAGGACATTGTTTTCTCCTATACGAGGACAGTGATGCTTTCCGAGGAAGTGCATTTTGATTCAAGTGAAGGTGTGTGGTCATTGGCGGAATCCTGACCTGGCTCATGAGGGCGGCTCCGCCCCTTGGGCCGTCTTCCTCCCCTGCTCCTGCCCTCTCATTTACCTCGGGGGCAGGGAAGAGAACTACTACCCCCATCAAGCACCCGGAGCTCAGTTTTCATCTGCCTTCTCACTTTTTGTAAAGACTGTTCAAGGGAAAGGGGAAATGCATTGCGTCTCCTTGTGCTTTAACCCGGCCAGTGCAAAAAGAAACCCTGATGTGGTCAAATCAGTTGAGGAGGAGATGGGAAGAAAGCACTGCCCCACTCAACAGTCCTCCTAACACCTGGTATCACTGCTGTCAAAAATCACATTGCTTTGGGGATCGCCAAGGGTGTCTTGCAAAGAGCACACACCAGACTAAGTACTTGTGTGCTAGACATTAAATTTTTATTTATTTATTTATTTATTTATTTATTTATCTATCTATTTATTTATTTATTTATTCATTTATCCCCCCTTGCTGCTTGTGTTCGCTGGGTCAGCTAACCACGCCGTGTGGGCGGGCCTGCCCTCACCAGGAGGCCCTGGGAACCGAACCCGGGGCCTCCCATATGGTAAACGGGAGCCCCACTGATTGAGCCACAGCCGCTTCCCATCTAGACATTAAATTTAAGGCGAGCACCCCGACGTGGTTAGCCTTTCTTTGGCACCGGGATAAAGCAGCTTGCTCCTTCCCAGTTCCTCAGCACTGTGTCACCCGGTGGTAGGACTGCAGGGACTGTTTGCTGATGGAGGATGGGAGCGCGGCTGCCGAGGCTGTGGTCAGCTCAGTCCTGAGCAGGGCTTGGCCAGGTGCACGCACCTTTGTGTATTGACTCACTCGCTCCTCCAACAAGCGTTGGAGGTGGTTACCGTGCTTGTGTCCATCTCCCAGATGAGGAAACTGAGGCATGGGTTGAATAGCTTGTCTAAGGCTCTCAAACTTGTAAGAGGCAGAGCTGGGACTCCACTGCGGAGCCCGACTCCGAGCCCTCGGCCACTGCACCCGTTCTGCTTTCTCCCTCCGACAGGAAACAGCTCTGCCAGGCAGGTCCTTCCTTCATGTGCCAGTCCAGGAAATGGAAGCCCAAAGAGGTGGCCTGGGTGATGCTCATACTCCTGGCCATGGCCGACGCCTGGCTCTCTCCAAAGCCGTGCTTCCTCACTGCAGGAGGCTTTTCTAGGAAGGCTCAGGGGCCCCTCTGGCCTAGAAGAACGGGAGGTCTGGCTCGGAAAGGCAGCTACGTTTACAGAGAAGCCTGCGGGGGTGGCCATGCCTGCAGCGGGGTGACTGTGGCCGGTTCAGCTCGTCCACAGACCTCGCCGGGCTCTGCTGTCCCCTGGGCCTCTTGACGTGGCTGTTCTTCTGTTCCTGTTGATAAATCTTTTAAGTGTGCACATTAAAAAAGTCATTGAATTGTCATGATGATTTATAGTGTGCCTGAAGTCAATCACCTAAGGTTCAGGTACATTTATGAAGCGTGGCTGGGTTAATTATGCAGGGACTTTGTACCAAGGGAAGAGAAAAGTAATAGTGACACTGTTCTTTAACGGCCTCCCCATTTCTGCCCTTCTCAGCCTAATAATTTTAGACCCTCTGTAGTTAGCAGCCTAACTCTGCTGCCTTTCTTTCTTGGTTAATTTTTAATGATCCGGATTTTTATTCTTTCGTTCGTGGCATTTTTTTATAGTGCTCTTGGCAGCATTAGCGCATAGCACCCCAAACCCTGACTGAATACGTGATCAGAGCCGTAAGGGAGAACAAAGTGTGAACTCGTGGCTTATCGATAGCAGCCCAGTTCTCTCTTGGGCTACACAGATGGCAGCGATTCAGAAGCCTGGGATCAGACAAAAGAGATCTGGTTTTCCTCGCATAGCGGTAGCTGTCAGGAGACTTAATTTCTTGTTAGGGAATAAGCACTGTCACGGGTAACAAGGAAAACAAAACTCGCAGGACTAAATAAAATAGGCTCTCGTGAAACTCTCGTGGCAGGAAATCTGGAAAGAGTTGCTTTCCTTTTCAATTCCAGGCCCCAGCACTCACATAGGATTGTATGCACCGAGGGCATTTCGCCCTTGAGAACTGATGGCTCGCCCAGGTGTTTTGGCCCCTGGGAGGGCATCGCAGTTTGTGATGGGATTATGTCTGCTTTCCTGCGGGGTTTGAGCCTTCGGGAGAGGCGAGGACAGGGCGCACACCCAGGCGTCATCCATTTTGCCCTCTTTGTACTTAGCCTTCGGGGGAAGCGGTTTTGAACTGAAGGCTGCAATTCCGAAAGAGGCGATCCTTTGAATGAATGAATGCATGAATGAATGAATGGACAGCACCAGAGAGCAGAATCGAGGCTGGAAGGGAGGGTGTGGAATAGCAAATGCAAACACCCAGCAGTTACTAGGTGCTGCTTTGCTTAGTCCACTTTGCTAAATCCATTATAACTGCATTTTAGGAGCCTGTGGGTTATAAATATGCCTTGAATCGTATTTATACAAGTTTCTTCATAGAAAGGCGACAATCTAGCAGTTTTGACTAGTCGGTGACCTTAAGATATATAACGTCCAAAAGCATAACGCATGCATGTAGATGGGAGGTATTGGGGAAGCTTTGATCTGATGTCTTTCATTTACTTTAAATCTGGCATGACATTTCCTATTGACTTTGACCTCTTTGGGGAAAGACTTTCTAAAATTCTTTATTTTCTCTTCACTTCTGAGAACTCAACTGAATCACTAAAAAGGATTCATACTTTTGTATTTGCCATGCTCTGTCTTTAGAAATATTTTGTAATATTATAGCTTACACATATATTATTTTCCAGAAGCAGTATTTTAGAAAGGTTATTCTATGCCTAGTCACTATTAATAGCCATTAATAATCTAAAAAAGTTAACTCATAGTTTTCAAAAAGATCTGAGGCCCTTAAAAAAAACCATTATTGGCTAATGTCTAGAATATTGACAAGGTAGAGAAAAGATTTGCCTTGTATTCAGGATTTATCTTAAAGAAAACAAAACTGCCATAATTCTGTTTGTTTAATGATACAATTCTGCTCTGAGAGGTTTCATATGAAATTGTGTGCTGTATTATGGAGCTTTGAATAGAGGATTTATAAGAAAAAATACAATCAAATCTGCTCTTGTCATTTTTACATGCCGCATCTGCTACAGTGGCAAATCCATCACTCGATAGGTTTTTGTTGTTCTTATTTTCCTAGTGAAATTAGTAAACATTGTTTGACAAAGAAGTGACACTTATCATTCACATCAGGAATCTAATACAATAAGTTTGTCTCATCCCTTCTTGTGGTTGTGTTAGTCAGACGTACATTTCCGTGTTTCTCTTCTGTTAGGGAGATTTTTATCAGGGGCGAAGAGAATGTAGGGAGAAAAAAATTCAGGTAAGAAATATCAATACCAGTCTTTCAGCGACTGAGGTGCTATCCTGATATTCTAATTTACAGCCCTAAGGTTTTCTGAAAAGTTGGCGGGCAGCACTAGCCAAGTTGAAAGGCTGTTTCCATGTTGATTCCAGTCCTGCGGGCGACCCATAGCTCTCAAGCACCCCCCTCCTGTCCTCCCACAGCTTCCAGGGCCACCGTGTGCAGGCAGGGCAGACCCAGTTCCAGCCTCCAGGTAGGCGAATGTACTGTCTGCTGCCTGGCCGTGGTGTTCTCAGGGCCCGCTTTGAACTGGAATCCTTTTCCTGACCGAAGTTCCCTAGGCTGCGTTGAATACATTCATGAGTTGAAAGTGTAGGACTAGAGCTTGGAGCCCAAGGCTAACGCAAGTTGTTTGGAGGGAGATGGCTAATTTCAGAGGCATTGATTGATGCCCTGGAAAGAAAGCCAAAGCAGATCATCTCTCTCTTTTTTTTTTTTGAGTATTAAATTTGGGGCTTGGGCTTTTCATCCTCATGACTCTGTAAGCACCGGCCTGACGGCAAAATGTGCACGCGTGTTTCTTTCAAATCCCTGTTAGCCATAGGCAGCCAGCGGACGGGGAAGGACTTTGCTCCTTGGTAATAAAATACAAGACGATGTTCTTGTGTATCTCCAAACAGAATCAAAGAGCCGCTGCTGTTGTGACCAGCGTTTCCCCCCGTGGACCCCTCATTGGCCGCGTGTTGGGGTGGAGCTGTGTGGAAGAGGTTCCCAGCTGGCGCCGCATGTGTGTGGATTTTAACTTCCCTGAAACAGGTCCCACTTGTCTGCGGGATGGCAGCTGACGTAGCTTCCGTTTCTCTTTTACTTTTTCCATAGTTAAATGAGCCAATGGGAATTAAAAACAAGAAGATTGACCTTCTTTTTAAGTCTATCACTTAAACAGGTTGCACAATTCGTTAGAAATAAGGACTGCTGTGAGTGCTAGAAATGCGAGTCGTTGTAGGACTTTATAGTAGCGGCAAACACAAATAAGCAATTTAAAAAATTCCCGAGTCACCTGCTGAGGACTATAGGTTTATTTTTTTCACATCCCTCATGTCATTTAAGTTTTCACCCCCTTGTTTTTTTAACGTTAGCGGAATCGCGGGGAGCCTACCCTGGGCGTTTAAGGACACGCCTGGCTCTGGGTTTTTTCTAAACCCTTTTGCAGTTCAGAATAATTTAGGAGGTCTGAGGGGATAGGGGCCTATGCTGAGCTCCTGCCTTTTGTTTTAGAGCAGAGCTCGTGGGGGGAGTTGTTTGTTCTTTCTCTGCTGTAAACTTTAACCAAACTGGAGAATTTCATTTTCATTAGGAGCCTTCCTTTCCAGTGACTTTCAAAGGATACCCCACAACTTCCGGCCTAGCAGGAAAGCAATAAACATAGTGTTTTCAACCGGCTTTTCAAAAGCTCTTTCTTGGGTCTTTTTTGACAAGTTTATGTGGATCAAGTCTTAATGCCTCACCTTTGAGCACATGCTGATGGCAGAGAAAATACCTTGGACTTTTCGTGGAGCGACCAAAAATTACAGAATTGGTTAAAAAAAAAAAAAAAAAAAAAAAGCCCCCTGTGCCTTCATCCTTTCTCTTTTCTAAGGTGCAGCCATAGTCCTGGTCCCAGAGCGGCCTCTCGGGGCGTCCTTCAGCCACATCCTGCGGGTCTTACCTGAGCACCTGTGGTCTGCAGGTACAGGGGGTCTGATGTGAACAGACCGTGGCCCTGAGGCCCCCACGGCAGCCCCAGGAGGTGAGAGGAGGGAGGTGCCGCCAGTCTGAAGGGATTTGAACCCAGCACCTGCTGTTTCCCACGGGGACGTGTGCCGTTCTTCCCGGCACAGGCCGCTGTGCATGGGGGGATGGGAAGGGCGCAGGGCAGGTCTGCGAGGAGGTGACCTAGGACCTGGGACCTGCAGAGGAGCAGGGGAAGTGCGCTCAGGGCTGCTGGAAGGAAGGAAACGGCAGTTCAGAGTGAAGAAGGGAATTTTCAGTTAAGGAGGTTTTCTGTCAAGGTGCTTGTTGCTTGGAGGTCATGCTCAGGTCACCAGATGTTCTGGGAGCTTCCTCCAACCTGGAGAGGTCGACTGTTGGCTCCCGGGCCCTGGGCATGCCCACGCTGAGATCCCCTCTCCAGGGAACAGCCGCCTGCCTCCCTCCACCGACTGGGCTGCTTCTCCCGGGGGTCCCAGCCCCCTCCCACGTGTGGGGCTCAGCACAGGGGAGGCCAAGCCTCGGAAAGGACAAACCCGACTTAGAATTAAAGCTGGAGTTCTAATGCCAAACAAATGCCTACGGTTAGGTGTTTACAGCACCCAATCTTCAGCAATTAAAAAGAAAAAGGTGTGGGTGGGGTAAAAAAAAACCCAGCAATACCCACACTTACGTTTTTGAGAAAAACAGGAAACTAGTCTTTTTTAACCAGTGAGGCCCCGAGCTGGTTATTGCGAGGAGGTTTTTTCTAATGCGTTGTGGTGAGCGCAGCTGCCAGAGTGGATTTCTGCAGCTGCCACTCCTAGGTAGGCAGGAGGGCGCAGTTGTCAGTGGGGACGCGCTCAGCAGAGCCGACGGTGCTTGGGGACAATCGGCACAAGTAGCGAAGGCCGTGAGAACCCACGAAGCAAGCGCGCTCAGCCGTCGTGGGCTGTTTCCGGGAGTGGCGGAGGCTTCCAGCCCGGAGGCCACACAATAGCTTACTGTAGAGGGACCGTGTGAAGTTGGCAGGCAGCACTGGATGGCAAGTGACGTCCGGTTCGGTCTCCTTTGCTCGTTAACTCAGGCTCCACTTCCTAACAGCTTTTTGGTCCTGGTTACGTCTGCCCGTAGTTACTGGATGCTGGCAATTAAATAAAGACGTGAAAACCAGGCTTGGGGTCACGCGGGCGTCTTTCAGCCCCGGGGCCCCCCAGGATCTCAGATCGTGTGGACAATTACGGGGCGGTCTCTGTCCTCCTGGGCGCCCTGGGCGGCCTGAGCAGAAAACTGACACGGGGCCGTCCCTGGCTCTGTGCTGTGTCCTCACACAGGAGGCCGACGTGAGGGAGATGCCCAGGCGCCCCCACTTCCGAGGGGGCCCCCTGCGGCGGGGCCCCTAAGCTGGAGGCATCTTGTCAGGATCAGAGGGGCCACTGGACTTGCGGAAGTCGAGCCCCGTGACCCCGGCTTCCTTTCTGGCTGCACTTTGTGGTCGTCCCCCGGGCGCGTGGTTTGTGTGTTGACGGCTTCTCACCTGTCAGTGTGGGCCACACTCGCTGCTTGTCTCTGTCACAAGCCCCTTACTCACGCGTTCCCCCCTGCGAGGCTCGCTGGAGGCCACGCGTGTGGCTTCGCCTTGTCCCCTCCCCAGCAGCTGTCACGCGCTGGGCACATCGGGGCTGTTTGCAGTGCGAGGGATGTCAGCGACTCGCATCTGCCTTTTGGTTTCCCGCGAATGCACTGCCCGCCGCGTCCCCGTCTCTCTGTGGCAGTGCCACAAGTTGAAGGCAGCTCTGGTCTTGCCTTTCTTTGGGGGTGGCTTGGGGAGAAGCCTGGACATTGGGGAAGAGGAGTGAGTGGAAGCGGGGGACGTGGCAGGCTCATCTTTTAACCCTTGCTGCCGGCTTCTTAGTGGCTTCTTAGTGACATGGAATGAGAGTGCGTAAGCGTCTCCCCCTCTGCAGGATGTGGTCAAGAGTAATGAGGTTATGAGTGTCAAGGACTCTCAAGCACAGGCGGCTGATGGTTTTAAAAGGACCAGCTCTTACTGAAAAAAAAGAAAGAGAAAAGCCAGCCCAGCAAACAAACCGGTTTTATCAGAAGAGTCCAGATTTCAAGCACATGTTAAACTCCTTGTGCTTCAGCTGGGAAAACCGAGCCCTGGGAAGTTGTGATGACGTGGAAGCGGCAGAAAGAGGGGTTTGGGTTACTTTCACTTCTTATTTATGCCCCTGCCGTGGTGGAGTTTTAATAAGGCCTCATACTCAAATTTTACGAATCTTGACGGCTGGAAATAGCATTTTCCACTTCTCGTACCTCTGGCACTGCTACTTTAAAGAGCTGCGGGGAGTTTGAGCAGAAGCCCCGGGGGAGCCCAGGGCCTCAGGGAGGCCGGGGAGCGAGCACAGCGCTGGATGTGCAGCCCGGGCAGGGTGCCGAGCCGTGCCCGGACCCAGCAGAGTGTCCGTGAAACGCGCTCTGTGCGTCGGATTTGTGCCTTAGGGTCGAAGGCTCCTCAGAGTCTCACGGTCATTGCCCACCGGGCCGCTTCCGTTTGTGATTTTTTATTACACAGTGCAGCGTCCACCTCCCGTGCGGCGAGTCCAGGCCTCGTCCCCTGCCCGCTGTGCTCGCCTCAAGATGCTCCCTGATTTCCTGAAGCCATCTGGACGCAGCCTGAAAGGGACACGCGGCCTGTCAAGCCGGAGGCCACCCTCCGCCTGCGTTCCAAAGCGTCCCTTCTGTCGCTGCCCGCTGCCGGGTCGCGTGCGGCCTCGCCGTCCCCCTTCCTCCCCGCATGCCGCCACGGGGGCTCGGGGCTGCAGGGCCGGTCACCTGGGGGTCCTGGGCTGTGACCGGCGCTGGGGGAGGACGCGCGGCTGCCCGTGGAGACGCGTACGAAGCAGGGTTCTGTCCTCTCGGGGCTGCGCGGGGTCCAGCTCCAGAAGCTTCGGCTCGTCCCAGCCGAGGCGCGTCACGGCAGAGGCTGGCGCTCCTAGTTGGATGTCTTCGGCTGAGAAACGAAGGTGGCCCTCGGTCGACCTGAAGAAACTTGCAGGTCGTCGGCTGAAGTTCCGTAGCCGCGCTTGAGCCTCCCGTGGAGGTGGCGGGTTAGGAGCGGGTTAGGCTGCGGCATGTACACGACGATGGAGTCACAAAGGTGTACACGACGGATCCAGAAGCGCGGACTGACAGCAGCTCTGACCAGGCCTCCCCTGCCGCTCGCCCCGAGCCCCTTTCCTCTTCCCACTCCCTTCTCTTGACTCTAGGACGCGCTCCCTTTGCAGCCAGGGCTCTGGCTTAGGAGGAACTCACTCTCCCTCCTCTTCCCTCGCCCTGCTCTCCTGCCATCTCTGTGGCTACCAAAGACCCGACCTCCGACCTCCGCTGCTTCTGACAAAAGTCTAGTGCTCCAGGCTGCTTTTGCTGGCACCCCAGTGGCCCTGCTGCCGCTGGAGAGGCCACTTGCTCTGCTACTTCATTAGTGCTTCTGGCAGTTGTGTCTAGACTTTCATGGTCATGTCAGGAAGGTGACAAGCACCTGTCATGTCCCTTGGCCCCAGCCTCGATTGGTTTTTCTAGTAGAGACAGTGCCATATAAGGCATGAGGCAGGTCGGTTTCCCAGCGCTCATCGCATTTCTTTAGGCTAATTCCAAATCGGGTTGGAAGGCTTTTGAAAGCTGGCCTGGGAAGCCAACCACTCTTTGTGACCCTGCTTCTAAATTAGGAGCCACTGTGGGAGGCTGGAAGAACAGGTGTGACAGCCACTGTTTCGACGGATTTCCTCACCCAAACCACAAGGAGGCCCTTGCTGGGTAGCCTCGATGGCCCCTAGCCGTTAAGGCCGTCCCGCCCTAAGCCCCCCGGCTCGGAGCCCAGGCTGGCTGGGCCAGCTGTGGTTGGCTTCTCCGACATGGAGAAACTCGGCATCTGGCGGTCTCCTGGGATGCCGCTTGCCATGCACTGTGTATAGTCTTTTCCAACTTAGTCTTCTGGGAGAGGAAAAGTGCAGCGCCTCAGTCTGTGGCAGAGAGAGCAACTGAAGGACATGGGCAGGAAGATAACGGGGACGTCAGCAGGTGGAACAAAGGAGGAGAAAAGATGCAGGTTGTTCAAGTGCGCAATTAAACCAGGAGGCGCTTAGATAATTACAAGATAAAAATTCAGAAATACCTTATTCTTTGTTATTTTTACATGGTCACAAATGCTCCTGTTAAATAAAACATTTGTCAAAGATAAGAACATTCACGGGAGTTCACATGCTTATAAGATCGTCAGATAGTCTTCCCGTGGCCCAACATTAAGAATTACTCAGTAGTGATGCTATTTAAAAATTCTGCTTGAATTCTTTGTACTTACCAAGTAGTCTTGTTTCTTAATACACAGTAAATTTCCATCATCTGTAATTGTAGGTTGAACTTAGTAACAATGCTTATTTATTAATTACTCTACAAAAAATTAGGAATATTTATTTCTTGACCAGGAATATTACAGTGGAAAAGATTTGAGAGGGTCTTCCAATTCTGATAATCCTGTGTGTTTCTCCCCCTACCCTACATCCCTTAAATATGTCCTATTGCACAGTGTGACACTTTGGAGTGAATGATACATCTAGGCAAGCTAGAATGTGAGAATGGTGAGCCAGGGACATCTTTTGGGAAGTTGCTGGAGCATCTGCATTGGAGGATTTCGAATTGGGCTTAGAGTGCCCTAAGACAACCTACGGTTATTGGAAGAAAGTCTGGTTGGGTTGGTTTGTTTAACGTGTGTCTGCTTTAATCACCTGTGTTCTGAGGTCTCTGGTCACGAAAGCAAGGATGCGTCTCTCCCAAGTGTTAAATGGCATGCGTTTGCAGGCCTGTGAGCGGTCTGCCTTGAATGCTGCTGCGTAGCCTTCAGATTACCTAGCCTTCGTGACGGAATAGCTGTTTCCTGTGTCTGTCCATCACTAGCCCCTGAGCTCCATGAGAAAAAAACCATGGCTTATGGGGACCCACGATTCTTGTTTGTTGAATGAATAATTGAATAGATGAGGGAACAAAAGAAGAGTTGAGTATGAATATTTTACAAGAAAAGCCTAATGCTGTTTTTCAAATAGAAAAATTAAGTGAAGACGTTTCCCAATAATGGAACTAAAACAAAATCTAAAAGAATGTCATGCAGTGACATTTTGCTTCTTTTTGGAAATTGTAGCTTTTATTTAAGAGCAGAGAAACATTGCATTTTCTGGAGAAAGAAAGCATGGCATGCCCTCCAAAATTAATCAGTGGGACATGGGCATATGAAGCCCTCCAAACCCACCCGTTATGGCCTTCCTCTCCAGGGCCCACAAAAACGAGGACAGTGATCTGGGTGAAAGAATGCTCCTGAGCTGGGCGTCCACTCT
Source organism: Tolypeutes matacus (assembly GCA_026826555.1). Classification (NCBI taxonomy): domain Eukaryota; kingdom Metazoa; phylum Chordata; class Mammalia; order Cingulata; family Chlamyphoridae; genus Tolypeutes; species Tolypeutes matacus. The sequence goes on along the minus strand of JAKSZT010020074.1, from coordinate 3,458,577 downwards.
GGCGTGAGGGCGCTCCGTCGCGGTCGTGGAGGACCTGACTGGCTGACCCGAGACCCTTGTGCCACGCGGTCCCCTCACACCAGCTCAGCGAGCGCAGGTCGGGGCAGGCTTGGGAGGCTGAGCTTGGCTTTGGCAGGGCTGGTCATTTGCCAGCGAGTGGTTGTCATGGCTGGAAGCAAAAATCGGGCGCAAGCCAGGGCAGCGTGCGGGGACCTCTTCATCTCAAGAGTCTCCTTCTCTCGCCACGGCGAGAGCCCTGTGGGGTCGGAGGCACCGATTCAGAAACTAGCATCTGCGCTTCCTATGGGGCCATAGACAAATCCCTAAAGTCCCCTGGAAGGGGGATGACTGGCCACGTGGAGGGCTCGGTGAGGGAACGCGCCTCCCTCCCTTAGGAGCTGCCTGGGACGCAGGGCGCAGGGCGCGCTGCTCTTTTATTCTTCTCTGGGCTGACCGCTTCAAAGCATTGCTGCATCTAGATCGTTCGGTAGCTTCGTGCTTTCAGTAGGGAGCCAATACTTTGAAGCTTCTTCCTTATGGAAATCGGGGCAGCCTGCCCAGAGTTTCAGCTTCCACATCGTTTGAAGAAATTAGAGAATGCTCCTGAAATGAGACAGTCATGGCCCCAAGACTTGCCATTACCAGGGCTTCCTTATTTGGGGCCTGTTTTTTTTTTTTTTTTGGGGGGGGGTGTCATCTCTCATTCAAAATGTAAAGCAAATGGGGGTGGAAATCTATAAATTAAACTTGTAAAGGAAGTCTGAAGGTGCTTCTTTTGTTTTCATATTTCCCAGAAACCCACCTTACAAATCATTCCCCGCGGTCCCTGAAGTTTTCGTCACACGTGTAAAGCTGGGTACTCGGCTGTAATCTTGGGACTCAGACCAGTACAGTGTGCCGTGAACACGTGCAGGTGCGGTGTCTCCTCTCGTGGCCGTGTGACCATTTCCTTGTCCTGTAGGAGTTTCCGGGACGTGACCACCGTGTCCGTGGATTCTTTCAGGACGCCTCTTCCTACGCCCCCTGTGCTCTTGCAGGTAATTGCAGGTTCCAGGTTGAGGAGTTTGTCCTACCAAGATGGCTAAATAAAAAGCTTCAAGTGTCCTGAAGTACGGCAGTGTGTGTATCCTTTGCCCCATGCAGTTATTTCATCCTGCACAATTTACCTTTAGTTTTGATATTTCGTAAAGCAAGGCAGTATTATTGCATCGATTTAAAATCAGATTCAAAATGTGGGATTCAGATGCACCACCTATAAAATTTCATTCAGCTTGAAACTTGTATGGTCAAATTTTACCTTTGCCTCTTAGTCGTTTTAATTTTACGGCTTCAACCCCAGCTTTGTGTGATTTCCCGCTGATTCCTTTTACAGCAGAACAGCATGTTCCGAGTCAATAAATCAAGATTGGTGGTTAGTTAATTGTTGAGAATTTGAGATTTTGCTTTAACACAATCAGGGCAACTGTGTCGTGCCACAGTGGCCAACATTTCATCTGGCAACATCGTGCTAAGACTTTTTTTTAGGGGGCTACAGCTATTAATTAATTAATTAATTGATTAATTTCTCAATTTGGAAAATGTAAGCATGCCCAAATCCCCTCCATCTTGAAAACAAACATACAAATGAACAAATAAGAAACGCAGCGATGCTGTGGGCTCTTCCCCTGCCCTGCTGGCCCTCTCCTCGCGTTCGGATAAATGCGCTCGGATGACAATGGGCCGCACTTGCCGTGAGTGCCTCGGTTTTGACTGCCTGCTTGAGCACAGAGTACCAGAAACCTCTGAATTCTGAAACCCAGTGAAACCTTTTAGCCCTTGGGCTTATGTGGGCTAGCACATGATTTGCATTTGATTCCGTGTGTCATTTAGTTTTTTCTCCGCTTGGTTCTGTGACATGACAGCCTGGTACCGGCCTCTCTCCTTAGTCCCCTTTTCACACTTCCTTACCTTTGTGGGCTTCCCCAAAGCGCAGCCCTCAAGCCTCCTACCCCCCTTAGCTTCCCAGCATTTTTGTTTTGACACAGGCAGGTTGGCTGAATGATCACCTAATGATGCAAATGGTCCCCCCAAACGATTTCCAGTCCCCGTGTTCCTCTGGTTCCACATCTCTGCCACTTGGACTTGTCTCCCTGGGCCTTTCTATGGCACCTCAAACTTAGGTGTGTGGAAGCCAAATATATCCTGTTCCCCTCAAATGTGTTTCTCTCCTGATCTACCTGATGAGCTTCTGTGACTACTCGAGATCCATTGCAAGACGCTCTCCCTCCTGTTTCCTGCTACTTGCAAGCCAGGTGATCCCGAATGTAGCCCAGTGCATGGTGGGGGAAGCGTGGTTGATAAATGGTTCTTGAATAGGTTAACAGAAATAGCTAATTATGGAATACTGAGATGGGAGATGAAATTTTTACTCCCCTGGGTAGAAAAATCTGTAAGTGGGCAGATCTTAAAAGGATATTTTTTATAGTTTGATTTAAAAAAAGAAAGAGAGACAACCATCAGCCTGATGGGTTCGATGTGGCCCCTAGGTCTTCAGAGGGGGAGAGGACCACCTGGAGCCTTCAGTCGTTTTGAGGCTGTTGGCAGCAGTGCCATTTTCTGGGTGATTTTTCCAGCAATTTCAAAAAGCATCTGAATGGACAGAACAGAAATCAACTCTCTGCTGGAGAGAAGGTTTCAGCATGCGTGTTTCCTGGAGAGACTTCTCCCTCATTCTTTCCATATCCTCAAATGGGCCAACCCGGGGCAGGATGAGCAGGTGAATGTCTGCGTCCATTTACGTAGGCAGAAAGCAGTGAACAATCCTGATTTCCTCAGCAGAGGTGCCCCTCCCCACACAGAGATAAGAGTCCGGGTCTGCTAATAATACCCTTTAAAATTCATCTCTCAATCCACTGATACCAAATCCGCCCATTGGTGCCAGTAGCTGCAGGCACACTGCGCGCAGTAGTGTTAGAAAAAACGCGTTACGGGAATCCTTCTGCAGTTGGGCTGGCTTCCAGCGAGGTGGAGCAGGTATCTAGTTAGCACAGCTCAACCCTGGTTAATTTTTAAAATCGGAAGCCTTAGCAGTGAAGAACGACCTGCGGCCTGTGTTTCAGTGGAGCTCTCTGTCCTGGGAGGCTGCCCCACTGCAGACCTAGCGTGTGCAGCCGTGCTTCCCTTTGGGTTTGTAAAAACAGGAGGCATGTTTCCTGCGGTCTTCACACGGCGAGCGTAAATCACGATTTTAAATCATTTAAATCATGAGTAGACGTTCCATCTGGCTTTTTTCAACACTAGAAATCTTCACCTAGATTTGCAGTTTTGATGTACCTTGTAGTCTTTGGCTGGTTGGGAGCTTTTTATGCGGAACAACAAGCAAAACCTCCTGTTTTTATCGTATCCATCGCAAATCCCAGCGGAATCATCACAGACGTAGCCGAGGCTCTGTCTACACCAGTTTAGCCGTTTTTCACTTCCAGTGTTTAATGTCTCTCTTCAAAGTCACTTTTAGCCATGTGGGTAAAACAAAATTGAGTTGTATCGTTAGGTACCAGAGTCCTGCGAAATGTTAATTGTGTGGGGTTTTTGTAGAGTTTGAAGATAACCGAAGGCAGCCGGGTGCTGGGTGTACCGCCGTGGAAGGGCGACCATCTCGACATTCCCCGTTTCGTGGCCGCGCCTTTTGGAGGCTGCAGGGGTTATTCTCAGTGTTTACAGAGAGTGAAATACGGGGACATCGGCTAGGGAAGGCAGCTCTAAGGGCCGCGTGTGGCTGTGGGGCTGGGGGGGAGGCAGAACGAGGAGAAGCTGAGAAGGGCGCGTCTTATGCAGCCAGGCCACTCCCTGCGGTGGGAGAGCGGGCAGCTGGCACGTGCCACCCAGCTTGCCGCCACGGATGGTCGTTACGACCAGCTGCTGCACTCGGACCTGGTGGCCGGGTGGGGTCTAGAGTGGGTGGCAGAGCCCCTCCCTGCTCCAGGGGCAGGTGGGCAGCGTGGCCTTTGGTCCAACCCTGGCCCCAGTGGCCTTTGACGTCTGCCCTCCTGCAGGGGCCTCCTGCCCACCTCTCTGTCCCAGCCCTCGAGTCCCAGGCCAAGTCAACAGCGGAAAGAGGCATTTGTTTTCTTTCCATTTCTTTATTTTCTTTTTTTTCTGCATGGTTTGAGGCAAAAACCTGTAAAATCAGGGAGGGGGCTATAAGGCGGGCCCTGAACTCAGCCTGTTTCTCCCTGTCCGGGAGCCGCGGCCCCTTGTCCCTTGAGTGGTGGGCAGTTTGCTGGCCAGGCGGCGGACTGCGAGGTGCGAGGCGCTGGATGCTGCTCCTGCAGGATGCTGGGCCCCTCTGGGAGGGCGGCAGCTGAGGGAGGGTGCTGTCGTGCCGTGGCCTACTCCCCCGGGACTGGCGTCCTGGGCGGGGGGGAGGGGTGGCCGGCTCGCTCGGCCATGCGGGCTGCCCGGAGGGCCAGGGTGGCCGGCTGGCCATGCGGTGTTGGCCTTTGCATCCAGAGGGGCGGCCGTGCAGCTCCTCGCCTGCCTTTCTATTCTCGTCTTCAAAGGAAATTAAATCAGCCCCGTCGGGAGGGGGCAGACCTCTGCAGGGGTCTCCCCGGAGCTTGGGCTTCTGGCTCCCTATTGTCCCTGCTGTCCCGGCCTGGCCGCTGTGCCAGGAGGGATGCCCTGTCTTGCGGAGCCTCTGACGGCCCCGCACCCCTGCAGCAGCCGCCTCTGGGTCCCCCGCGTCTGCCCCACCACTGGGTGCAGCCCGGCCTTCACGGTGAGGGGGAAGCTGGGCCTGCAGGCGGCCTGTCCGGAGGGCCCTCAGCCGGGGCCAAGCCCTGCTGGCCAGCCCAGGGGACGCAGGCAGCCTCCCTGGATGTGCTCTTTCCTACCGGGCCTTATGTCCCACAGGGTTCCAGTCCTGTAGTAGGTGTCGGGCCGTTGCAGGTTTTACTCTTGGAGCATTTGGTAATATCTGCTGGTAATTCTAAATGCAGCTGGACACAGAGTGGTGGCCGCTGAGGAAGAAAGAAATGGGGCTGTGCCTTAGTTGGGGGGGAGGGAGAGGAAAAGAGAGAGATAGGGAGGGAGAAATGGGGAGAGAGAGGGAGGGAGAGGGAAAGAGAGAGATAGGGAAGAAGAGGGAAAGAGAAGAAAGGGAGAAAGGGGGGAGAGGGAAAGAGAGAAGAGGGAAGGAGGGGGAGAGGGAAAGAGAGAGAGAGGGAGGGAGAAACGGAGCGAGAGGGGAGGAGGGAGAGGTATAGAGAGAGAAGAGGGGGAGGAAGAAAGAGGGAGGGAGAGACAGGGAGGGAGTTAGAGAGAGACATGGGGATGGTGAGATGGAGAAGGAGGAGATGGAGGGGGAGACATTTGGAGAGCTGTGGGGAGAGACAGGGAGAAAGAGAGGGAGGGGGAGGGAGAAGAGAGGGAGGGCGAGAGAGAGAATGTGCACTTCTGTGCGCCTCATTCTTCAGAAGGGCCGATTCATTTCAACCAGAAATGGCCTCGGAGATCTCAAAGCAGCCCCCTGCCCCTGTGCACCCCATAGGGCTAGGAATGGCCCTTCCTGCAGGGGGCTTCCTTGCAAACGCCCACCTCCAAGCATTTCTCTTCCCCAAAGGTGATGTACAGTAATTCTGTGATTTAAAGGTTTATACGGTCCCCGTAGAGTAAGTTCTCCTAATCCCAGAGCAGGTTGCCTTTGGCAGCCCAGGGCCGTGGGGATTACCCCTCTGGTTAGCTGTGGGCAGGGGGCAGGCTGTGGGGTGCCAGCCCCGGGCTCAGAAGGGAAAGGAGAGCACTTGGCAGTGCCGTCTGCCCGTGTAAGGAGCACCTGAGCTCCCTCACGTGAACTTCCTGTCCTTGTCATTAACGCGCATGTGTGATAGAGGGTGTGAGTGTGTGCGCAAGTGTGAGTGTGCATGTGCACGAGTGTAAGTTTGGCATGTGTGTGGGCGTGTGTGTGCATGCGTCCATGCATGTGCGTGTCTGCACACGTGCATGTGAGTGTGCGGTGGACGCGGTGGGGAGGCCCCCGGAGCCTCCTGCATGCTGGCCTTCAGCGCAGCTGCGGTGGGCTGCGCCCCACGCCCTCGAGCCCAGGTGCAGAGGCGGCGCCCGGCTTCCCCACAGTCGTGGCCTGAGCCCCGACTTCTCTCGCAGGGCCTGGGTGTGCAGGGGCGGCAGCTGGAGAGGTGCGTGGAAGAGAGAGCCGCCGAGGCGGCCAAGGCCTGGCAGGTCACCTTAGGAAACATCCTGTCTGCAAGCATAGCCAGCACCGCTTCTCAGCTCTTACACTAAGGCCATGCAGTCGGTAGTTCCGAAGAACCTACGTTCCCTTCCCTCCTGCAGCTCGCAGGCACTCCTGAACCCCTGTAATTTGCTTCAAAAAGAAAAATTAGAGGCTGAATATTCCTCTTCAAGCTGACCTTTGGAATCCTCTACTGCTTTTCTGTTGTATCCATTGTGTAATATATCCAACGTGGGTTGACATGGATCTCACTAAGGAGATTAAATAAATGAAGAGAGAACTCATTAACAATTTCATTCTGTCTCTGGACAATTTTTCCTTCCCATTTTCAGCTGGTATGGGAGGAAGGGGAAAGAACATGCTGGCTGGGGTGTTGCGTGGGTATGTGCCATCCAAAAGGACTTTGCAAGACAAAAAAAAGTGTTTATTTTTGTAAGGCAAGTCAAATCCAAACACCCTAAATGACAGAAGATGATTAACTCCATTGTAGTGAAGAGTGAAAAGTTATGATTCTAAGGCTGCTAATGTTGCTCGCCATTAAAGACATATGTTAATCAAAGACATACATGTGCATAAATATATAGTCCAAGGTAGTAATTTGTGCTCCCAGGCTTAAACCCAGGATGTTGCTAATAGCATGCTTGCCGCTGCCAGTGGAGAAAATCTGCGCAATTCTCAGGCGTGACGGCCCCGACTTTAGGGACTTGGACCATCACCGATTCCTCAAGCCTGCTCGTGATAAACAAAGCCAGCGCGTCCTCTGCCTCGCTGCGGGAATTCTGATGACGTTTCCAGCAGTTGTAAGCTCCACCTCACAGAGGCACTCTGCTTCCCATAATGGGAAGTCGAGGCCCCTTCTGGAATTGCCTTCTCTGTCCATCCTCCCCTGCCGACCCTCTGCCCCGGCTGGCCATGGGGAAACCACGGCTGTAGCTTCTCCAAGCATCAGCACCCCTGGAGCTTGCTGGAAGTCGGAATCTTGGACCCCAGCACATGTATCTTCACAAGCTCCCCGGGGACCACTTTCACCCTTTTCCGGTGTTTCGTGGCCGTGGCTCAGGCATCTGCTGCCAGCTCTGACTGCGCCGTGGAGGACATGAAGTCAGGCTTCAGGAAGGACCTGGAAGCATGCAGGTGGCCCGAGGGCTCTGCCGGAGGTTGCCAGGGCTGCTCTTGCATCCTGCAGCCACCGGGTCCACATCCCCAGGATCTCCTTAAATGGCTTCCTCTGGAATTCTCTTATCGAGGAGCCGAGAGTATGCTCTCCTTTCTCTTAGTTACCTTTTTTTCTCCACACTTGAAGCACCTCCACCCACTCAGCATGCTATTTTGAACTCTGGGAAAGAAAATTTGTGGGATTTGCAGTCTTTCAGGAAACAAGGCTTATATTAAATATTCGGCACATTTTCTCCATTTCATTCTTCAGGAAAGAAGAGAAGTCAGTCGCTCCTGCTTTCACTCAGCTTGCCACACAATGTGACTTTCACATGGACGGATGGACAGAACACAGCTTGTCTCCTCCTTTGCCAGCTTCCCCCGGGAGAAGTGTCTCTTTTCGCCGATTCCTTCTATTTGGTCTTCTCTTCCGATTCACCCCAGTTTCTGGAATCCTTCACATACCACATAGGTTTATTAAAATATAAGATTTCTCAAGAATACCTACATTCACTAAATGAAGGAAGATAACACGTGGATTTATTTAAATGCACAGCACTGTGGACTGTTCTCAGACAAATTTAAGTTTAAAATAGTTTAGTATTTTAGTAAACTGTGTTGTTTATACCCAGTTTACTTTCATTTTTGTAGAGGCAGTTAACACGCCTTATTTAGGAGAGGACTCGGCCTTCTTGGCCTCTGATCCTATTTGAGCAGTGTTTGCTGAGGATCAAGAGTCTGCCTCAGGTGGACCAGGTGTGGAGTTAAACAGGTTAAACAAGCCAGGCATGCAGGACGAAGTACCTCTAAGCAGGTGAGCTGGCAGCGAGAACAGCCAGAATCAGGAGACCTAGAGACGTATGTGTTTGTGGAACATAGAGGTTAAAAATCTAAGAACTGTAGAAATTAAATATATCATGACTTTTTTTAACATGGGAAAAAGATCGAAATGTTGTCCATGCAGATGATTCACCACAATTCTGATCAGAATCCTAGCGGGGATTTTGGGGTATGGCTGAATACAAAGGCAGACTTCATCAAAAGATTCTCAAAATAATTTTGGAAAAATGGGTGAGAATCTCATACATACACGTTTACATAAGGAAACATCAAGGAGTCTTTGGAAGAAAAATAAAGTGGAATCTAGCTCTACTGTGGATTCAAATGTATTATGAAACAGCAGTAATTCAACCTGCGTAGCAGACACACAGTCCCTGTGATAATGTTCATGAAAACTATGTATCATGATGCTAATTACATTACGGTTACTCAGCTGGAAGAAAGGGTCCATTTAAATATGCCAATCCATGTAGCAAAATGGGGAGTACAGAAATGCACCCAATATAGTACAGTATGCACATAAAATATAATGGAAATAAGCTCCCCCACCAGGATGTGTGAGGAAGTGTAACTTAGTAAGTGGTATTGTGGATAACTTGGAATTTGCAAAAGAAGTTTTGAATGTGTATCTCACTGTGGATCCAAACGCACTCTAAATATAAGTGGTCAAATATTTAAAAATAAGCTTATGGAAAATTTGTAGAAATGTTAACTTTGCGTTGGAATATGCATCAAGAGAATACTAGGATAAAAATTTAAGGAATTATGGGACTGTACAACACAGACTGGGAACCTGAGGTCAACTGTGGTCTATGGTTAAATAGTACAATTATAACAACATTCTTCCATCAGTTGTAACTAATGTACCACATTAATGCCAGTTGTTAATAGTAGGGGAGCCATATGCAAACTCTGCACCTTTTGCATGATTTTACTGTAAACCTACCTTCTCTAATAAAAAAAAGACAAGAAAATGACGGAAAAAACCTCATTCTGTGAAATATAAATCTACAATAAACAGGGAAACGGTTGTAAATATTATATGCAAAGTGTGTGAATGAGGGAGTTACATCATCTGAAAAGGCCATTTCCATTCATAAGAAAAATGAAGGCCTAAAGGTAATCAAAAATCCAGGTGTGGACAAGTTTTACGTTAAAAGTGTAAGGCAGTGAAATAATTTTTAAGCAGGAGAATAAATATGCTCACTGTTAAAAGAAAATTGAAAGGTACCCTGAAGTACCATTTTACATGAAATAAACCTCCCCAAATTTGTAACGTGCATGATGATGAAATTGTGGTGGAAATAGACATAGATGCTGCTGGTGCCTCCGTGAGTGATGGCAACAGCCTGACACCGAGACGGTGATGAGTATGAAGTCCATGAAAATATTCAGACCGTTTGGTTTAATAAGCCCATTTCTGGTGAATATCCCAAGGGAAAAATAGTAGCTCAAGTGTTGAAAATAAATGAGAAGAGGCAAAATGTGCCTAGATACAAGGATGATTGAGGAAAGGATTAAGTAGGCTAACTCTTTGGGGTATTGTGTGGCTAAAATGAGAATTATGGGAATTACATGGGAATACGCAGAATAGGCTCGTGAAATGTTAGGAGAAAGAAGCAGAATGCGTAATTAAATATGCATTACAAGAGAGCATCTGTGTAAAAATATGCTTACAAAGGTACAAAATGCTAGATTAAAATGAAAATAGATGAACATAATTGTGATGGGATTTTTTTTGTTAAAAATGTTGTTGTCGTATATTTATAAGGAAAAGTAATATCAGCAACTAAGTAGGATACAGCAGAATGGGACCTCCTCGGTGAGTGCTCATTCTAGAAAGCGCTGGACGAGGGTGGCGACATCACCTGACCACGAGGACGCTGCTTTCCAAGCGTCCCCTTGAGACCCTGTTGGAACGTGCCGAGCCGTCGGGCGTGGAACTACCCCCAGACGTACTCGGTCTCCTTTTCTCCTTGGCCAGTTGGTCCCTCGATTTGTAAAGAAGCGAGTGGATTGCAGCCTGATGGAGAGTGTGGCTTGGAGGCTCAGCACTTCCCCCAATTCTGCCCCACTCTGAACACAGAAGCACTTTTAGCATATCTGGTGCTTGATGGACACCTGTTAAATATGACTGGATCTGGGCATATGGGAGCAAAGAGGCGCCGCAGTGGAGAGAGGAGACGAGTGGAAAGGCGTCAGGACGGCAGCCGCCCGTACAAAGAGGCCTTGCCAGCCGGTCGAGCCGCTCGGCCGCAGACACCGGGGCACAGCGTCGTGGGTGCCACTGATTAATTCCTGACAAACCCTTGAAACAGACCCACTGGTGACAGCATGATCAAATATTAGCCAGTGACAAATGACTCCTTTGTCGTTTAGACCATGTACCTGAATGCAGCATCCACTCCAGGTGTGTTTCGTTTTTCTGATGGAGCCAAATCCCACCACTGGGTTTTGTGGTTCTTTTGGTCCTGGCGAGGCAGGAGGCAATAAAAGGAAGTTGAAAGCAAGGAAGCCCAGACTCAAGAGCCCTTACCAGCTCACAGAGTTGTTTGAGGAGCTGCACTACTGGGTGGCACAGGAATTGTAGGGTGCCGGCCCGCCCGCCCCAGGGCTCCTGTCCACCTGAAAGGACCTGTTGGGCCGTGGCCGTGCACGTCAGGCTTGCACGTCACCTGGGCAGCAGAGCTGTGCCTGTGGGTGCCATGGGCTGGGAGCTTGCTGCTTTTGGAGTCTGACGTGAGGTGCCCACACACCGCTTGTTGCACCCTATAAACACCTACAAATTCCTCGGTCCTACGAGGTCACTGCTCCAATAACCATGAAAGCAGGGTGTATTTTCTGCATTAGCGGTGGAAAAACTCTTCAGCTATTGGCTCAGTGACATAGGAAGTATAAGTCTTATACTTTGAGGCAAGATTTATACTTATACTTGAGGCAAGATTTACAAATGAAAGCGGTACCCTGCCTGAGAGATGAAATCAGTGAGGGAGGGTCCTTAACATTCGCCCAGACCCGAGCCCACTCTGCACTCCACGGGGGAGGTGACTAACGTAAAGATGATTTGCTAGTGCGTTAGCTGCTGCACAAATGAACCATCCGGAAAAGTATTCAGAGATGATATTTTGAAACTAGCCACCAAACATTATTTGAAAGAGCCTCTGTAATGCTCTCATAAAATGCCTGGAGAGGTACAAAAATACTTTCACATCTCTAGATGTTCAAATGGGAAAATGTGTGCATTGTAACCTTCTGCAGTTCATTGTTTGGGCTTGTATTTGTTGATCTAGGAGAATTTAAAATAACCAGAGCATTTGGCATTTGTCTTGTCGTATTTATTTCAACAACTGTGGTATGATGAAGACGGTCTCTGCTAATGAAGAAGCCTCTTGGGAACATATCCCAGTGAGATTCCTAGGTCACAGTTTCTTGACGAGCAAGGAGACCAGAATCTAGGCACAGGTTTCCTTGGAAGGGAAAAATACTCCCCTGACCACGGTGGGTGTCTCCTGAGTATGTCTAAGTATTGCCACTTGTCTTATCCATTGCTAGAAACAGTTTTCTTTCTAAGCATGTGTGTTCTACTTGTAGATAGCAAGTCTATTTCAACCCTTATTTTTTGATATTGAGATTGACTCTCAATTGATTTCACTAATGTGCCCAGTGGGGTTTGGGGAGTGGTGATATGCGACAATTCAAAATTATGTCATACAAAAGACACAGGTATTTAAGGCTTCGGAATAGGTTTTTGAACTCTCCCTTGAATATGGCTGTGCCTGATGTTCTGGGACATGAAAAGGTGCTGAATCCACCCTGGGAAGAACTGACGCAGGAGTAGCTGGAAGCTGTTCAGTTTTTCTGTCTCATTCTTCTGCTCAACAAAACCCAGCATCCCATTTATTTGAGGTGTTTTTCAGTTGAGAGAGAGCTTGCTTTCTCTCAAACCTTCTCTTGGAGCTTCAGAAAAGTTTCTTCTACTAGTAAAGTGAACAAAACAAACAAACAACAAAACACTGAGATGACATATATACTGTGATCAAGCTATTTATAGGTCTTTAGTAGGAAGCACTTTCTGTTGGGGTACGAGGCAAATCATCTTCAGAATGGTGGGAAACTCAGGCTGGTGTTCTCCAAGGTTTCCTGGTTTTATCATGTTCAAATGGTCTACCTAGATGTCAGCTTGTATTCTTCAAGAGATTGTGTGTAGCTAGGGCTTAACAGCTTTAAGGAATTGCAACCGACACATTTTATTCTATCAGTAAAGTAATGAGGATCAAGGAATAGGACTCCAAAGCAATCAGTTGCATCTTTTCTTGTCTCTAATTTCAAATATCCCACCTGACATTATGTAGCCATCATTTTTGCATGCCAATCAGCACTGAAAATAAACACATCTGCTGTCACTTGATGTTGGGTTATTATATTGTTTTCCCTGTGCTTGAACATTCATTTTACCTCCAACTAGAAAATTTAATGCAGTTTCCAGAGGCTTTTGTTGTTTTATAGTTTTTAAGTAGCTCAGTGACCTAGGGAAGGATGTAGTAATTGTTTTGATTTGACTGTTGTGTTAATGATATACCAATCCCATAATACCCCTCTCGTTTAAATGCTGTTTTTTTGGTTTCTTTTCTTCATTAGGTGGAGTCTTTGGATTTTTTAAGAGACGATGGTAATCAGATGTACTTGAAAAATTAAGCAAATTGATTTGGTTGGAACATTGATTTACCAATCTTTAACATTCGGTCGCTGGGTAAGTTGAGTCAAGTACTTTCAATGTGGTTTGGTTTCAAAATTATTGGAAAGCACAATATTAAACTTTATGGGAAATTTTGACAGCGACAATTTGAAGGCCTTGAGGCCTGTGGTGGAAGTCTGGCATATTATCTAAATGAAAATATTTTGTATGTCTCTCTCACATTTCTGCAAATATTCTGACTCAGCAGAAGGTTGGAAACTTTTGTCACTGATAGTTTGAAACCAGATCCTTTTATTTACTATTTTAATGATGATTTTTCTGTTGCAATCTTGAGTTACTGTGGGAATATCAGATTTCACTTAGAATGAGATTTTTATGTATAATTGTACAGCATTGTATCAGATTGAAATCTGAAGACAAAAAATTTTCTATTCAATAAATTAGTGATGATCCTTGTTTTGAGCCATTCTCATCTTACAGAATGCTTGGTTTCTGGAATAAGAATAGAAATCGTAAGAGTTTGCTCATGTCAACTTCCTTGTTGCATTATGGCAGAGAGCTTCTGAGGCAGGCGGCTCTCAACCGGGAGTTTAGGATTCTGACAGACTACTGGTCCTGCCAAGACAGAGTTTAGTGGGAACAGGACTTTGGCGACTGTTAAAATGTCAGTAGAGTAAAGCCAGCTCTGTCAAACAGATTTTTGGCACCGGAAATCTAAATGATACTGATTTTAAGGCCTGGTAATTTTTTTTTAATTCAGGAAAACTCATGCTTTCATTAACCCATTACACAGTACCAGGAAGTTTGGAGAGGCTTTAGTAACCCTAGTCTAGCTCACTAGATTTGAGTTTCTGAGATTCTGTGATTTTATTCATGATTCTAAAATCATGCAGCTTGCCACTTAATTTTCCTCTGCATAAGCTGGAGCTATCATGGAACCTGATGAATGGTAATGAAGAGAGGGAAGCGTCTGCTCGTTTGGGGAGCAGACTTCCAACCCAGTCCATGGACAGTGTCTGATGGGCCCGTGGCATCCTGAGACCGGGGAGAGCCTGTGGTGCTTTCAGGGCAGGGCTGAGGGCTTGTGCAGTGCCTGCAGCTGCCCACGCTGGGCCTGGAATAATCAGCTGCCCCGGAACTTGATCTGACGCTGCGGCTACTGTACCTGCAGTGAGTGTGGAAATATCAAGCTTGGAGACTCCAGGGAATCTTCCTTCCACCTGCAAGGTGTTTGTGTTTGATCATTCTCATCGTTACAGGCACATGGTGCCATTTGGGGGAAAAAACTACGAAGGGATATAAAGCAGTTAGATGAAAAACCTGTCAGGAAGAGACGTTCAAAAAAGTTTCCAAAGGAAAGTCTTAATTACTTCAGCAGCTCTAACAGATGGCAGAAGAGGGGATGAGGTGTCTGAACCCCTAATGCCAGTGCTTTGTCTGCGGCATTTACGGTCCCAAATACTCAGTCATGTTTAACCTAAATCAGGTCTCACCAAATGAGGCCGTGCCCTCTCCTCTGTTATTGCACTGAATTCTGGGATCCTCTGGTCAAGTCAGCTCATTGGGGGTTTTTTAAAATAAAAGAATTGTTCAAGTTAAATAAAAAATACATGATATTTTTTTGGTAAAGATGAAACAAGCATTACCGGTTCTTTAAAAAAAGTTTTTAAACTTTGGTTTCGGAGGTACTGTTTACCAATCCTTCCATATGTGAGGAATATTTGTTAGTGCATGTCTAAGGTTTGTTTTATTTCCCTGGGATATAATTAAGATGACCACTTTCCTGCATGCACCTGTTTCTCCTCTGTGAGGGGGGCGAAGCGTTACACTCTGTAGTTCATAACGCCGTGCGAGAACTGAACACCTGGCAGGTAGCAGCAGCTCTGTAGCGAGTACGGATTACGGTGGTGACAATTAATAGTGGTAAAAGTACTCACATCAGGCAAACATAAAAATAATGATATCTTCTTAGCTGGGACTGAGTCTTCAGCTCGCCACCATCGACACGGCTCACAGAGGTGGGTGCATGTCCTCAGCTCAGTCAGGGAGCCCTCCTTGTGGAACTGGCCCGCTGTCCCAGGTAAGCACACCACACCGGCAACAGCCTGGCGGCGACTTCGGCACGCCCTGGCTGGCCCCGTGCATCAGCCCGCAGGGGATTTTTTTTTTTTTCAAATAATAAGTTTTAAAAAATTTTCCCAACCCCACCTCCCTCATGTTGGTAGTAAATAAAAAACGGTTTGCAAGATAAGAAGGAAGAGTCTCACCATGAAAATGCTCTTCTTTTTGGTACTTTTTGTAAAAGTTAGTAAATACAAGTTGTTTTACCTTTACAACAATGTTCTTTCCATGTTCTGCCATTTCTTTCATGTAACCAGTGCTTCTGACTGGCCTGGATGTTATTTTAAGCTAACATTAGCTGGACTACCTTAACCTCGTGCTCCGCCATATTATTTCATTACATCAGATGTGATTATTTAGGAATTACGTAAGTGGTGATTCTTCTTTAAACTTAAGGAGGTAACCGTTCGCTGGACACGTTAGCTGAGTGCGTCATCCTTTGAAAGTAAGAGCAAAGAATCCCATTTGCAATTGATATATTTTTAGAGCAATAATTAGTTTGCCAGGAATCACATAGTTATTGTAGTCAGTGATGTTGGAGTCTGAAATGATTGACTCTTACTTTAGATTAGAAAGCCCAAAATATGTAATTCTATTTTCTGTGGAAATTACTATAGCTTTCCCAGACAAGCTATAGCTTTCCCATTGTTCACTCTCTTCTAAATTTCCCTTTCATATTTTTTTTCTCATCATGACTTATACCAATAAGGAAATAAATAGAAGGAAGGGAGACTTTTAATCCATCCAATTTGGACGCACCTTAGGGATCTTGTAAAACTTTGCTAAAGGGGCAAAATGCATCCGTTGTTATCTCTGGGTTTAATATACCTTCTCCAGCTATCACACAGAATTCGTGGTGGACCCGTGACCATCTGTGTGTGCCCTTCAAAATGTTTCCTCTTCTGTTAGATCATTTTTAAAAAATGTTTATCTTTATTCAGTTAAACAATTTTTTATGAGAGAAGTTGTAGGTACACAGAAAAAGCATGCAGGAAGTATAGATTTCCCGTATACCTCTCCTCACACACAGCTTTCCCTGTTATTAGCGCCAGGTCAGTGTGCTGCCTTTGATACAACTGACGAAGCAGTGTTGTGACAATTATGCTGTTGACTCTAGTTTACGTTGGGGTTCTTCAGTTCTCTGGTCTTTTAAATTTTTTATTCTGCTGAGTTATGTCCAGCCTCAAGTGTCCACTTTTAACCACGTTAAAATACACGATTTGGCAGTGTTACTGTTATCCACAGTGTTGTGCTGCCATCCCCACCATCTAGGACCAAAACTCTCCCATCACCTAAAGACCAACTC